>PYXC01000766.1:1200000-1800000 GCA_015244755.2 Tenualosa ilisha
TCAGCTTTCAATACAATAATTTCTGACATACTCATCACCAAACTGGTCACTCTTGCCCTTCCCCCTCTCACATGTGCCGGGATAAAGGACTTTCTCACCAACACGCTCCAGACTGTGAGACTCGGCCCCTCTACTACACCTATGACTGCAGTCCAGCCCACAACAACAACCTCATCAACAAGTTTGCTGACAACACCACAGTAGTCGAAATCAACTCAAAGGGAGACAAGGCAGCCTATTGAGAGGAAGTCCTAAAGTTGGCAGCATGGTGTTCAGATAACAACCTGATAACAACCTGGCCATGAAGAAAACCAAGGAGATCATTGTCGACTTTAGGAGGCACAGCACCGACATTGCCAACCTGTACATCAATAGCATCACAGCGATCATCAAGAAGGCTCAGCAGCGGCTGCACTTCCTGAGCTTCCTCAGGAAGCACAACCTGGATTCGGCTGCCATTTCCCCTCCCTGCAAGTAGTGGAGTAGTACTTACACATCAAGGTAACCACCTTGATCCTGATGTCCATGTTAATTAACGATGCATATCTAACCCATTTGTATCAAAAATAATTATTTTTGTTATATGTAGCTTCTTTAAAAAAATAAACCCAGGAAACCTTCATTCAGGCTTTAGAGCTAATCATAGTACAGAATTAGCCTTTGTTAAAGTCTTCAATGATCTCCTTATCTCATCTGATAATGTATATATATCAATATTGGATCTATATATATCTATATATCCTATTGGATCTTAGTGCTGTCTTTGACACAGGCTTGAATACATGATAGGCATAGGCAAAGACTCTGCATTAGCCTGGTTCAAATCGTACCTCTCTGGTCGCTACCAGTTTGTGCATGCTCATAATGAGTCATCATCCCAAGCCAAAGTAAAGTTTGGTGTACCCCAAGGCTCAGTGCTAGGGCCCCTGTTATTCTCCCCTAGTACATGTTACCTTTAGGATCTGTTATAAGAAAACATGGCATTACTTTCCACGCCTATAGTCCGATACTCAGCTTTACCTTTCCCTTGAAGCCTAATGACTATATGCCAGTAATTAAACTTGATGCCTGCCTCCAAGACATTAAAACCTGGATGACTAATAATTTCCTGTTTAAACTCTGATAAAACTGAAGTTATGATGATTGGCCCTAAACAGCTGAACAACATTCTACCTCATCACCAAAACTTACTCAGTGACCTTTCACTGTCATGTAACACAAAAGTCAAAGACCTTGGGGTAATTATTGACCAGGACCTCTCTCTAAATAGTCAAGTAAAACACATTTCAAAAACATATTTTTTTTCACCTACGAAATATTGCTAAGGTTAGAAAGTTCCTATACTTTGAGGATGCTGAAAAATTAATATATGCATTTATTACCTCCAGGATTGATTATTGTAATGCTCTGTTCTCTGGGTGTAGTAATACCGGTATCAGAAACCTACAGCCAATACAAAATGAGGCATATGAACATATCTCTCCGATCCTTGCGTCCTTACCTTGGCTTCCTATTAAAAGTCGAATTGATTTTAAAATACTCCTCCTAACCTACAAAGCCTTTAATGGCCATGGTCCAACATATATTAAAAGCTTATATGTCCCTTACCACCCTCCTAGAATCCTAAGATCTCAGAATGCTGGTCTTCTTGTAATCCCAAGAATATAAAATCTACGATAGGAGGAAGAGCTTTCTGCTACCATGCGCCCCTCTTGTGGAATAATCTGCCCCCCCACACACATCCGACGAACAGACACTCTTAATACCTTTAAGTCTAGACTTAAAACCTTCCTCTTTACTGTTTCCTATAGTTAGGGATGAGGCATGGTTAATCGTGCTTATGGGATGGGGCATGGTTAACTCGTCATGAGTCTTATGTGTGTGTGTGTGTATTTATATACATATATGTATGCACAAATGACTCATATGATTACTGATGTGTGAGGCTGACCTAACTCATTTGCTTCCCCTGTCCACAAGCATCCCTGCTGAGTGTCATCCCTGCCTCTTTCCGGTGGACTCCTGTCACCTTTCCCTCCTGAGTGGACTGCAACCAACACTACAGGACCGACTCTCCATCCTAGGGGGGCCTTCCTAGACACCCATGCCAGGACCGACTCCCCTCCCCTGAGGCTTTGTGACTGACGCCCACTCACAATGGCACTGTCAAATGGACCTAAATTTTTACCCCCATAATCCATCTCACTCCATGACATTAACACTATGTCTAACTACTACTACACTGTCCAGCCATAATTCTTGTTAACCACCTATGTACTGATTACCATGTAATGCTATGGGATAATATTCTGGTCTATCGTGGTTACTACTGATTGTACTTTTCCTGCATGACCCCTGGCAGTTGGGTTAGCCCCTTGAGTCGTGGAGCCAAAGGTTTCTTCCTATACTAACTAAACATATGGGAGTTTTTCCTTGCCCTGTTGCTCTTAGGTGCTTCCTCTGTAAAGCGTCATGAGATAAGACTATTGTAAAAGGCGCTGTATAAATAAAATTGAATTGAGTTGAATTGAATTGAAATTTGCTACAAAAGTAACACAAAATAGTATGAGACCAATGGTTGCCACACATACACTTACACAACACAACAGCAACAGACTACTTACAGGCAAACCAATAATAGCAACTGAACGAAAAACCACACTCCTTCAGTGCTCTTCCAGAGCCACACAAATGCTATCAAAGTCTTTCCCTCATACGTGCAGCCTTACTATTGTAAACAGCTAAAGGCCAACTTACGTAAACACAAGATGACATAACTGCTTGAAGGGGGCACAGGGGGTCTTAATGTCCGTGTTCCAGATGTGACATCACCCAGCCGCATATGCTGACTCCTGTCAGTCAGGAAGCTGGAGATCCACTGACACATGGAGGAGATACAGTGAGCTGAGAGATACAGTGAGCTGAGAGAGTTTGGTGGTGAGGATTTCAGATATGATAGTATGGAACACTGAGCTTCAGTTCACAAACAAGATCCCAGCATAGGCCCCTGGCTGGTCAAGGTGTTGGAGAATGAAGTGCAAACTAAAGTATGGATTGAGAGTCAGGAGGGGGAGGGGGAGGGGTAGCCAGGTGAGTGGTGGGGACAGCAGTTGTTCTGGGGTGGGGAAGGGGTGTGAGTGTCTCTCTCAAACCTGCATTAGAATGCATACAGGTCATCAGCAAGGCCATTTTAACCTCAGTAGTGGGGGATGATTTTTTTGTAGTTGGTGATGTCTTTAAGGCCTCCCCACAGTGCTGTAGAGTCGTTAACTGAGAACTGGTTTTTCAGTTTTTCAGAGTAGTTCTTTTTAGCTACTCTGATCTCTTTGGTTAGTGTCTCCTGAGTTTTTTGCACAGAGTTTTTTGCACATAACTGACTCAGTTTCGCAGTGAACCATGGTTTACTGTTGTTGAAGATGCAGAAAGTCTTTGTTGGCACATAGCGCCAATGCAGTGTCAGTAAGTCCATCTAGGTCAGCTGTGGCATCATCGAAAACACTTCAGTCTGTACAGTAAAAACAGTCTGTTCAGAACTCTTCAGTTCTTCCTTTGCCTTCTTCACTATACTGATTGCAGTCTATGCAGATCTTAAATTTTGCCTGTAAGTAGGAATGAGATGAACCAAGCAATGGTCAGAGGGACCTATAGCTGCAGTATGCCACTTTAAGAACTGTGTGGCAGTCATCCAGTGTGTTACTGTCTCTGGTGGGACAGTTAACATGATGTCTGAATTTTAGTAGTTTGTGGTTCAATATAGCTCTGTTAAAGTCTCCCATAATAATGAGCAATGAGTCTGGATATATTTGGTGTGAGAAGTTTACCTAATTGGCAAGAGCTTGCAGTGAATCACTTGTGGTGGAATGTAAACATCGACCGGAATGAAAGAGGAGAACTCCCACAGTGAGTAGAAAGGTTTGCAGTTTAGAAAAAGTGATTCCAAGATTAGGCTACAGTGTTTACTGAAAACCGTAACACCAACCTTTGTTTATGTAGAAGCAAATTCTACCACCTTTTGTCTTCCCAGATAGCTCCGATATATATAGTCCATTGTCTGTAATGAGCTAAGCGCTAAGCCAGGTTTCGGTGAAGCAGAGGGCATCAGAGTGAGCAAAGTATCTGATCGCCCACACTTGGTGGGTTACACTTGGTTTTACTGACACAGCCTCAACCTGGGATCTGTACTATGAGGAGAGGTTACTGTCTTAGGGTAACTTTGAGAGTAATTTAACGATGTGTGGTGTCACTAACCATACTTAACCCCTACTGTGAAAGTTTTGATCAAGGTATGCTGCCATGGCAATTCACGCTGCATCTCAAACCTGCTCTGAGCAGGTTATGTTCTAGCTGAATTCAGGGTTGCCCCAGCCCTCTGTCCTCAATCTTTAAACACATTGGTGCAAGGACTCTGGGATTACTCCGCTGTATGAAGGCGTGTGAAGACACAGAAATTCTTCCCGACCAATGTTCTTCATAAAATCAACTCGAAAATGTGAATAGTCATTTATGATTGCAGGGGTTATGTGGGTCTTATGCAAAGACTGATAAATTATACTGATATAATTTAATTAAGAATAAGGCTACTAGCGCACGGTAAACGATGCAGCTGACAACGAGCTGTTATTAAATTGCACTGTATTCATGACAACATTTAAACCAGCGAGTTAGAGGAGACTTCATGATTGTAAGTGGCTGCACATGATTGCAGGACAGTCGCAATATCCTATTTAAAAAAAAAAAAACTATTGGGAGGCAATTTATACATGCACAGCCTACACTAATGTAGACACCAACACACATCCCGTGACCGGGGCAGCCTATTGCTACATTTAATGTACACAAGTTATTCATTTAATAATTAATTCACTCTCTATCATCTATCATTATCAGATGACAAAAGTTAAGATACTGTTGCAATATAGGCCTGGTGTAACGTTAGATCGTACATGTACATTTCATGCATCAGAGACCTATAAACAAAACAGAATATGAAGACTAGAAAACTGTGAAACAATAGATTTACTCTGATGGCAAGCAATGTAACAAGCTCCACATGCATTTGCATCACTGCAGTGTTACAATTTTATTTCATTTCTATAAAGTAACAAATCATGTATTCCACAGTTTAATAAGAATACACTGCAGAAATGATTGTTCTTAAACTCATCTTGCATTTCTGAACGTGCCCTTCAACGAGAATGTGCATAAACTGCAGTTTAGGCAACTCTGAGTAGACAAACCAACATCAAAATCAGTGTTGTAGTATCAATTAACACCAGTTAAGACAACCAGATTTTCTTAACACTGAGTTTGCAAGTTAGCAAGGTACGTTAAACCTTCTTTGTAGTATAGGCCCCTGATCCAAGTAGGCCTGTTCATTGTTGTTGCTGATCAGTAGGGATGCTCCAGTCAGGGTTTTTTGGGCCGATCACCGAAAAGGTGGAAGATGAGAGGGCTCTGTGCTGGTGCCCCTTCTCTTTGCCATGCATACCACCTCACTGGGTCCAATCATCCACTCCCATGGCTTCTCTTATCACTGCTATGCAGATGAAACCCAGCTCCATTTGTCCTTTCCTCCTGGTGACTCCACGGTGTCAACTCAGATCTCTGACTGTCTTTCTGACATAACTGCATGGATAAAAGAATATCATCTCCAACTAAAAATCTCCAAAACAGAACTGCTGGTCCTCCCAACCAAGCAAACCATATATCACATCATCATAACACCCAGACACCCAGCATTAAGATAGACTCTCTATCTGTTGCTCCCACCAAGGTTGCAAGAATCCTGGGTGTCATGATTGATGACCAGCAGAACATGTTGCTCGGACGTGCCATTTTTCTTTATTCAACATAAGGAAGATCAGGCCGTACCTCACCCAACATGACAAGACCCTGGTTATCCCTCACCTTGACAATTGCAATGCCCTCCTATCAGGTTTTACAGTTTGTGTGGTGAGACTGCTACAGATGATCCAGAATGCAGTTGCACGTCTGGTTTTCAACTAGCCAAAAACAGCACATCGCTCCTTTGTTTATTGAACTCCAATGGCTACCCTTAGCCGCTCACATCAAATTCAAAGCACTGATATTGGCCTACAGGGTGATTGATGGACCTGCTCCCATTTACCTTACTACTCATCCGGCCACTTCGCTCCAAGGAACGTTATCTAGCACACCTTGCACAGGACAATCCAGACTCTTCTCATGTGTTGTTCCACCCTGGTGGAACGACCTGCCCATTACTACCAGAACAACAGATACCCTCTCCACCTTCAAGAAATTCTTGAAGACCCAGAACTTCCAAGAATATCTCCTGGGTTAAATTTTCTAAATACCAGAAATGCACTTACAATGCATCTCCCACTCTCTCTCCATGGGGCACTTTTCCATTACACTATTGCACTTTCATCTCAAAATACTGCAGATTTCATGTGGAATATGCACTCTTAGTTAGTTTTCATTGTGAATTGAAGTAATTGCATGTTTATTCTCTTTTTGTAAGTGTAATACAGTACACAGTCATACAGCTAAAAAACTGCAGTATCAGGGATAAGACTACAGTTATACTGCAGTTTTTTAAATACATGCAATACTATGCAGTAAAGCTAAAATAACTGCCTTTTCAGTTACAATTCAATTCAATTCAGTTTTATTTATACAGCACCTTATACAATAGCATGGACCCTTATTGTTACCCCCATGACCCATCTCACCTGAGTTTGACACTATGTCTGGCTGCTGCTATATTGTCCAGCCATAATTCCTGATAACCACCTATGGTCTGACTACCATGTAATGTAAAGTAGGATAATACTCCAGAACCTTAGCTAAAACCATAGACAACTTGTAGACTATCGTGGTCACTACTGATTGTAATTTTCCTGAATGACCCCTGGCAGTTGGGTTAGCCCCTTGAGTCGTGGATCTGCCCAAGGTTTCTTCCTAGACTAACAAAACATAAGGGAGTTTTTCCTTGCCACTGTTGCACCTTCTGTGAAGTGCCATGAGACAATACTATTGTAAAAGGCGCTGTATAAATAAAACTGAATTGAATTGAATTGAATATTGTATCATGGCGTTTTACAGAAGGCGCACCCAAGAGCAACAAGGAAAAGCTCCCTTATGTTCAGTTAGTCTAGGAAGAAATAGTTCCAGAGTATTTTCCCACTTTACATTACATGGTAGTCAGTCCATAGGGTGTTATCTGGAATAATGGCTGGACAATGTAGCAGTGGCCAGACATAGGGATCTATTTTGACGATCATATGCGCATTGTCTAAAGTCAGTCGCGCAAGTTGCTTTGGGGGAGTGCCCCAAAGGGAGTGGTATTTTGACGGCGGGAAAAGCGAACATTGCGCCAGGCGCATGGTTCAAAAGGGTTAGTCTTAAAGTACTTCATTAGTCATGGGTGTGTTTTGGGCGCAACATACAATTAACCAATCAGGATTTATACTCTCATTCCCTTTAAAAGCCAGCGGCGCATTTTCCATGGTGTGTTGCTATTATGATGGCGAATTTACTCGGAAGACCGGGGCGTTTTTCGATGGAGGAGACTGATCTGCTAGTGCGTGAGGTAAAAGCGCGTGAACAGGTTATCTTCGGGGATGGAAAGAATCCTCCCAAACCTCCACGGGTCAAGGAAGTCTTTATCTTTACTAAACCCACCTCCTCCACCTCCTCCAACTAACCTCACAGCTGACACTTTTGCTGCATTCTTCACTAACAAAGTTGCAGCTATTAGTAGTCAGTTCTCAAACCAATCTACACAGGTTCCTTCTCCTAGCCTCTCTACACCAACTGCTTCCTTTTCTTCTTTCACTCCTCTCTCCGAGGCAGAGGTGTCTAAGCTTCTCACAGACAGCCGGCCTACCTCTTGTCTTCTGGATCCTATCCCAACAACCCTTCTTCAGGCCATAACCCCCACAATTGTGACAGCAACCACACATGTGGTCAATGCGTCACTAACTAGGGGTACATTTCCCACTGCCTTCAAACAAGCCCAGGTAACACCATTGCTCAAAAAACCATCCCTCGCTCCCACTCAAGTGGAGAACTACCGGCCTGTCTCTCTTCTTCCCTTCCTTTCCAAAGCCATTGAACGAGCTGTCTTTAAACAGGTCACAGGATTTCTCACTCAGAACAACCTCCTCGACTCCAACCAATCCGGCTTCAGAAGTGGCCACTCCACTGAAACGGCGCTTCTGTCTGTGACGGAAGCATTAAAAGAGGCCAGAGCGGCAGGTCAGTCCTCAGTGCTCATCCTGCTGGACCTATCAGCAGCATTTGACACGGTCAACCACAGCATCCTACTGGACAAGCTGACCAACATTGGGATTGATGGCACAGCGCACTCCTGGTTCAAGTCCTATCTTACTGGACGGTCGTTCAACATATCGTGGCTAGGACAGACATCGGCACTTCACCAACTCACCACAGGAGTACCCCAAGGATCTGTGCTGGGGCCCCTTCTCTTCGCACTGTACATCATCTCGCTGGGCTCAATCATCCACTCCCATGGCTTCTCTTACCACTGCTATGCGGATGATACCCAGCTCTATCTGTCCTTTCCACCGGACGACTCCACGGTGTCATCACGGATCTCGGACTGTCTCTCCGATATATCTGCATGGATGAAAGGACATCACCTCCAACTAAATCTCTCCAAAACTGAACTGCTGGTCATGATCGATGACCAACTGACCTTTGCAGATCACGTTGCCTCTGTGGCTCGGTCGTGCCGTTTTTCCCTATTCAACATAAGGAAGATCAGGCCGTACCTAACCCAACATGCAACCCAGCTCCTGGTTCAGACCCTGGTTATCTCTCGTCTTGACTACTGCAATGTCCTCCTATCAGGCCTACCAGCCTGTGCAGTGAGACCGCTACAGATGATCCAGAATGCAGCTGCACGTCTGGTCTTTAACCAGCCAAAAAGGGCACATGTCACACCTCTGTTCATTGAACTTCACTGGCTGCCCTTGGCTGCTCGCATTAAATTCAAGGCACTTATGTTGGCCTACAGGGTAAATGATGGCTCTGCTCCCATCTACTTGAATTCTCTTCTGAAGCCCTATGTCACCCAACGACCACTACGCTCCTCTAAGGAACGTTTTCTAGCACGGCCAACACCTTGTGCAGGTCGGTCCAGACTCTTCTCATATCTGGTTCCGCGCTGGTGGAATGACCTCCCAAGTGCTACCAGATCAACTGATACCCTCTCCACCTTCAAGAAACTCGTGAAGACTAAGCTCTTCCAAGAATATCTCCTGGCGTAAACTTTGAGAATGCACTTAATAATTTAATTTCTCTACATTGTGTTACACTATTGCACTTTCAACTTAAAACAGCGCTGATTCTATGTTAGCAATATGCACTCCTTGTTAGTTCATTGTGTTGTAGCTTGAATGTTATCCTCTTTTGTAAGTCGCTTTGGATAAAAGCATCTGCTAAATGCCTAAATGTAAATGTAATGTAAGGAAGTATGGGAGGAAATATCCTCAGTTATGTCCTCCGCCTTTGGCAAAAAAAGAACATCCGAAGAGTGCCGAAAGCGGTACAATGATGTTAGAAGACGGGGGAAACAAAAGCTTTCAATGGCAATAATATTGTGATATATGTGATGTACATGAAAAACTTTTGTATAAACTCTGCTGCACGCTCCTGCTGATGAGAGAAGCATGGTGTTCGCGCATTGTGCACGCTTTCATATCCCAAAGTGCTGTGCACCCCTAAAATAGCTTTTCAGCAATGCGCAACTGACGACAGACCAGGGTTTTGTTGGTCACTGGCGGATTTAATTTTTGCGTCCTTATAATAGCATCTGGCACGCTTTGCGCCAGACCACACCTCTTCTTTTCGCTGACACACCCATGACGGCGCAGTGTCATCTGCTATCTAGACAACTTGATTTTTTGCCGGAAAAAATGAACGATGCGCTGGCACAGAATAGCAATGACACCATGCGCATGTCGCGAATGCACAGTGCGCCGCGGCATGATAGGGCCCATAGTGTTAGGGCCCTAAGCGATTGTGTGACACAGTGGGCGAGTTGGTCTAGATAGTTGGTATGGACTAGATTTTCCTGTTTGTACATGTGTGGGGATAAATGTGTGGTGGCACCAGTGCACACACATGTTGCTTACAAGTAGCAGCAGCACCACATTTTATGTTATGTTTATGTAATTTGTTTATGTTTATTATAAGTTATTAAATGACCACAGATGAGTTTGTATTTTTGCTCTTTTTGTTATTAATGCAGGCTGATGATAATGCAGGCTGCTTTCTCATAATAGTAATGGGATACAATACAGATCTTGCATATCGAATTCAACAAGCTTATTTGTTACAAAGTTGTTCTATGAGCATCTTTTAGTTAAGAGATGTCAGATGGAAACAAATGACGTGGGAAATCATTGCGCATGCCAGTGTTTAATGAGACTAAATTCAATTTGATTAGGAAAAAACTGTGCATGTAAACACTAATTGTGACCTCCAGAAAAGGCTACAAAAGTGCATGGGATCTATCTGATTCAATAGTAGTCTCTATTGCCTCGTTGCATTGAAGTGAATGAGACACCTGTTGAATTTTTCCAATAAATTTGTCATTACGTTTTTCTGGAGTTTTTGGAATTCTCTGTCATATTCTGCTGCAAGTATTTGTGACCATTTCAAGCCTAATAGTGTAAGATGTTACTGTTCGGATTTGGAGAATATTAACTTTATTTTAGGTCAAGCAGCTACCACTCATGGCTAGTTGTTAGCAAGCTAATGCTAGTGAACTAGCTAATGTAATGTTTTAAATTTAGTAGTGTGATTTCACAAAATGACAATCACTTGGATGACACTCTGACATTACTTTAAGTGGACAAGGCAAAATAAAGGTAAAGGCACACTAGACAATGTTTTTAGGTTAAATTATCAGCTTGATAGTCACTATAAATGGCTCATTACAGTGTGAATGAAGGCTCTCTTGTCCGCCTCTAGCGTAGGTTATGCAGTTACTACTCTTGCAGCATCTGAAACACCAGGTTGAGGAAACGAAACTGAAACTAAGTGGAATCGAAATTGCATTTACTTAATAGCTTGTCTGTCAACTTGTCAGTCAACGTATCACACAAAAATCGCTGGGTAATCGTAAGTAATTTCACATGGAATGTACAATGTTGTAAATGTCAACTCTAGGGGGAGCTCCAGAGATGAAAGAAATCACTGTCTTGCCTGGTATGCCTTTACGTTACAACAATATATTAAGTTTAAGTGAAATTCAAAACCTATTAGCTTGTAGTTAGAACATCGGCATGCTACCATAGCTACTGCCATTATGCTGAATGGGCAAATTTGTTAGCTTGCTAACTCAGACACGCAAAATATTTTTTTCAGTCTGGAAGAGTGATTTGTTGTTAGTTTTTGCGCCATTCATTATTTTTAATGAATATTGGCTGATAGTGATCAAATTCTAGCTGATATAACTGATCAATTGGAGCATCCCTACTGATCAGGCCCTTAATCACTGTATCATCCACAAACTTGATGATGGAGGTGTGACTACTGCTGGCTTTGCAGTCATGAATGTAGATGTTGTACAGCAGTGGGCTCATGATGCAGCCATAGTGGGCACCAGCGCTGATGGTTATTGTGTCAGATGTCAGACCACCCATTCTAACCACTTATGAATGGTTGGTGAGAAAGTCAAAGACCCAGTGACACAGTGTGATGTTCAGTCCCAGAGCCTTCATCTTTGTGACCAAGGTCAGGGCTACTATCATGTTGAAGGCTGAACTAAAGTCAGTGAACAGCATTCTCACATATTCCCCTTGCCCTCCTCCAGGTGAGTTAGGGTGGTGTACAGGAGTTTGGAGTTGGCATCCTCTCTGGACCTGATAGCTCTTAGCTCTCCTGCCATGAACTTTCCTGAAGACATTTCTCACATTGATCTCAAGTACTGTGATGAGATGGTCCCTCTTTGGTTTTCAGATCTCTGGTTGGCTTTATTTTTGTTTGACATGTTTTTGACAGCCTCCCTGGATCTTTTTGAGCATTGTGTACACTGAATTATTTTCTAATACGGTGGAGGAGAATTGGGACTGCCAACTCTCACACAATGTATGTGAGACACATGCATTTAACTGCCTTTACACGCTCTCAAACCACACTGCCAAACTGCGCAATCTGAACATTTCTAAACAGTTCTCGTACATATTATATCTTTGAATGTACTTATTCAGTGCTACAATAAATTCCTTAATGCATTCTGCAATTCTGCATCTATCACACATCCACTTTTCTTTGTGCAATAGTTCACAAACTCTCACTCAACAAAAGACAGGCCATTGACTAAGCTATATCAAAACAAGCTGGAGAACATGCTGCTGAATTGTGGTACACTTAAGTAGCCTATTCTAGCAAGAAAATAGACCTGCATGACATTTCTATGCAAGTCAACCCAAAAGACTGAGGTGTTAAGCTAAGAAACTTATGTTTACATAAATGATATGCCACATTTAGTTCATCCCTTATGCATTAATGGACATAGAGCGCCGCCCAAAACTATTGGCACCCCTATATGTATATATATTGGCAACAACTATAAAGTGGAATAAAAAAATAATCTTTATGGTATTTATGTTAGTCTCCCAATGAAAATGATAGAGAATAATCCCTCCTCAAATAGAAGTAGGCTAAATTCATTTGGAGAAAACATGATGCAGCAAAAAGAAATAAATACTTTCAACAAAAACACATGTGCCACAATTATTGGCACCTTTAGAAAATATGATAAATATTTTGAAAATGATAAAGTAATAATGTTACTGAATATTTTTTCAATCCATATTCAACTTCAAAGTGTCTGTGCACTTTCAACTCATATTCTATAACTTCAAGTTTCTGAAATGAAACAAGTCAAATGGCCTAGTCATTTTTCAACATAGGAAAGACAATAGAATACACATTTTAAATGCATTCAGGAATGTGTGCTCACCTCTGTTTGACAGACAACTGCTATAAAAATAATACTTGCTTGAAAATGCCCCATTTGCAGTTACAATAACTAAGAAATTTCAATCAAATGAAACTATTTCTAACCTGGATAACAACCCATTTTATCTTGCCCGTGTGCTATTCACAACAGTTGAAAGACTAACAACGCCCCCTCATTATCTAGCACCAGACCTTATTTCCACTGAAAAATGTAACAAGTTTGCATCCTTTTTCACCAGCAAAATAAAAAAAAATTAGACAGAACATTACATCCCAGCACCAACCAACCAGTTTCGACCTACCAAAAAAGAAAGCCCTAATCTCATTGTCAGAATTCGCCCTTGTTGATTATCAAACCCTCAATGAAACAGCACAAACTCTAGGCTCTTCCACCTCTCAACTAGATATTCTGCCAACAAGTTTTTTCAAATCTGTTCTTCACCTCCTGGCCCCCAACATACTCCAGATCATCAACAAATCATTACAGACCAGCACATTTCCTATGTCACTACAACAGCTGTGGTAAAACCTCTCCTTAAAAAGAACAACCTCGATGCTTCTGTGCTGAGTAACCAATATCAAACCTACCTATTATTGGAAAGATCATTGAGAAAATTGTTTTTAATTAGTTAACTGCCTTTTTAACAGTCAACTCCTTTGATACTTATCAGTTAGGCTTTCGCGCCAACCATGGCACTGAGACAGCCCTTACAAAGGTTTTAAATGGCATTCGCCTTAACACCGATACAGGCTTGACTTCTGTTTTAGTTTTATTAGATCTCAGTGCAGCTTTTGACACTGTGGACCACAGCATACTTTTACGCCGCCTCAAACACTGGGTTGGTTTCTCTGGCACTGTCATTCACTGGTTAACTTATTTACAGGACAGGAGTTTCTTTGTGGAAATCGGAAACTGCACCGCCACCAAAATGTCCCTGACCTTTGGTGTCCCTCAGGGTTCAATTTTAGGTCCTTCACTTTTTAATCTTTACATGCTTCCCCCTTGGCAAATCATCTCAAAACACGGCATTAGCTATCATAGCTACGCCGATGATACTCAAATTTACATTGCTCTATCTCCTAATGATCATGCCCCCCTGGAATCCCTTTTTAAATGTCTGGACCATATTAATAACTGGATGTCTCATAAAATTCTTCAGTTAAATTCAGACAAAACTGAAATCATTGTTTTTGGAAAAAAGGAGCAAAGACTCCAGGCTAGTTCTTATCTTAATGCCAAGGGGCTCATAACAAAGGACTCTGTGAAAAAACTCACTGACGACTTAAATTTTACCAACCACATGAAATCAATTTCTAAATCTGCTTTTTATCACTTAAAAAACATTGCTAAACTTAAAAATCTCATGTCAGAATGTGACCTGGAGAAACTCATCCATGCTTTTATCTCTAGTAGAGTCGACTATTGTAACTGCCTTTTCACACGACTCCTAAAAAAGACCACCAAGAAGATCCAAATCATACAAAATGCTGCAGCTAGGATTCTGACAAGAACTAAACGAAATGAGCACATCAGCCCAGTGTTAAGGTCACTGCACTGGCTGGATAGATTTTAAAGCACTTTTACTACTTTTTAAAGCTTTAAAGAGATTTGGATCAAAGTATTTATCCGATATGTTTCAACCATACAATCCACCAACGCTACTCAGATCACAAGAAAGGAATCTACTAGTTCAACCTGCAGATAAAACTAAATGTGGTGAGGCAGCTTTTAGCATCTATGCAGTTCAGCTCTGGAACAAACTCCCTGACGATATCAGAAATGCTCCAACAGCATGAAGTTTTAAATCCAGACTTAAAAATAAGCTTTCTACTAAGGCATACAGATAAATGATTTCTCTGTTGCAAAATCAGCTTAGCTTTTATTATATAAATAAATTTATTTTTGGCCTTTTGCTCTTAGCCTTTGTTAAACAATTTTATTTCTTGTTTTACTCATCTATTTTACCATCTATTTATTGTTTTATTTATTTGTCTTAACATATTTATTATATATATATATATATATATATATATATATATATATATATATATATATATTTATTATCTTATCTTATTCCCTGATTCACCTACTTATTTACTTATTTATTTTTTATATTCTTGTTTTATCTGTTACTTACTTATTTATTTACTACAGCAGTTATATTTTATGTATTATTTTATTAAAACTCTTTTATGTGTATCCTTTTACTTCGTCCTTATTTTTAACATCTTTGTTGTACTTTGTCTTTGTTTTTAACATTTTCTTGTTAAGCACATTGAGCTGTCCTGACATGAAATGTGCTATACAAATAAATCTGCCGTGCCTTGCCCCCACACATAGTGAGAAGGGTGGTAATAGTGGCTAAAAATTCCATAAAGGTCACTGCTGGAGACTTCCTTCTTGGGATCATCAAGTCTTTAAAATAAAATCAGTGACCCCCACGTGCATTGTTAGTAGATTTATTTAAAATGCATACCAGGAAAAAGGCTTTCTTGTCATATAATCACTAATTTAAATGAGTGAGTAACTAAATGCTATTGGGATTTTACCTAGAATCGTGTTTTATGGTCAGATGGTTTAAAAATTGAGCATTTTGACACGTGATGGGTTAAGCATGTTGAAGTACTATACTGAAAATAGTACCCTGCATTCTGGTAGTTATGGTGACAGGTCTGTGATGTTTTTGGGATGTTTCAATTCCAAAGACCCTAGGAATCTAATTAGGGTGGATGCCCTCATGACCTCCATGAAATATTTAGCCATTTTAAATCAACATCTGTCTGTCGCTGTCAAGACAACAAAAGTCCCTAATGCTTGGCTCATCCAACAGGTTATTAAATCAAAACATTCACATAAAATTCATATAAACAAAACCCCCCATCTGGATGACCCAGAAAACACCAGGAGGACGTGAAAAATGAAATGAATATACGCACCAACCTTGTGTAATTGTGTGCCCCTGTGTGGAATCAAATCCATCATGGCAGAGATGAAGTAAACATCGCTTCATTAGTGTTGAGTTATGCAGGCCCAACCGCCATATGCAGATTACGGACTATATGTACTACATACTAACTCATATAGCCATGCCCAATGCTTGATCAGCCATGCCCAATGCTTGATGGCCAAGCTGCTTATATGTTGAGCATGTTATGAATTTCAAAGCATATAACGCATGCCCCAGTAGGCTAGCATAGTAGCTATTTGGGTCTGAGCACTTCTGGGTCTAGCTTATATCATTTTTTTTTTCTTTTTTTTCCAGTATCATCATGCAGGGAGCTGAAACAACAGAGCTCCTTTAAAGGAGAAATCCAGTGTGAATCAATCCATAGCCTTGCTCTTTAAGGTCACCAAGTGCTCTCTGCCAGTAAAAAAATAAAACAGAAAAATCTGATACAGTATAGACCAAATAGTAAATTGGCTGCTAACACTAGCTGAATGGGGCACAGAAACTCACTTTCAGTTTCATTTTCCAATGCAGCATTTATTTAACTTTAGCTGCCCGTTTGCAATTTGGTCTATGTTGTATCACATTTTCTGTGTTTTTTTCCTAGCACTCGGTGACCTCAAACAACAGAGCTATGGATTGTTTCACACCACATTTGTCCTTTAAGACCAGACAGATACAATATTTGTGACATTACAGAGCTGGATACTGATTTCCAACCTGATTTACCAGTTTACCAACATAAGAATGCTTTCTGCTCATTGGGACAAACAACCTTACCTTGTTCATCCAGTAGGATATTATCAGGTTTGATATCTCTGAAAAGGGGAGAGAGAGAGAGAGAGATACGTTGTCATTAAGATTTTTGTCTTTCTTGAAATTGTCTTCCTCAGTGGCTGTAAGGAGAATCTACAATGTCTGAGCCTCCAAAAGTACTTCAGACACAGGCACATTTGGGTCATGTAGCCTATGTAGCCCATGCCAAACAGAGTGTGTATAACAGCTCTGAGAGCTTTGTGAGCCTTTTGGAAGCATTGGCTAAAAGCAGTCTAGTTTTGAATGTATCTGGTTAGTTTTGCTCCCCAGCAAATATTCAAACTTGTTACCATGTTGCAATATACTTTTAGTCAATTTCACTTTGGATTTCCCCTTCAGCCTACATAGAAAAAGGTTGAGATAAATAATATGAACAAAATGTAACTATATATACAACATAATTTGTCTCAGTGCCACACTTAAAAAGCCACTTTGAAGCATCCAGTAGTCTGTGTTGATCAAATATTGTGGCCCTACTATAGACAAAACACAGTAGCCTTTGCATTTTAGAGGACTTTGAGGCACAGACAGCATTAGCTTATCAGAGGACCTCAGAGTTCTAGAAGCAATGTAATTCAGCAATGTACAGAGACAGAGCACATTGAGGCCATGCCCTCGTGTGAGGGAAATGAGCCCCTTGGTCCTAATTGACTCGGAATTGTGAGTCTGTGTCTCACACATAGCCAGGCTATGTGAAGAAAAGTTACTCAAAATACTCAAAAAAAGTTACACAAAATATACGATCAGCAATATGATAAAGGGAGGGAATCTCCAAAAGGCTAAGATACAAAAAATGCAAAGGATAAAGCAGCAACACTTGAAAAGATGCAACTGTCTTTACAGTTAACAGGTATCCAGGTACACTAAATAATCCTGATGTCCTGGCTAATTGCTGACCCATATATAACCTCCCATTTGTATCAAAAATACTTGAAAAAATAGTGTCTACGCAAATCTGTAACTTCTTAAATGACAATATCAGGTTACAGAGCTTATCGTAGTACAGAATCAGCTCTAGTTAAAATCTTCAGTGACCTCCTTACCTCACCTTATGACACTTTTGACCATGACATCCTACTACACAGGCTTGAACACATGATTTGCATCAAAGATTCTGCATTAGCTTGATTCAAATTGTACCTCTCTGGACACTACCAGTTTGTACATTTTCATAATGAATCATCACCGCACCAGTGTAAAGTATGGTGTACCCAAAGGCTCAGTGCTAGGGCCCCTGTTATTCTCCCTCTACATGCTACTTTTGAAATCTGTTATAAGGAAACATAGCATTACTTTCCATTTCTATGCAGATGACACCCAGCTATATCTTTCCATGAAGCCTACTTGACGCCTTCTTCAGAGAAATTAAATGGATGACCAACAATTTCTTATGTTTAAACTGATAAAACTGACGTTATGATGATAGGCCATAAACTATGAGAGGTCAAAGACTTTATATTTAAGCCTCATGCAATTCAATGCGCCACCATTTAATTGTGCATTTAATTTACTTTTAAAAAGACTTTAGTTTTAGGTTGGACTTTCACCTGTCAATCATATGCGCTGTCCACCAATACTAATCTGTCTCAGAAATGCCTTCTGGTGTTGTCAGTGCATGAAAGAACACATTTCTGCTTAATGGAACAGAAGCTTTTCTCTTACGCAAATGATGCTATTTCTGTGAAGGTGTGATAGAAAGACAAAATAATTAAAGCCGCAAGCGGCTGTGATGGGCCCTTGCACATGTGGTTCCGCAACATTCCTCAACATTCCGCCACACAACAACAGACTCACATGTCATATATCCATGACATGTACAAAAACGGTCCTGAGTCCAAGTACCAAGATTGGTTACAAAATATTAAACCGTTGGTGAGATATGAGTTGACTATTAGGAGTGCTAGAGCATTGAAATCAATTATTCAAAGTGTTCAGGACAGGGCTCTGAGTCCCCATACCAAGTTTGGTTGCAATACGTCAAACCGTTGCCGAGATATGGCTTTTAACCAGAGGGGGCGCTAGCACGTTGAAATTGATCATTCACAGTGTTCAGGGAATGGTCCTGAGTCCACCTACCAAGATTTGTCGCGATACATCAAACTGTTGCCAAGATATGACTTTTGACCAGAGGGGCCACTAGCGTGTTGCAATCGATCACTTAGAGTGTAAGGGACAGGGTCATGAGTCCACCTACCAAGTTTGGTTACGATACGTCAAACCATTGCTGAGATATGACTTTTCACCAGAGGGGGCACTAGAGCAAATTGATCATTCAGAGTTGTCTGAACAGGGTCCTGAGTCTGTAAACAAAGTTTGGTTATGCTACGTCAAAGTGTTGAGGAGATATGGTTCACTTCCTGTTTGGGGGTTTCGCCGTCAAATTTGATTGGATGCAGTGGGCGAAGGCCATGAGAAGTCACTTTTAAACATTTGGACCTGTCTTAAATGAACACTTCAAATACTTAACTTAAAGTAATAACCCTAGATAGGCTACACTTACAATTCAGAATATCCTACTGGGCCTGAAACAAAACCAAACCATTAAGCCAGCAATAAAATCAAAGAAAAGATTTCCCAATACCCAATAAGTTCACTCGTTGCAGGCCTGATGCGTAGCTCAGGTGTGGTGTAGCCTTAAACACAATAGCTTCATCGCTAAGGGCAAACAAACAAAACAGTACCTTAATAGCAATGCAGCCAATAGCACGCCGAGTCGTCTGAGGGGAAGGCAGATGCAGGGAATGATGCAGAGATTGTGTCAATGCTGTTCAGCCCACCCTCTGGCAACGCTGCCATTGGTGGCCTAATGTTCTCCTCCGTTGGTGGCCTAATGCTCTCTTCACTGTCCCTCCACTAAAATGGGCCTCTCAGTTTTTAGCTGGCATGTCGCTAGCTTACTTGCTCAGTTCAATTCCAAGTCCCCGGTCAGGCAACTTCATAGCTAAGTGGAGTTTCACTGCCTCGTGTCAAATTGTCCATTTAACAGGCAAACAACTATTATTCAAGCAAAGACAAATTTTCAGACTGCAAACCTTAACCTAAATATAACACACATCGAATTCACTGTTGGTGATTCAATTTTACCACACTAAATCCTGGACAAATCAACGCACGTCTTCCTCCAAACTGGGCATCTCTAGACTGACTTGGTACATTTTCACAACGTTCATGCTACCACTTACTTCTTCCCATTTGACCTGGCTCCCATTTGACCCGGCTCATAAAAAAAAAAAATACAAAAATGACATAAATTGCAAAACATTAATACAGTCCTTTCCCCTTCCTTTTCAGGCAGAAATATAGAATACGGAAAAATACTTTAACAAACACCAGTACACAGTAAATTCTTTACATTTTGCATGTGATACTCAATAACTAGAATGCATTTCTTTTTTCTCTTAACTTATAAATCCCAACCAGGTTACATGTAGCTAATGCAATGTGCATAAAAAAGTTGTTCGTCTTGAGGAGTCCCACACATCTACCGAATTTGGTGCATGTAGCTGAAACTATATGCTGACCACGAAACTCAACGGCATTAGGGGGCGCTAATGGCTGAGTAGCGGGCGCAACGACTGACGTGTGTGCCAAATTTCATGAGTTTTCACCCATGGGAACCACCCGCAATAAGGCCAGACGACGCTCCGCCAAAAGGGGAATAATAATAATAATAATAATAATCCTTACAAGCACAATAGGGTTTCGCAAGGCCGTACCGGCCCACGCACCTTGGTGCTCGGGCCCTAATAATAATAATAATAATAATCCTTACAAAAACAATAGGGCTTTACACTGTCCAGTGCACAAGGCCGTACCGGCCCGTGCACCTTGGTGCTTGTGCCCTAATGACTAACATGTCAAGATTAAATTCTGTGTCTGTAGTTTTATTATGCCAAATGCATAGTGTGATCACTGCTATGTTAAAGAGGAGCGGTTGCCAATGAAAGAAATGCTGCTGTGTCATTGATAATATGGATTTTTCTCACAATATGGCAGGGCTGTAAGACAACTGGGCTCTTGGTTTGGGACAGTTTGTGGAGTGTGACCAGCAGTCTGAGAGTAGGCTAAATGCTAGGAACGACCGAACTCAGGCAGCAGCTGCTATGCAATCTTCCCAGTAAAGCAGTCCATAGTTATGCTAATGTTATTTGTTGAGGGGTAGAATCAGATCAAAAGATAGCTCAGATTCATGACTAAGCTATAAAAGTTATTGTAGCGCATAATCACAAAACAGAAGTTTGTGTGCATGAATGACAGAAAGCATGGTAGAAACTAGTAGGCCTAATATCAAACTGCGGATTTGACGAGTAGCCTAGCCTACAGTGAGAGGTCTAAGTGGCTAGCTCACGAGTACGGATGTAGACTGAGAAGTGGAGGTGTTAAAGATTCACAGGAGAGGTTGTTGCCGATCCAAAAGTGAAGCACATTTATTTTCCAAAATGGGGCGCAAAACAAAAACAGCACTAATAAACAAAAACACTTTCATCTAATAAAATAAACAAAAAATCACTTTAAGTTAACACAGCCAACATGTAGCACAATTCCTTACTGCACCTACTCTACCTCTCAACAGGAGAGTAACATGTCACCCAGCCGAACAACCCAGAGGCACTGTACTACCCCCCATTATATACACCGCAGCATTAGTGCAAATTGGCCCTGAATTTGGACTCTTAGATCATACCACAGAGAACCGTACCAATCGTACCAGCTGAGCCAATGAAATTTGGGTGGTACATAGGTCTCAAGGAGCCACATTAAACGAGCCCTCACAAACCCATGTGCGGTGTAGCGCACAACCTACTCACAAAAAAAAAAAAAAAAGAAAAAAAACTTTTTCATCAGCAATTCAACATTTTCATCAGCGATTCCCAAGACACTGAAACACCAGGGCACAAACTGGCCGAGTTTCATCAAAATCTGTGAAGTAGCACGTATGACATCGGCCTGGTCCTCTCATGGACAGGCTCTTAAAAACCTACAGCTAATACAAATAATAATAATAATAAAAACATTCACTATAGAAAATTCCATGCAAGTTTGCAGAGGATGCTGCCAATTGCTAGGCTGTCCTTTTTCAGCCTGACACTCAAAAGAAGTAGTGTGCACAGCTCTTCCCCACCAAATCGATGGGCCGGTCTTTACTAGCCCATAAACTCCAGCTTTTCTCAAATCTACTACTGCATGCAAAACTATAGCCTCCTACAGGATCTCTTAACCAAACACATGGCATGGCATATACACAAATGCATAACACTGATAGCAGCAGCAGGGTGGACCTTGATGACTGCATTTTCTGATGTGCTGACAGTGGTTTTGTCACTACTCTGCTCTGGATGTCTCTGATTTCTCCCGTTTCCTCCTGTCTCCGCTGCAAGCTCGGCAACGAGCTTAACTACATTCAATTACGTTCACCCACTTCCTTATTCTCCGCTACTCCACTTCATCAGGTTCACCTGCTTCACACTGGATGTTTCCTATTGTCTCCCCAGCTGTGTCTCATTCTCACCTAATGTCTGTCAGTATTTATTCCCCTCTGTTTCAGTCGCTCCTTGTCAGAATATCTGCGAAACTGAAAGCATCACAGCTACCAACAAGCACCAAGATCCTGACTCCCGTACCTGTTCTTCATCTCTGTTCCAGCCTGTTTCCTGTTTCCCCAGCCCTGTCTTCCCGCTCTGTCTCTGTTTTTGTGTCCTGTTCTCTGCATGATCGCCTATCTGTGACGAACCTGGACCGCACCGACCTCCGCTCTGATCTCCAGTCCTGGCACCCGACTTGCAGCCTGCCCACGACCTACGCTCTGATCTACAGTCCCGGCACCTGACTCTCAGCCTCTCCACGACCTACGCTCTGCTCCCCAGCCCCGGCTACCCGACTCGACATCTGCCCGACCATGAGCGCTCCTGCCAGCCCCCCCCGCTCTGCGCATCTCCACCATCTCTGCGCTGAGGGGGCTCCGACGGAGTGCACCTACCCCCCCCCCCTCCCCACACCAATCCTAAATAAAAACTGTGTGTAACATGACACTACCGTGGTCTATCTGTCTGTTCTTGACAGGTTTTGAAAACAAGCAGGAACCCAGGATGCCCATGTCATTCTCTATTCCTCTAGCCTTGAATATGAGGGCATATACAAACAGAAATGATACACAAATGATCAGATAAAGCCAAGCTGTAGAGACAGTAAGACTCTTAGTGATGACAAGGTCGAGAGAATGACCATGAGAGTGTGTTGGCACCTGAATGTGTTGTGTGTGATCAGAAGTGTGAGTAGTTCCTTGGCATATGTATTTTCTGCATTATACACATGGAAGTTGAAATTCAATTCAAGTCAATTCGATTATATTGTTATTTATGCAGTGCCTTTTACAATAATATTGTCTCATTGCACTTTACAAGGAGCACCCAAGAGCAACAGGGGAAAGGGTATTCCATAAGAGAGGCACACAGTAGCAAAAACATCTGCTTCCTATAATACATTTTGATACATATTGTTACAAGGAGACCAGTGTTCTGGGATCTTAGGGGTTTAGCAAGGTAATAAGGGAGGAGTGTGGCTTTAATATTTGTTGTCTTTATAGTTTAAGAGGAATATTTTAAAACTGATGCAACTTTTAATAGGGAACTGGTGTAAGGAAGTGAGGATAAGATATGTTCATATCTCTCTACTAGTGCCCATAGTCACTTCAATCACTACCATACAGCAACAATTTGTGGTGGATCCACTCTCCTGACTGTCAGAATCATTTTTCCTATATCCAAAGTATCAGCCCTGCCTCCGGACAGCGCAGTCAAAGTTGCGGACTGTACTTGTAGTCCGCATAGCAGACACACATTTTGTGAAATGATGGTTGGAGTCTCTGACAAACTTTAGTTAAGCTGCCCTATGGAACATGCAAACGTACTAAGTATAACATAATTTTATCATCATTACTACCTTGTTAGTGAAATATAATACATATATACAAATTATTTATACGTTGTTCATTGCTTGTGGAAGATTTTAGCTCAGAATAATACACAAACTAGCTAGCTTGCTGGCTAGCTTGCCTTTGGTCTAACACATAAAATCCATCTAAATTAGATGTGGTATACACTACAAGCTCACAAAGCTTAAAATTAAGGAGTTGTTTAGTGTTAGGGTTATTCTTACTCAAAGCGGATCCGGGCCTGGAAAGAATGGATACGGATGATTTCTGCAGCGATGTCTGATCAGGTACACAAAGCATATACGTTGGATGCAGCATGATTTGTTTGACTTGCCATTCTGAAAACTATCCGCGGTGAATGTGGGTTTTGTCAGAGCTGCGGGTCCAAAATGGATCCGGGGTGGATGTACCAATTTATGCACAGATACGCAGAGGGTCCGCCGCAATACCGGTTTTGGTGTCTGGGCTAGGGCTAGAGCAAGTGACATCGAAGCCTATTTGAAAGTGCTGGTGACAAGTAAACAAGTAGTTAAGTACCCCATAGTTATCCACACTGGCACTAACAATGTCCGATTATCCCCATGAGACTGAGGCCCACACCGCGCATCTGACAGCTCATTCTTTTTCCATCAGATTACTTGTGGAGTTTTATCAGACATCACATGCACACCATATAAAACTGCATAACCTGACCTTTCCAACGGTGCTAGTCGCTAGCTTTTGTGTTCGCAAAATAATTTGTGTTGAATTTATATTTAAAATTAACGTCACTAATACAGCGCTGCATCCATGTCATGCCCATTCTTCTCTGTGTAATATCTCACGATTTCTTTACTCCACTATGGCAAATCGCATATCAAAATAAACAGGAGATCCTACTCATTCCAACTGTGTATAACATTCCTCTGTGTGATTAGCAGCTCCCGAGTAATCCGGTTTTGAAATCACATCAAATTTCTGCACTCCCAACTCCCTGCACCATATAGCCAGGGCAGATGCTAGCAATGTCATTCCTCTGTTCAATAAAATATGAATAAAATATTAAAATGAATAAAATATTCAGTAGTAGATATATTTTTGCAAATTGTAAAGTCATACAGTATCCTACTATCACAATTCTTATATTGGCAGATTCCAGACAACCTCCTCTATTCACATGTGAAAAGATATTTGTTCTGGCATGCTTCCAATGGTGAGATTTCTGAAAAAAGATTTACAAAATTATAAAACTAAAAATATTTTTTTCTTGATTCTAAGGCTGATGTAAATCAAATGTAAGTAACATCACATCAAACACTGCCAGATTTAGACAGCCTGGACTGTCCTGAAAAGCTCAACACATAGCATGTGTTGATGGGCCTTATAATGATTGAGAGAGATAAGAGCTTAAAAGTAAAGGTACTGAAATTACACCAACAATAGCCTAGGACTCAAGGTTAAGACAGTCAAGAATCACCCAAACAAGTTTTATTCGTTTTTGTGTACGTTGGCCCAAACAATGTCAGACTCTGTAATTTTCTCTGGTCCCATACCCATTAAATACAGTTAGTGTTCAGTAGTTTTAACACTGAACCAATGGTTGTCGGGATGGTGTGCTGATGTGATAACAATGTGGGCTTCGTTGATAACTAACTCTTTCTGGGGGAAGCCTGGACTTCTGAATCGTGATGGCATCCATCCCTTGTGGGTGGTTGCTGAGCTCCTTTATAGTAACATTGATGTCACTCAAACACAGCTTGACCCCGACAAACCAGAGTTTGGTCCAGGTGGCAGTTCTACACAGTTCTCTGTCATCCCACCGTCAACCTAGCAGCAGGCAGGGTCAAATAGGGAGTGTCCGCAACCAAAACTCAAAGCTACCCAGTAGGTGTATAAACCATTAAGCAGACACTGTCAGTACCTTTAAGTCTAGATTTAAGACTGTAAAACATCACTTCTCATGCATCTTTTTGGGAAAGACTGCCTCTGCTGTTGCCTCCAGCTGTGGGGCATAACAGCCACTGACCATCCCTGCAATGGTGTTAAGTTGCCATGCACCATACCTTAGTTATGCTGCTATAACCTAGGGCCGCCACAGACCTTTCATGTGTCATGTCGTTTAACTCTCTCTCTCTCTCTTTATATTTTATCAGTGAAGTGTGAATTAAATAGACTGGTCAAACTCATTTGCTTCCTTTGTCAACCAATTTCACAGACCAGCTCTCCTTCCTAGAAGCCCTGTGACATGCCCTTTCTCATGATCGCTACTACACTATCCAGCCAGAACTTTAGACAACCACTTTTGGCTTGACTACCATCATTTTGGAAGTATTATAACAAGTGCAGTGGCCATATAAACAATGTATTTCAGTGAGCTGGTTGCACTTTACATGTGTGCAGTTGCAGTCCATGCTAAATCTGTGATTATATGGGATGGACTCATGTGCAGTTAGAGGAGGCACCTGTTTATTAAAGGCAACAAAGATGGTCAAAAGTAGCAAGAGTTGAAATAGTCAAGCATGATTGGGTTGCAGTTAAAGAAAGATGCACTGCATAGGTGAAATGATTATGTGCACATTAAGTGCAGAGGCTGCAGAGGCCATGTCTGTGTGATACATAAAATTAAATTTTAGCGTTTTTTTTATACATTTTTAGGCTAATGTTATTTGTCAGTTGATGTGCTGACACATGAGGCAACAGATAGAGCTGAGAAGTGAATTTTTAGGCTAATGTTATTTGTCACAATTGACATCCAGACACATTAGGCAATAGAATCGCGGGAGCGGTAGTGTGAGAGGGGGAGTGGCTACAGAGGACAGAGTGGCAGAAGGCAAGTATGGTAACTACTAACCAAACTTGGCACTGCACTCACTTGGGCCATCGGCAAGACCCATACCAGATTTGTGGTCAATCGGATGAGTGGTTCGAGAGTTATGCATGGAACAGGCAGGCACACAGACAGATGTTCCTTCCATAAATAGACAGATGCTCAGCCAAAACCATGGACAAATTGTAATCATGGTAACTACTGACTAAACTTTTAAGATGATTAAGGCTGCATGAGTTTGACTGGAAAAGGATGTTTGTAGATACTGGTTACTTGTGGATTCACCGTGTGGTTATGCATTTCGTACATGCAGGTAAGTTCATGCATTCCTGTGTTAACATAATATTAGTTCAGTGTATTTGATCATAAAGGATAGTTCTATGTGCACTTCGATAGGAAACAGTGGAAACATGTTTCAATATGATTTGTTCTGTATTGTGTCACCTATCAATGAAGGGGAATTCACTATCCTGTTGGATAGTTGGATAGTTTGACATATTTCTTTTATACATTCTCCAGTATACTGAATATATGAAATAGGTATGTGAGGTGTGCTAATGATTTCTTGTAACTATTTGTCTCCAGTATCACCACAGCCATTTTGTACTACAGGGTTTGACTCTCCAACATCAAACTCCGAGATGAGTCAAAGTTTGGCTGGTCAAATTATTATTATTTTAAAGCAAAATACAACAAAAATTGTTAAATCAAAATAATTAATAAATCAAATTATAAATCAATTAATAAATCAAAATATTAACAAATAACGTTCAGGACATCTTTAGATCATTGGTTCTCTAACTGGGGTCCAGGGACCCCCAGGGGTCCGCAGTGCATAGCCATGAAAAACGCTACACAATAGCATCTTGCATTTAACTGAACTAATGGATGTACGCCTATACGGTCAAACTTGTGTTGCGATTATGAGGGGTCCTTGGAAATGTTTCTGCTCCATGAGGGGTCCACGGCCCAATGAAGTTTGAGAATCCCTGTCTTAGATGATAAGTACAAAATACAGTTAAACAAAAACAAAATGTAAATAATTGCAAAGCAGTTCAGAATAAAAAGCAAAGAAAGATGTCCCAAGGTGTTCCATCTCCCTTGATAAAGGGAGCAACTGAACATGGCTAGGGAATATTTAAGCTTGTGGGCCCTTCTTGTCAAGTAGACGTTTCACTCGGGCATCACTTAGCGCACCTGAAAGTTTTACTTAGGGGTATTTATGGAAAGTTAATTGGAAATCTTTTCTAAAAATGAAGAGGACAATGACAACTAGCAATACCATGGTAAAGAGAACAAAAAATAGGCTACCAGACGTAAATTACCTGTAAATGACTAGGCTTGCATAAATTGCCCAAAAAGCATGCATTCATCTGCATGATCATAAAAGATAGGATAGGCAGATCACCTTTGCTACCACTATATGAAGTCTGTATGAAATCAAAAATATATGTCTTGTGTTTGTACTTGTTAGAGCATTGGAAAGTGTAGACCTACAATATATGAATACATTTTAATGCAAATCAAAACCAAATCTGAGCTATCGCGGTAGGTCGGTATAATCAAAATCTCTACCTTTGGCCAAATGTATATTGTATATCGTTTATACTGTTTACACTGCCAAACCCTAATGTACTGTTCACCTTAGACATCACCAACTTCAAGTACAACTCAGCGCTGTGCCACATGCAGAAGTTGTACCCACCTCTAACTAGTGTTAACGCACCTAAAACCCTAACATTCTGGCAGATCTAAATTATGTCATTTCACAATTGGTCATAATGCTGAGCATCATCATCAGCCAGTTATGGTATGTCTGTGTGATCATTCACCCTCTTGTGGCAGCCAGCAAGACACAACAGGTTGCACAGAATATTGATTATGGTCACAACATTCAAGAATCTGGATAAAAAATGGAATGGGCCAATAAAATAGATGGAGGGTGATTTCTGTAGCATTGGCATAGCACCCTTGTTCCTGTCAATGTCTTGACTACAAAGTGAGTCCAAAAGGATACTTAACACAACTGAAGGATACTTAACACAACATTTTTGGTTCATGATAGACTTAACAAACTGACTGACTCAACAAAGACACAAGAACATAATAAACAAAAGTTACCATTTCAGACACAATGTTGACAGTCACAGCTATCATTTCCCATAAACATTACAAACCAAATTCAGTTGGCCTAGTCATCACATTCACAATCAATTTTAAGTGATGCTACATCCCAGAGAGCAATTACCTTTGGCCCAGATCCACATAAAAGTGGTTGCTTTTCCTACTGAAGTGAGTAGGATGCTTTTTTGCTTCGCTCCTGCTTGATCTTAATTTCCCACTATTTTATTTTCACTTTTACTTGTTTACTTAGATAGTAAAAAGAACACTGAACAGGAAACTTCAGTGGTTATTTGACAACTTTAGAGAAGCTAAACAATACTGGCAACAACCAAACAGCAAATCACCTTGACTTTGGAAAACAATATGTCAGGAGACAAAAGACCCAGGGAATTCTGTAGAAAATGCAAATAACTAGAACAGAGGATTTCCATCCTGGAATCAAAGACTGATGGCCTGTCAAAAATGGACTACCTATGAGAGATATCTCATGAAAGGAGTACCGAAACAGAAACTGTGGCTGCGAATTCAGAGAATGCACTGATATAGCAGATGGAGTGGATGACATCAACCTATCAGAGCAAAATGTGAGTACAAAATATTGGCACAAAAACAGCATTTTGAACTGATATCTGAACATAAAACTATAAATTGTATTGTTGTGGATGTGGGAGCAAATTACATTTTCAGAGAACAGCTGTTTGTTCAAGATAATTTCAGGAAACTTTTCTCTGACCTTTCTAAGGTTGGAATACAAGTGTTTGTCAGTGGCCCACTCCCTACAAGGAGAGGTTTTGCATTTACTAGGCTCTTCAGTCTTTACACCTGGCTTGGAAAGACTTGTTTTTCACTTTGTATGAACGTGATAGACAATTTCAATCTTTTCTGGAATAGCAGACAATCAGATCATAAATGCGTCATTAGAGACTGGCATCCCTGAAAAGGTTGTAAAGCCCCTACTTACAAAGAATAACCTGAATGCTTCATTACTGAACAACTACAGGCCGATTAACTAACTAAACATAAGGGAGTTTTTCCTTGCCCCTGTTGCTCTTGGGTGCTCCCTCAGTGAAGCGCCACGAGTAAATACTAAACTAAAACTTCTGCATGCTTTGATTTGACAGTTGACAGTGACATTAAGTCCTCAGGTAAGTGCAACACAATTTACAATCTTTTACAAGTTACAATCTTTATTATGTGTCTCTATCTTTAAAAACAGTATTAGTTTTACTATGGTCTTTTGACAGGTGGAACATAGAGAGCACCTGTGTTTAACTGTGTGCTAGCACACTACAGAAAATTGTCACACTGCTAAGTAATGTAGCTAGCGATAGATAGTAAACCTAAAAAAAATGGTACTGTTCTGTCAGTAATGTAATTTTTGACCCCATATTTAAAAGTTTCGCAAAGGCATTAGCTGACAATTGCCTAGTTTATGTCTGCTAACCATAGCTACGGTATTATCATAGGCTAGTGTTAGTGAGGTTGACACAATGCTTGCCTTTAAACAAAATGGGTAAAGCTGTACTTAGGTTGACATTTCTTTGAAAATGCATAAATTAGCCATCATGAAGTTTGGCTAAGTTGGGATCTTTACCAAGAATACATTGCTTGCTGAATTATATTCTTATTTTGTAGGTTGTTGTAGGTTGTCATAATGAAACATTTTCAAGGAGAATGAGACTGGAATGATGTAAAAAAAAAAAAAGTAAACATCTGATATTTTTTTTAGGGGTAGGGGTGTGTTCTTATGAAAATGCTTTAAATATTCTTCATGCTCTATTTCAGTTACACAGCAAGTGTTGATAAACTTCTTGCCAGAACTATCTTTACAGCCTTTCTATCATTCTGGTAGAGATTGTTGAAAACGGACCCCTTTTCATTGACATGCTGTGCGGAGTAAGTCGGTTAGCAAATGTAGTCACTGCCACTAGTAGGACTGCATTTATGTAGGCTACTGTGTGTATGCATTCATTAATGTATGTTTTTATTTCATCTTTCTACATTGACAGTGGTGTACGGAGAAAACAACAGGCCTGTGCCTTGTCAAATGCGTGTTTTTGAACTTAGGACAGAAGCATGTACTGATGGTAAATATGGCAAGAAAGTATGGTATAAAGTATAAAGCATGAAAGAACTCCATAAAATTAATTGATTGACCTTGGATATTACCAAGTAGTTTACCAGCTAACAGCACAAAAGTGGCATGGCTTAGGAGAAGAGAGATATATGAACTGAATAATGGATGGTTTATTTAAGAGTAAGCCATAAACTCAAATGTATCACTAGCAGGTAAACTGAATGCAAGTCATGGATCAAATAAAACACAAAAGAGTGAGATAATCAGAACACCCAAAACAGGCACAAACCAAGAATGTAAGAGAGACAGAAGGGCCATAGAGAAAGATGGCCCTACAGCAATAGTGCGAGCAGAAAGAGAAAAGGTAGAGTAAAGAGCGAGAGGTAGAGAGAGGAGTAGAGCAAAAGGTAGAGAAAAGGGGTAGGATAGGTAATAGGATAATAGGATACAGGATACAAGTCCTGAACAATAGAGGAGATGTGTCTTTTATCCTCCACTCAGCCCATTTGCCCCGGCCAATGACGCCTTAACTAGTGTGTAATTGGTCGTCTGGCCTATGCAAGTGAAAGATGTGAATTCAAATTAGTGTAGATTAGATTAGATTCAACTTTATTGCCATTACACATGTAGAAGAGCAATGTGCAGATGAAGTATGTTAATATACAAAATTTATGTTCTATACTACTGTCAGGTCTGCATCGGACCTGGTCACGGCCACGCCCCCTCACTCAACCTCACTGACTCACAGCTCTTCTCCCCATTCGCAGTCACTTCCTCATGCACGATCACCTTCACCTGAGTTCTGATTGGTGTCACCTGTGTTCCACTCTACTTAAGCCTCTCACCTGCTTCACCGGTTGTCTGGCCTCGTCAATGTTTCCTGAAACTTCCTACGTGTCAGTCGTGTTTACTCCATCTCCCGCGATCTCCCATAGTCTGCCCCACGAGCCTAAGACTCCCCAGTCGGTATTGTATTTCCTGTGTTTACTAGCTGTGTGTTTTGTTTCTTGTGTTCTGCCACCTTATTCTCCTGTGTGTTGGTTTTGGTTAACTTCTGAGCGTTCTCCCTAGTCCCCTCCGTTATAGTAACGGACGTGGCTTTTGTTATCCCCTCATTAGTTTATTTTCTGTGCGTTTACCTGGTACCCTCCGTTATAGTAACGGACGTGGCTTTGTTATTCCCCTGTTAGTTTATCTTCTGTGCGTTTACCTTTGTACCCTCCGTTATAGTAACGGACGCGGCCTTTGTTATCCCCTGTTTGTTTGTTCAAATAAACCTCTTGACTGTTACCTCTGCCTCCACCTGTCTGTGCCTGACAGAAGGCCAGACCAAACTGTAACCATGGAGGCTCAGAACCCCGACCCATTTCGAACGCTGGTCGACGAACTGCGTCATAGTTTGCTGGCGCACGCGGCGTTGCCGGTCAGCATCCTAGCAACTACCCCCGATCCCCCTACATAGTCCGGAAACCCAGAGGCCTGCGGTGGGTTCCTGCTGCAGTGCACTCTCGCCCTAGAGATGGACCCGTGCTGTTTCTCCACTGAACGTGGCAAGGTGGCGTACATCATCTCGCGCTCGGACGGCCGGGCCCTCTAATGGGCAGAGAGTGTCTGGCAGCAGGCGGGACCCACCACTCAGTCGGTAGAGGCTTTCATCAAACACTTCCAGGAGGTCTGCCGCCTGTCTCCAGCGCCGCTCCACCTCCCATCCGACCTGCTCCTCCCGACTCCTCGCCCGAGACGCCCATGCAGGTCGGCACGGTCAAGTTCACTCCCTCCGAACGACGCAGGCGGGTCGAACAGGGTCTGTGCCTCTACTGTGGGGCCCCAGGTCACCACATACGCGCATACCCTATGCGTCCGCCTCGCGTCCAGGTGAGTGGAGCCAGTCTGCAGCTGTCAATTCTATCGCCCTTGTTGTTCACCATAACCCTCTCAACCGCAGATATCTCTCTCACAGCCCGGGCCCTCCTCGACTCCGGCTCCGCCGGGAACTTCATAGCCGGCTCCCTCTGCCGACGCCTGAAGCTGCCGCGTCGGGAGAGTCACCGCCCCTACGTCGTGCACTCCGTAGTGGGTCGGCCCCTCACCCGTCGGACCATCCGGCACGCCGTGGGTCCCCTTACACTCCAGGTCGGGGCCTTCCATAAGGAGAGTATTGACCTTTTAGTTCTCGAGGAGGCCGCCGTGGACCTAATCCTGGGTCGCCCATGGTTGGTCCAACATGCTCCGGTGGTGGACTGGGCTACCAGGGAGATTTTGAAATGGGGCGATGCATGTCGTAACCAGTGTTTGTCTTGTCTCCCTGTTCCTAGGTCTCGTCACGATCACTCCCCCCTGGTGGTGGGATCGACCTCGGTCGAAAGCCCGCACTCTGCCCATAGCACCGCCATTCCCCACGACTACCGTCACTTCACTGAGGTGTTTTGTCCCGCACGCGCCGCACAACTCCCCCCACACCGGCCCTGGGACTGTGCCATTGACCTGCTGCCAGAAGAGCCAGTGTCTAGGGGTAAGGTCTACCCGCTGTCCCTGCCTGAACAGACGGCCATGGAGGAATATATCCGGGAGGCCTTGCGCCAGTGGTACATTCGCCCGTCAGTCTCTCCCGCCGCCTCCAGTTTCTTCTTCGTGGCCAAGAAGGACGGGGGACTCCTGTATCGACTACCGGGCCCTTAACCGGATTACGGTTAAGTTCCGCCATCCTCTTCCCCTGGTCCTGGCTGCCCTGGAGCAGCTTCGTGGAGCGGTGGTGTTCACGAAGCTGGACTTGCGGAGTGCCTACAACCTCATCAGGATACGAGAGGGGGATGAGTGGAAGACGGCCTTCATCACGTCCAGCGGCCACTAGTACCGAGTACCGAGTAATGCCCTACGGGCTAGCGAACGCCCCCTCCGTATTCCAGGCCTATATGAACGAAGTGTTCCGGGAATATCTCCACTGCTTTGTTCTAGTCTACATCAATGACATCCTGATCTATTCCCGGAACGAGGCCGAACACCGCCAGCATGTGGTGCAGGTGCTCCGCAAGCTTCGTGAACACCACCTCTACCTCAAGGCTGAGAAGTGCGCCTTCCACGAGCGCCAGGTTCAGTTCCTAGGGTACCACATCTCCACCCAGGGCGTAAAGATGGACCAGGGGAAGGTTGACGCCATGCTCAATTGGCCACCTCCCACTACGGTAAAGGAACTACAATGTCTACTGGGCTTCGCTAACTTTTACCGCAGGTTTATACGGAACTATAGCCTGCTGGTCTCCCCGCTCACTAACCTGCTCCGGTCCAAGCCCAAGACTCTCCAGTGGCCCCCTGAAGCTGCACGGGCACTCCAGGACCTCAAAGCCTCCTTCGCTTCTGCTCCTCTCCTCACGCTCCCGTACCCTGCCAAGCCCTTCGTCGTGGAGGTAGATGTCTCCACAACCGGAGCGGGAGCAGTCCTGTCACAGGAAAGTGGGTCTCCAGCCAGACTACACCCGTGCGCCTACTTCTCCCGCAAGTTTACCCCGGCGGAACAAAACTATAACATTGGAAACCGGGAATTACTCGCCGTCAAGCTTGCACTGGAGGAGTGGCGTCACTGGCTGGAGGGAGCCCAGCACCCCTTTCGAGTCCTTACTGACCACAACAACCTGGCCTACCTCCGGGAGGCCAAGTGTTTGAATCCTCGTCAAGCCCGGTGGGCAGTATTTTTCACGCGGTTTAAATTTGTGTTGTCTTACAGGCCGGGGTCCAAGAACGTCGTGGCCGACGCGTTGTCCAGAGTCCACGGGGATGCGGACTCACCCAAGTCCCACGAACCCATCCTGTCGGCACACCTCATTGTGAGTCCTATCCAGTGGGCTCTGGACAGCCGCATCGTCCAGGCGGTGGCCCAGGACCCAGCGCCTCCTGAGACCTGTCAGTATGTGCCCGCCGGGCTCCGCCAGGAGGCGCTTGAGAGCCTCCATACCTCCCTGGGCACTGGCCATCCGGGGGCTGCCCAGACTCTCTCTCTCCTCCGCGACCGGTACTGGTGGCCTCGGATGAACCTCGATGTCCAGAGGTATGTGGCTGGGTGTGCCGAGTGTGCCATGGCAAAGACGCCCCGTCATCTCCCAGAGGGTAAGCTCCAGCCACTCCCAATACCCCAGAGGCCGTGGTCACACCTCGGCATAGACTATATTACTGACCTGCCCAAGTCTAATGATTTTACCTGTGTTTTAGTTGTGGTGGACCGATTTTCCAAGTCTTGCAAGCTAGTCCCAGTCAAGCCGAGGCTGTTTTTACTCACGTTTTCCGCCATTTCGGGTTACCCGAGGACATTGTTTCCGATCGGGGCCCTAATTCGTTTCCAGATTCTGGCGGGCCTTTTTAGGACACCTAGGTGTGGCCGTCAGCCTCACCTCGGGGTATCACCCTCAGACCAACGGCCAAACGGAGCGGAAGATCCAGGAGATCGGCCGATTCCTCCGCATCTTCTGCTCCCAACACCAGAGCCGCTGGAGTCACTTCCTACCCTGGGCTGAATACGCGCAGAACTCCTTACGCCAACGCGCCACCGGACTCACCCCTTTCCAGTGCACACTCGGCTACCAGCCACCCCTCTTCCCCTGGCACACCGAGCCCACCGCAGTGGTCAACGTGGAGAACTGGTACCAGGAGAGTGGCAGGGTCTGGGAAATGGCACATCATCAGCTCCAGAGGGCAGTCCAACGCTTCCAACACCACGCGGATGCGCGGAGAAGACCCACACCCACCTACGTGGTGGGCCAGAAGGTCTTGCTCTCCACTCGGGACATCCGCCTCCGACTGCCCTCGAGGAAGCTCAGCCCCCGGTTCATCGCCCCCTTCGAAATCTTGCAGCAGGTCAACCCGGTCACCTTCAAGTTACGTCTGCCCTCTCACTACCGCATTCACCTCACTTTCCATGTTTCCCTACTTAAACCCTATCATGCACCTCACAATGTTTCTCCTCTCTCCCCAGCTTCCGATGCACGGCCTGAGCCTCCTTTGCCGCTCCTGCTGGATGACGGCCCGGCCTATGCGGTCGACTCCGTCCTCAACTCCAGGCGCCGACAGGGTCGCCTGGAGTACCTGGTAGACTGGGAGGGGTACGGTCCGGAGGAGCACTCATGGGTCCCGAGGGAGGATGTCCTAGATCCCAACCTGCTCACCGCCTTCCACGCGGAGCATCCAGACCGTCCCGCTCCCCGAGGTTGAGGTCATCCCTGCCGGCGCATCCGGCACCCGGCCCGTCGTGCTCCAGGAGCGGCCCCTGAAGGGGGGGTGATGTCAGGTCTGCATCGGACCTGGTCACGGCCACGCCCCCTCACTCAACCTCACTGACTCACAGCTCTTCTCCCCGTTCGCAGTCACTTCCTCATGCACGATCACCTTCACCTGAGTTCTGATTGGTGTCACCTGGGTTCCACTCTACTTAAGACTCTCCCCTGCTTCACCAGTTGTCTGGCCTCGTCAATGTTTCCTAAAACACCGTCTCCGTCTCCCGCGATCTCCCATAGTCTGCCCCACGAGCCTTAGACTCCCCAGTCGGTATTGTATTTCACGTGTTTACTAGCTGTGTGTTTTGTTACTTGTGTTCCGCCACATAATTCTCCTGTGTGTTGGTTTTGGTTAACTTCTGAGCGTTCTCCCTAGTCCCCTCCATTATAGTAACGGACGTGGCTTTTGTTATCCCCTCGTTAGTTTATCTTCTGTGCGTTTACCTGGTACCCTCCGTTATAGTAACGGACGTGGCTTTGTTATTCCCCCGTTAGTTTATCTTCTGTGCGTTTACCTTTGTACCCTCTGTTATAGTAACGGACGCGGCCTTTGTTATCCCCTGTTTGTTTGTTCAAATAAACCTCTTGACTGTTACCTCTGCCTCCGCCTGTCTGTGCCTGACAACTACTATACATAGGCAAATCTACGGATATACAGATATACAGATGTAATATAGACAAATATACAGGTGTAAATAGGCAAAATGCTTTGGATGTATATACAGTAGTGAAAAGAAGCGCTGTGAACAGATTATGCCATGGTGTAGCGTGGCATACGTTACAGAACGGTCTTCCAAGAGGGGAGGAGCTGAAAGAGTCTGTTGGCTGCATGTTCAGCGTAGACATCTGTTCTTGTTGGCGTCCTCAATAGCAGGGAGTGGAGTCCCTGTGATGTGCTGCCCGGTTTTCACCACCTGCTGCAGTGAGTTGCGGTCAGCGACAGAGCAATTCCCATACCAGACTGTGACACAGTTGGTCTGGATGCTCTCTATCGAACAGCGGTAGAAGTTACCCAGGATGTCAGCAGACAGGTGGTTCTTCAGTGTTCTTAAGGATAAGAGGCACTGGTGGGCCTTCTTGACCAGGCTGGAGGTGTTGGTTGACCAGGACAGCTTCTCTAAGATGTGGGTCCGTAGGAATATACAGACTACAATATAGTTATTTGTTAGTTATTTGTGGACAAATATGTACAAATACTTTGGATTGCCACAAAACTATGATAAGACTGCTGCCTACATTACAAAGATTAATTCAAGACCAAACATGACAATATGCATTCAGCCAATACATTTATAGATAAAAAGGTGAATCATAGTTAACCAAACCCAGACTTCCTTTTGTTCAGGTGGAGGTCAAGTTCTCAAGCTGAATGGTCTTTGGCCTCTTATGTAGGGGCAAACAGTGAGGCTTTGTAGAAGCCTGAGACAGTCCAGACAAATATGTGGGTTTCAGTAAATTTTCCCTTACAGTGTGTTTATGGGAAAGTCAATGTTTTTCTTCACAAATAGCAAATGAAGGATCACTGCAAGCTGAGAGTGCAGGTAAGTTGTAGTCAGGGTTTAATAATGAAAGACAACTGTTGTGTTGAGTTTTTATGTCACAGCAGACTTTCACCGAGCAAAACATAAAATGATTGTAACCACTATATTTGTCACCAACTGCTGTCAGTAGGAAAAAGAATGAGAAAAATGTATATGACATAGATCAAATAGTGAACCAACAGCTAGCACTAACTGAATGGGGCGCAGAAACTTACTTTCAGTTTAATATTCCTATGCCTCATTACGTTAATGTTAGCTGCTGGTTTGGTATTTGGTCTATGTTGTATCAAGTTTTACCGTTTTTTCCGACAGAGGGCACTCAAAAATATTTTGTGTCATCTTCTGTTGGGATACGTATACATCACCAAATTTGTATTTTCTATGCACTTTGTCTTTTCCTGATTGGAGCAAGCATCAATAAACCCCTGCATAGTCCACACACCACACCTCAAGTGAAGTAGCCACGTTTTCAGAGGCTAGGACCCCTGTATAGCAGTTCAGTACATTTTTGTGGCAGCCAAGAAACATATTGTCTCGCACTCCGAACAAACTTTTCAAGTCAAGGCTCTAATACGATCCACTTTTGGTCCATTGTGCGTTTAGATGCTGGACCAGATCTAAATTGTGGACCCGGGCCAACCCGCACAGTCTCTTTGGGCCAGATCCAGGCCAGAGTGTGTGCTATCTGGGATAGCTTTGTATCATGGAGAATTCTAAGACCAAGGCCCAGGCCTACTTTTTAAAGATAGGTTGGTATGACAGCGGTTCATCAGTGGTTTCCCCTTTTTTCAATACAACAGTAATTAATGAATGAAATCAGTGACTCATTGGAGACCTGAGGAACACCTATTGATGTCCATGGTATCAATCTAATGGTAGCAATGTGTCTAGAATATAGTAGGATACAGACATTGGGTAATAGCTTGTAGGCTATACCAGTTTGCTGCAGTCTGCCTTAATGTGTCATGCGTCACCTCCACCCATCACAGATTTTATAGTTTACCCATCATGAGAAACAGACAGGTCCTTCATCCCTAGGGCCATTCAGCCTTTCAATGCCACACAGGGGAGTAGTGTGATTGACTTAAGTGTTTAGGTCTGTACTTTGTACCCCCAATTTGTCAGCTTGCCTGTATGGTCAATACACCATACTGTCATTTTCTCTGTATGAACAGTATGCAACTAAACTTTTCTTTAAGTCTTTTACTTTTGTCTCTGTATAGTTAAATAATGATTATTCTATTTTTGATATATTGTGTAGCCCCTTGTACTTGAATAAGATATAGAATTTGCACTGACAATGTACTTGCACTGACACTCTCTGACACTCTACTCTCACTTGCACCATACCATTGCAACTTTCTGCATATTTCCACACCGCTCCTTTTAAATGTTATAACCTATTACAACCTTTTACTGTAATGGCAGACAACTGATATCTTCCTTTGTATGTTGTAATAAGTATGTGTTTGTTTATGTATGCTGTGTATAAGCTACTGGACACCTTAATTTCCTTTTAGATAAATAAAGAATCATCTGTCTATCTACCTCTTTTTTAACCACTACACCTCTGTACAGATACCTGGGGCTGCATCTAGACAATAAACTGGACTGGTCTGCTTATACTGATATGCTCTATAAGAAGAGACATGACAGAATTTATTTCCTGAGGAGTCCTTCAGCATCTGCAGTAAACTGAAGTAGGAAGAGGGATGTTGGATGACTGGACAGGCTGGAGAGAAAAGCTGGCTCCGTTGTTGGCATGGAGCCGCAATCACTGACTTCAGGTGCAGAAAAGAGGACTTTGAACAGGCTGCTATCCATAATGGACAATGACTACCACCCCCTGCACACCACATTCTCCAAACAGAGGAGTGTGTTTAGTGTCAGACTCCTGTCTCTGAAATGCTCTGCTGACCTCTCTGACAGGCTGAAGAGGTCCTTTGTCCCACAGGCCATACAGCTCTACAATGCCACACAAAGGAGGAGGAATGAGATATAATTGTGCACTTGAGTCTATACTAATCTATACTACAGCCACGGATTGGGAAAGGGACAGAGTAATGTGGCGTAGCAGATGTGAAATTACCTGAATTATTTCTTAAAATTGCTACACAAATATAACTCTCCATATGTATTCTCCATGTGTATTCTAAACTTCATGTTTACCCTTCTTTTAAACATTATACCTTCTAATGGCCCTTGACTTGTGTTACTGACTTTTAAAGAATGGAAACATAAGCCAATGGTACCTGTGGATAATGTGCTGGCTCTGCAGGTAATCAAGCACTAGTGTCATCTCGCAGATGTAGACCTTCACTGCATCCTCATTGAACTGCACATTCTGCTGCAGATGGTAGCGCAAATCCCCCCCCAACAGTAAGTCCACAACCATGAACATATCTTCTTCATCTTGAAATGAAAACCTGGGAAAGAGAACAACAAAGCCAAAGCATTACGGCAAATGCCAAAACACACACATACATGAATGTACACCCAGACACAGACACACAGAACAGACATACATTTAACTTCAACTATGCAGAGAATTTTCCATAGTTTGTTAATTCCAGTAGCACTGACAGAAGTGAAGGTTTTTTCTTGCCCCTGGAGGTGTACCAAGTTGACAATGCACGTGGGACAGGACAACAACATAGCTGAATACATCGCCCTCAGAAATGAGAAAAGCTCCATCTAAAATGTGTTACGTGTAAGTACTAGCAGGGCACTTGATTGACCTGCAGCCAAAATTAACCTCAGTTTCCCCCCCGTGGTTGCACAAGGAGCTTTTTTGTGGGCGTTACGGGGCACTAACGAGACTTTCCATCTGTATCTATAGCTACTCCATTGCTAAAAAAGAGTCAAGAGTCAATGCTTCATGATAATAAATACTGTTACCTAGTATCAAAAGGGCCTTGTTTTTGTCTCCTTAAGACTGTTGGTCCAGTGCTCCCAGCATGTAATTTGCAAATTTCAAATAATCAAACATATTAGGCTACTGTCCTAAAAGGGCATCTCTTTTCCCCCAAAAGGTTTTGTCTGGTCCTAAGCCTACTTCCTTAACACTGACAGGCCATAACCTTCTGCAATATCCAGCAATTAGTATACAGCACCTCACATTGCTGGCGTAGGCGTGGTTAAAGGCATTCTTGTTATGCTGCTAACCAGCAGGTGTATAAAGGGTGCACACCTGGAGGGGGGCTGGACTGTTTTGGGGCCTGTTTCATTTGTTACCTCAGTTAGGTTGGAGATCCGCCGAGGGTGGTTTTGTTGTTTTTGTGCTTGCTCCTGGGCTGAGGCACCACTGTGGCACAAGGTTAAACAATTTGTTTGATCTTTGGCTGTCTGTATTTTGGTGTAAAGCTCAGTCCATGGGAGTGACATACAGCCGTTAGGGAGTTAGTGAATTTATTATGGGTTTTTGGATAGTTTAAATGGGGAGTTATAAGTTGTTGACCTGTATGAAATTACTGGTTTGGATAAAAGGTTGCACAAGGATGAGTTACTTACGTCTTTGAAACTACATTTGGTAGAGAAGCAAATTTTGCCTCCCACCATATTACTAACTGCAGCTAGTGTGTCCTATGAGGGGCTTACAGTTGAGCAGAGGAAGATTATAATTGAGATGCAGCAAGAGCATGACTGAGAGATGGTGAAACAGTCCAGTAGTCATCAGGTTAAATTCAAAATGTTTAGGGTGTCCGAGTTAATTAAGCAAAAAGATAGAAATTGAAAAAATTAACAGTTGGAGGCAGAAAGATTTTCGCAACAGTTTTAGCTAGAGGTTGAGCACTTGAAATTAGTTGGAGAAGGTACCTGAAGCACCTGAAAGTGTTGGACTAAGTACTGTGCCAACTTGTTCATTTCAAGTAGTGCATAATCACAAACTCTTGCCTAGATTTAATGAACATTTTTTTCTCTTTATTTGTGACTGTTGAATGTGGATGAATGTGGAAGCGGATGAATGTGATAGTTTTGAAGTAGGCCTATGATGCAGTATAGCTAAAATACCTGTAATTTTTCTGCAGCTACACTGCAGTTTTTGATGGCCTATACTGTAGTACAGCTAAAATGATGGCAGTATCTGGGTTAGAGCTACAGTTATACTGCAGTTTTCACTGCAGTGTTACTGCGGCTATACTGCAATTTTTGAAGTAGACCTATGATGCAGTACAGCTAAAATCACTGTAGTTTTACTGCAGTATCATTGCCGTTTTCACTGCAGTCTTTGCAGTACTCTAAGGGCTATTAGATCCAAGCAGAAAGGTGGCAATGCAATTGTTTTTGTTATTCATATTATAATGTCTGCCGCTAGTGTAGCTAGCATAGGAATATAGGTGTTGTTCAAGTTTTTTTTCCCTTTTTCAGTGATTTTTAGTCGTCCATTTCGGGGGTGACCAAAACACCAGGCATTGTGAAACTCACTGGGCATATAGATCCACTTGAGTTTTAACGACTAGTAGCATTTAATCCCCCAGAACACGGGGTGATCTGACACGGCTTTTGGGGAATAACTCTGTACCAGAACCGTAGAACTGTACCACCTGAGCAAACAAAATTAGGTGGTATGTAGAGGGGGGTCAAGGGGCCGCATCAAACCATGTGTGGCATAGCAACACCTATTGACAGACAAAAACGTGGAAAAAAAATGGAAATGTTGAGAGTACTCTTTTTTTTTTTTTTACTACATTTTCGTCAGCAATTCCCAGGACACTGAAACACCGGGGACCCTGTAACTCGGTGGGCATGTAGCCCTATTAGGCAAGGCAAGGCAAGTTTATTTATATAGTGCATTTCCTACACAAAAGCAATTCAATGTGCTTTACAAAGATAAAGGCAGAAAACAGTGAATAATAGAAAATAAAATGACATAAAATGATTGAGAAAAAAAAGTAAAATAAAATAAGTAAACTGAATAAAATGACTGAAATATAAAAACATAACTTTAAGAGAATCAGGTTGCTGTAGACCACCTTTCCATGTAAAAGAACGGAGCTAAAACCCTTGTCGGGCCAAATTTGCACGCGTTACAAACGTGTTTAACACCTAAAGACAGGGACCGGCAATCTCCCTTTTCCAAGAGCTGATTTTCAGTCAAACTTCACTGACCCAGTCAGTGCAAACAGTCTGCGTAACAGCTAGGTCTCCTGACTGTAAGTAGTGCAATTATGTGTTTTAATGTTAGAACAATTAAGCCTTGTGTTAACTCCTGAGCAACCACAACCAGCTGCTGTATGTCACTGAGCTTATTTTACCCGACAAACCACAGCTTAAACAGTTTAAAAATACAATGCCTGACCGTGTAGCTACGCATTTGAGTGAAAATAAAATTGTAGCTGAGGCTGCTGCACTGGAATACGAGTTTAGTTTGACTCATATACATTACCATCCTGGAGATTTTTGCACGCGTAATGATTCTCCGAGTCTCCACCTGCTCCTAGAGAGGCTGCCAATGCTCGTAGTAAAGGAAGTACAGATAAAAGACCTATCTGTCTGGCATTACTGCAAACTGAAAAAAGGCATAGCTAACTGTATTAAAACTTGCCATATGTGCCAGATGACAGGGAAACCCAAGTTGATCAAGTTTTGATCAAGTTTTAAAACCGGTGCCCCTGTACCCAATTCCATTCGCAGCTCAGCCTTTTCAGCATCTGATTATAGGCTGTGTTGGTCCTTTATCACCTTCGAAATCTTTTGATTTTGATGTGTCAGGTTACCAGATATCCAGCTGCATATCCATTGAATCGTATTTCCAAAAAAGCTCAGAGCCCTGTGATAGTTTATCTGCATTTTTGGTATTCCTAAGATCATTCACAGTGATAGTGGCAGTAATTTCATAAAATGTTCACTGATATTTTGAAGTGCCTGGGAATTCAACAAAATCTGTCTAGCGCGTATCACCCACATAGCCAGGGAGGTCTCGAGTGATTTCATAATACGCTCAAATCTCTTTTGTGCGAATATTGTGTTGAACTAAAGCTTGATTGGTAGGGCGGTCTGCCTTGGCTCATGTTGACTGCTAGAGTCATGCAGGAGAGTCCAAATCAGCTTGTTTTTGGGCATAATATATGTGGCCCATTGGTAGTTCTTAAAGATGGTTTGACTCGGAGGGAGTCACCAAGTCTTTGGCAGATTATGTGCACGATTTTTGCAGGCAGATGTTCTTGGCAGTCGAGTGTGCTCAGGGAAAATTTCCAAGTTCCAATCCTGATCATAGAAAGTCAATTTACTGAAGCCTTATTTTCAGTGTGATTTGAAAGTTCCCCCTGTAGTAGCTGCTGGTATTTACATTGTAAACTCTGTCAAAATGTCTGGGGGAATTTCGTCTCCCTAGGTGGCAGCAGGGAGAAAGGAATTTCCTGACACTGCAGGCATGCAACCAAGATTGAAAAATTCCAAGAAATTGAAAACTCTGGAACCATTGTTGGGGCATTTGTCTCTGTTGCAGCATACAAAATTGGCACAAATTATTGCTGATTTTTCTGTACTGTTTGGGGATACTCCACATTACACCACTTAATAGCATATGACGTGGATGCGGGTGATGCTCTGCTTATCTGGTATCGTTTTTACTGTGTGCCAAAAACTGGAAGCCGAAATTCATTATCTCTTAGAGAATGATTTAGCTAGGCCTTCTTTCTCTAGTTGCGCTTCTCCATACATTCTGGTAAGTAAACCAGATGGGAGGTTTTGATTTTGCGCAGATTACCATAAATTAAATAAAATCACTAAGACTGATGCTTTCCTGCTATTGCATTGACTAGCTTGGAGGTCCCATGAGCACTGCATAAGCACTGATCATGACAACACAAGAGCAAGCCCTGAGTCCAAGATCAGTAAAGGCCAGGTCATACAAGGCAAGGCTATCTAAGGAAGCCTCTGAAGCAGTCCAATGTGTAACAACAGGATGAAAGATGCTAGCAGGAAAGGCATACAAAGAGTGCCATAACCAGGTGGGATGGTGTACCGACTCCGGTCCACTAACTCTCCTTCCTAGAGGCCCTGCGACCAATCCCTATTCATAATGGCACTTGTCAAAATGGATTCCACCCAATGTTACACCCATGATCGATCTCACTCCCTGACTTTAACATGATGTCTGGCTGTGCTGAGAGAGCATATGCAACCATCTATGGCTTGATTACCATATTATGTTGTGGGACAATTTTTTGAGTTTATTATGATGCTCAGCCAAAATCATGGACAAATCTTTGCCCCCGTTGCTCTTGGGTGTTCCTTGTTCATGTCTGTATAGCACCATTAAACAATTCTATTGTAAATGGTGCCGTTTAGTGAATTGAATTGTATGGTATTGGAACATCTGTGCTGAGTATGGGTTGGAGGCTCCAAATTCAAAATGGCATACAACTCGCAGTTGTATGCCGCAGACATAGTAGAACGCTGTAGTGACAGACAGAAGGAAGATAAGGATCTTGAGAAATATCAAGGACTGAGTGAAGAGTCAGAGAGGATGTGGAAGTTGAAGGCACCCACACAATTGCATTTGACAGATCTGAGATGACAATATTGCAAACATTATTTGTCCAATATTTAGTTGATCAAATCTGTAATCTTCATTGTCACCACCTTATGGTTAGTGTGACTGGTGTCACTTTGATTAAGTGATATTCATTAGTTAGTACATTATTGGCTGGAGTTATTTTTCAGTTTTCAGTTTTCATTCATCCAGCCTTTAATGTAATAGCCATCTGCTAATATAATACCTTATTACATAATTGGCAAAAAGTAATTACATTATTGGTTCAGAAATTTTTCAGGTAGGTGTACCCATTAAACCCACCAAAATCAATGTTTAGATGTTTTTCATTGATATTGGCATTGTTTGCAGGGGATACACCTTGTCAAACTGCAAGATTAATTTCTCATTTGAAAATGTAGGCATTCACTTTTGCCCTAAATTTCGAAAGATATAATAAAGATATTTCACAAAATATGTAAAAAGTCTGGCATGTGTTCCAAATAAGCCCACATATTTTTAAATAAAATATAATAAATTATTTTTAAATGATAAATTATCCATCATACAAAGCCAAACTTTGCAGGCCTTTGAGGACCATAAAGGGTACCTTGACTGAGGATGATCTATTCAGATTCAGTCTATGGTTCATATTTATGTTTAGATTGTCAACAGGGTATTTCTTACTGCAAACGAAATTTACAGCTTAATGTTCAGTAAGATCAGATCTGTGCTGTTTATTAGTGGACTCCCAAAACAAAGGAATCGTATAAGTATTTGAAAGTCAAAAGAAAGCCAAAAAAGTGCATCCCTACCTATGTCAAACAAGATGCATATTAATGTTTCTTTTTATTGCCCTTTTCTAACTGAGAACATTTGATATGCATTTAGCTATTCCCTATGGTAAAAATTAGAAATAAAGTACAAGCAGTCTTTGGTCTATAATGTACGAAGGCCTATTTTTATATTTGTAAATTAAATTAAAAAAGGGAAAAAACTAAAATACTGGTTATTATCAACACTTCTGCACAAGAATTTAGAGAAAACTGGTTACATGGAGGAAATCCCCACTGAATTACATTGAAGTGGGCTGAAAAGGGGCATAGTGGACTTAATTGGTGCCTTACTGAGTGGTGGTTAAACATGTCAATATATTCCTCTCAAAATTAAAGATATGTTTACAGAATCATACATGAAGCCAACATATGAACATTAGTAATTAACATTACATTGCATACATTTATGAATATTAACTTATTATTTGTCAAAGTTGGCTTATGCTGGCTGTAGTTTGTGGCACTGTACCTATCTTTAAAAAAACACAATTTTTAAAAATATTCAGCTTTCTAAATGGATTAAACATGTGTAGATTAATGTCATACCAAATACAAATATTTATTATGCACACTGTGATGTCACGAGAGGCTGTGTCCTGGAGGGACATTACATTCCCATGAGAGAACCAGCAATGGCTCCATCTGCTGGTGGAGCTGGGAACTCCACCCTTCACCCCTAATGGGCACGCACCTGACACTGAAGGAGCTGAAGGGCTTTTTGAGTGCTAGAGACTGTACAAAGGACCAGCAAGTCTTCTTGAGTGGAGCTTTTACCCTATAGAAGTGACTAATAGAAAGAAATACTTACCCACGGAATTATCGTGCTGAAGGAACAAGCTATTGCAGGGGTGAGGATAGCACAGACTAGCTGTTGTTTGAATGGATTGACCATAAGGTGAAGGATTTGTTTGTTTGGCTGGGGAAAAGAGACTTGATTTCACTTTTAAACTGCCAAGGAGGCATTGCCAACGTTTACCCTTTTTGAGTAAGACCTTCTTTAAACTTTTTGAATTTGAGATACTTTTCTGTTAATTCCTCCGAATCACAATAATAGAATTTATCTGAACCTTGTGTCCTTGCACTACCGAACTGTCCTGCTGAGAACCAGGCAGCCTCTCATTTTAACACCTGACATTTAATTTTTTGCCAGTGTATCACTCAACAAATCTTGTGGTTTGACTGACAGATTAGCTCTGTGCGAAGTGCTGTGTGAAGTGGCTAAAAACAGTAAAATACTTATGAAGTTTGAGGGGTCCCAAAACACCAAAGTTTTGAGGTAACTTTTTTCTAAGTAACCTTGACACTCTATGCAAAGATGTCAGGCATATGTGGCTGAAATTAAGAAAACATGGAGTTCACAAACTGCCTTTGGTAAAATTTTACTTCCAAGTTAAAAGAGGCCCTATGGTACATGGGTTTGATGGGTACTCTTACCCTATGTTATCGGCAAGTTCTTACATTATTGGTTTGACCAAATTTATTACATTATTATCAGTTATTATGTACTTGCCCATTACTACATTATTGCTGCCACTAGGGTAGCCTACCTTAAAACACATTCTCATTCTTTAAGTTTGCTAATAAAATAATTTATGTGCAAATAGGTAAGCCTACTGAATTGAATCATTGGTCAGCAGTTGAGATAATAGCCTTCTGAAGGCCTTTAGTCAAATAGCCTTCTCTTAAGAATATATCAAAAATATAAAGCATGTACTTTTTACTCTTCAATTGAGAACTTTCTTCACATATGTAATGAAGTATACTCACAGCAGTGGCAACTGGTGGTCACAAAAATAGGGGAGGACGGGGTAAAGTGATCAGGTGGGTGAATGAGCGGGTAAATGTGAGTAGATGGGATAGGTGGATTGTTGAAAGAGAATTACAAAACCGGAAAGGTGTCTTGGTGCTTGCTCTTAGGGGGATTGTGTTAAATAAAATGTATTTGTTTTTTGAGGACACATGTCAGCATGGGAAATACCATACAGTGCAATGAGTATAGTTTGTTTGTGGTAATGTCAGTTATCTTTTGTGCTTTACACAGCAATATTGTGAAAGTGGCAGAAATGACTTTGAAACACAAGAAGACTGCAACTGCTCTGCAAACTCTCTATAGTTGCCCTTCTTATCTAAATTTGGACATTCATCCCGTCCCCTAAATGCCAGCTCCGGCATGCCCATATACGCTGTAGCATCAATCAAACGCTTCAGTGTATCCCTATTACAAAGCACTTTAGCATTGTGCTGTGCCACTTGCAACCAGTCACCCTCGTCCACGAGTTGATCAACGGGCACGCTACCTAGCAATTTTATGTGAATAGCTGCACCAAGGTGGTAGTTGCAGTTGTTGTAACACTTAGTGGCCCTGTCCAAATTTTTAAGGTCACTAAATCCCTGCACAGACCATGTTTGAGATTTCCCTACCAACATAGACGATAACACTAGCATAACACTAGCACTTAGCCATGGGTATCTTTGATGTTAAACACACTGACCTTACCATTCGTTTTTTCAATGTCAATTTTTGGAACTGGTCTCCCCTCTGTTTTGATTTTCACCTTCTCATTGTCCTACAGTGTGTGAAATGGGGTATTTAACATCATGAATACAAAGTCTCGTTTTTCTATCTTTTTTTAAATTGACACAACAAAGCAAAACTCTACAACGGCTCAAACTCTCCGCCGTCCGAATGACGGGTCTGTCGACAATGACAGTAGTGCAAGACCTTGCGTGTCACCCCATCAACCCACCCTTTCATTCTAATTGAGCCCATTGACGAATGTGGCTTCGGTGATTGGCTGATTGATGGCAGACGAGCATTTTCAACTGACCTGCCCAAAGGGAGGACGTTGCTCCCTTTTTGCCATTCACTCAATGTTAAAAGAGAAGTGAATTGCCCGGGTGGAGGGAGTAAGGGAGGATGATATTTTGGTGAATTTTTTTCTGTTTTTGAAGTGATAAAATAGAATTAATAATAAATAATAAAAATAATTTTTTATCAATTTCTCCTGGAAGTTCTTTCTTTTCTCAATGGAGGAGTCGCCTTGGAATCACAGTGCATGTTAAGGAAGCATAATAACAATATGTTAGAAAAGTGTTAGATATGCACCTCAAGTTCGTACACTAAAATGCCATCATAAGGGTTTCCAATTTCACAGGCTTGTTTAAAACACATTTTAAATACACTTTCAAGAAAATACACTTATTCCAACTTTCTTAACAGCCCACTTTAAAGCAGCTCCAAAGAATAACTTTTTGCTCTCTGAGTCCTCCCACATACTGAAAGCATAATTGATAATTGACTACTACCAGAGCTGTATACCAGAGAATTTTAATAAGGCTCTGCGTAAATATTTAGTGTGTGCCTCCCACCAGGGGTTTGCAAGCTGTCAAAGGATCAGTGAGCCCAGAAGTTCTTAGATAATAGCTCAAACGAGCAAGCAGTGTGATGAGGGTTATTTAAAAATGATTCACTACTCATTTCATAATTTGTTACCTGTACCTGGCCTAATGTAGTGGGCTACAATTTGACAAAAATGTTACACTCATGGTGGCATCCTTTGCAAACACTGCCAGAGACACTACCCTCAACTCATAGCTAGTTGATATTAAAAAAACTAACCTTGATCCTGATGTCCTGGCTAACTATCAACTCATATCTAACCTCCCATTTGTATCAAAAATACTTGGAAAATTGTGTCTAAGCAAATCTGTAGCTTCTTAAACGAAAATTATATCCAGGAAACCTTCCAGTTAGGCTTCAGAGCTAATCATCTAATAATAGTACAGAATCAGCCCTAGTTAAAGTCTTCAGTGACCTTATTTCATCTGATAATATATATATATAAATCCTATTGGATCTTAGTGCTGCCTTTGACACTACTGACCATGGCAACCAAATGCACTGCTGGCTAGGGCACATGATAGGCATCAAAGATTCTGCATTAGCCTGGTTCAAATCGTACCTCTCTGGTCACTACCAGTTTGTACATGCTCATAATGAGTCATGATCCCACACCAAAGTAAAGTTTGATGTACCCCAAGGCTCAGTGTTAGGGCCCCCATTATTCTCCCTGTGCATGTTACCTTTGGGATTTGTTATAAGGTAACATGGCATTACTTTCCACTACTATGCTAGGACACCCATCTTTACCTTTCCATGAAGCCTAATGACTATATGCCAATAACTAAACTTGATGCCTACCTCCAAGACATTAAAATCTGGATGATTAATCATTTCTTATGTTTAAATGCTGAAAAAATTAATGTATAATGATAGGCCCTGAACAGCTGAATAAAATTATACCTCATCACCAGAACTTACACAATGGCCTTTCACTGTCACATAACACAAAAGTTACAAAAGTAATCATTAACCAGGACCTCTCTCTAAAAAGTCATGTAAAACACATTTCAAAAACATTCTTTTTTCACCTACGAAATATCGCTTAGGTTAGAAAGTTCCTATCCTTTGAGAATGCTGACAAATTAATACATGCATTTGTTATCTCCAAACTTGATTATTGTAATGCTCTGTTCTCTGGATGTAGTAAGACCTGTATTAAAAACCTACAGCTAATACAAAATGCCATGGCCCAAACATGCAATAGGACTAAAAATATGAACATATTTCTCCTAACCACGCTTTCTTACACTGGCTATTCATATTTATATTAAAAGTCAAATCGATTATAAAATACTCTTCTCAACCTATAAAAGCCTCAGTGGCCGTGCTCTAACATATATTAAAAACATACTTGTCCCTTACCACCCTCCGAGAACCCTAAGATCCCAGAATGCTGATCTCGTAATCCTGAGAATATGAAAATCTATGATAGAAGGAAGAGCATTTTGCTACCGTGCACCTCTTTTGTGGAATAATCTGCCCCCCCACATCTGATAAGCAGACACTCTCAATACCATTAAGTCTAGACTTAAAGCTGTCCTCTTTACTGCTCCCCATAATTAGGAATAGTGCACGGTAAATCATCACTCCTCATTGGTGTTATTGGGAGGGATTACCTCTGTGCTGCCCCACAACTGCGAGGCATGGCAGCCATTGACCATCCCTGCAGTAGTGTTGGATTGCTATGCACCATACCTTAGTTATGCTGCTACAGCCTAATGCCGTCACAAACCTCTGATGTATAACAACTCTCTCACAACTCAACTCTCTTACAACAACTCTCTCTCTTTCCCTCTCTGTCTACACATAGATGTGCATATATATATGCTCATTTGTTTCCTCTGTCCACCTACACCACAATCATCTCTGCTGAGTGTCATCCCTGCCTCCTTCTGGCTGACGCCTGTCACCATCCCCTCCTGATTGGATTGCAACCAACACTACGGGAGGCTCATGCCAGGACCAACTCTCCATCCTAGAGGCCCTTTCTAGACGCCCACGCCAGGACCGACTCCCCTTCCCTTAGGCCTGGTGACTTGTGAAATCTTTCCTTTTTCCCCAACAATTAGCAACCTAAACTAGCTTAATGTTGCAATGGAGTTATGTAGCTATTGACATGAAATACCTATGGCAATAATGACAAATACTGCTAAACTACACGAAATATTAAGAGCGTTGAAAAATACACCCAACCAGGTAGACATCATCTTGCCCCCCAGTAGCCTCTTTCCAGACTTGGCAAACCCCCCATCCCCAAACAGTAATATTCCTGTTTCAACAACTCTTTGCACTATTCTCAGTCAAATATATTGCTTGTGTCTTCTCAAAATAATTGCATTTTGTTTATTTATATTTAACCAAACAGACCAAGATTTTCTGAATTGGAGTTGTATTAGCAGCTCAGTCTGTCTGAGTTGCAAGTGATGCTCTTTGTGCTTGTGAAGCAATATTCTATCAAAAAATATGATGGGCTTATTTGGAACACCCATAGGCTTAAATGGTACCATGGGACCAATTAAGCCGATGCCAGACTTTTGACATATTTTGTCAGATATCTTTTATATTTATATTATTTTCTATTATATTTTTTGAAATCTATTTTCACACTATTTTCATAATTTTATACAATAATTAAATCTTGTTAAATCTTGGGAAAATACATACCTCAGTACCTCAAAGCAGCCTGCATACTGCTCGAACAAACGCAAACCAACACAAACCAACACAAACAGTTCGGTCAGTGTGGACGGACAGCCCGTGTTTGTTTGTCACAGTCTGAAGAGTTCGACATGTCGTGTCTGGTCCGGTAAAGTATTAAGCAGCCTGCACACTACTCGGACAAACATGAACGAACATGAACAGTTCGATCATTGTGGACGGATAGTCCATGTTTGTGTGTCACAGTCTGGCAGAGTTCGAAGAGTTCGACATGTCCTGTCTGGTAAAGTTTTAGAATGTCCGTGCAGTGTGGACATTTTGGCTTGACAACTAGGTTTGTTTGTAGCAACTAGGTTTGTTTGTTTGTTGTAACTAGGTTTGTTTGTTTGTTGTAAGTTTGATGTAGCTTTTATCACTCACTCCTTAAATCACTCATCTTATCTGACAACTTCATCTTTGCAGTTTGCCAGACCACTTTCCACGTCAGTGTTGCTATTTGACCTAATGTAAGATAGACTATCATGTCCTCAGCTATCAAAACTTGTGCATATTGTCAAATTTATGATGACTCAAGTCCTTTAGCTTCATCTCGTGGTTTTTTGTAATCTAGCCATAATGCATTGCAAGGAGTGTTGAATGTGGACTGCATTTGCACACAAAAGCAAGCACATATTTGTGTAGGGATCCTGACAATTATGGATTTTCATCATCGTATTATAATATAAGAATATTTAGGGTACATACACAACCACAATGCCATTAGACCTAGGCTATTTCAAATTTAACAAATTGGCCAAATGTTTACAGTGCAGTATCTTGCACCATTGCTGACTTTGGGCATAATCTGAAGCAAACATATTCAATTCAGTTTTATTTCTACAGCGCCTTTTACAATAGTATTGTCTCATGGCGCTTCACAGAAGGAGCACCCAAGAGCAACAGGGGCAAGGAAAAACTCCCTTATGTTCAGTTAATCTAGGAAGAAACCTTGGGCAGATCCACGACTCAAGGGGCTAACCCAACTGCCAGGGGTCATGGAGAAAAATTACAATCAGTAGTAACCATGACAGACTATAAGTTGTCTATGGTTTAGCTAAGGTTCATAATAGTTCATAATAGAGTATTATCCCACTTTTACATTACATGGTAATCAGTCTATAGGTGGTTGTATAGAGATGGGATGAACTGTTGATGTATCACATTTAACAGTACAATTATACTGTAAAGGTTGTTATAGCCCCCTGTATGGATATTTGGGTAAAACCAGACATAAAACTATAATTGTCTCACTCCACGTGGAGCAATACTAAACCAATGCAACAATATAATTGGTCAGCCTTTAAAACAACTCTACAGCATGCAGTATCTCTTGCATATGGTAGCATCACCACTCTAACAAAGTTTGGGATAGGCTATCCTATGGTTCTGTATAATCCAGCAAGACATTTGCACAGAACTGTACTGTTTCATTGCTTGGAATTACATTTTTCACATCATACACAATTACATTTTTTACATCATTCTGTACTGTCACAACACATCATATAGCATGTCAGGATGTGTGACAGCATTTTTGCTGCTTGTGACATTCTGTGTGTTCTTTTAGTCTTGTCTAGTGTTAGGAAATGTCTTATTTGTTGTGCATCTCTTCAGCATGAGATAGCGAGAAACATACTTTCAATTCTTCTGTTTGTCTATTGTCAATTTCTCCACATATAAAGCTGACTTGATTTGACTCTTAACACGGTAAGGAACAGCAGATATCTCCTATATGACAACATGAGAACGTCATGTTATACTTTACATGTTCCCAGAGCCATGCATGTGCCTATATGGGTCTATATTGTGCTGCTGTCTCTTAACTCCAAATGTTCAAATGAGAACATGTTAGCATTTTATGAAGCCTCAACATCAGCACCACAGTCCACAGGCTACAGAGTACATGGGAAGTCATGAAATGTCATTGCCATAGGGCTGTTTTTGTGATGCAAGTTTGGCCGCAGCAGCTACTTCCATCAATGATATGAGCGGTTTGCCGGTCTCTAAAGGTTTATGAAAAACCTGCCTGACCTAACAGGGTATTTCATTTTAGCCTACTTTCATAAACTTGTACCAGCTATAAACTGCATTCTCCGGGTGTGCTCTTCATGCATTTATTAGACTTTTTGTGTTTTGGAAAAGCAATGTTTTACACAACACATGGCCAATAACTACCTAGCTAGAATACACTGCAACGTTAACATCAGACAAACATTAAAACTAATTTAATTTAATTTATAATCTCAGTTTCCTATTTCCTTTCCAGACTATTTACCTTTGCAAAGCAGCTCATAACCTGACGCAAGGAAATCAAGCACAGTTGGAGGGGTCGGGAACTTGAGTGGCTGCAGCTTCTGTGCTTCTATTGTTCTTGCTTGATATATTTATTTTTGTACCAGAGGGCCAAGGAGAATGAATACTGGACTATGATTGTCGACTAAAAAAGTTTAAATCAATCTTGCAGTCTGCAGCAGCACATAAAAATTCCAGTTAATTTCAATTTAGGCAAACCCACTAGATATGCAGTAGAGGTTGGAAGGTCTGTGATAATATTTATGAGAATGCAGCAGTGTTTAAATGCATTAAGTAAGTAGTAGCCTAGGTATCAGCCAGATCCCAGTAGCCTTTGTCAGTTATCAGATTATTGTCTGGGCCGTGTAGAATGCACATCTGACAATCAGAACATTGTTTTGACTTTTGGCAACAACTGGAGACTTTAGAATGTTTGTCTTTGTTGGTGCTTGTTTGGACAGTGTGCAAGCTACTTTAAAGGTACAAGGCCGCCTGTCTCTGTGGTGGTACCTTTATGGTACAGGTTGTGTCATCATTGGGGGTGCAATAATTGTACCATTCAGGACCGTGGGGGGGGGGGGGGGGGGGGCGGGCGATGAAGGGGGGAGGGGGGGTGAATTGGCACTTGTCTATTGCAACAAGCACTCTCTCTCTTTCCCTCCCTCCCTCTCTCTCTCTCTCTCTCTCTATCTAGCTATCTATCTATCTCTATCTCTGTCTCTCTCTCTTTTGTACACACACATGCACACGACCCATTCCATTCAGGCTAATAATTGTCGGCTCTTGCGGAAATGCAGGACAAAAGCAACTTCACTGAATGTCCTAGCATAAACTTTTCAGAAGTTCCCAAAATAAAATAACAAGTAGCCTACATCTATCCTTAACTCTTCCCTGAATCCTGTCCAGCTTCGAAGTAGGCTAGTTTAGGCTTACAGTTCTGTTAGATTTTCAGTGGAAGTTTAGGCTTGGTAGAACTCATTTCAACTGAAAGTTGCATGTCTACTCCAACTTCTAACATTGACTCACTAACTCACTTGAGTTGGGATACCAGCAGTGTGATTAGATAACAGTTTTGTTTTTACAATCGCAAAGGCTGATTCAAGCTAGCCCTCCTGACATTATTTTCTCCTGTTTTGACTTGACCAGGATGACTGCAGAGCACCATGCTGTGCTTCAAAAAATACGCCACTGCTTAAAACCTGACTGCACAGAGTCAAGTAAATTGCTCTGTGTCAGAAAAGATGAGACTTGCTTGAATACAACCTACTCAAGAATTTTTGATAGGAAATGAAAAACAGACACAGGCCCATAGTTCTTCACCTCAGCTGGACTGAGAGTACTTTTCCTGGGTACTGGTGTGACCCTTGCTTGTTTAAAAGACAAAGGAACCTCTCCCTAACTGCGTGTTCAGTTTATAACACGAGGGATAGCAGGTGCAATAGTTGGTATGACTGATTACAGAAAAGTGAATGGAATAGAATCTATATTTATATTTTGGGTGGTGATCAGCCAGGCCTATTTAGGCACATACAGCGTGTCTATTGTAAAGCACTTTGATTGATATTGACTGATGAATTCATATTATTTAACTTTTTTTTCCAAAGCTACAGATTCAGGATTCAAGATAGTCCTTTTTGCTTATAATTGTATGAGTAAAATTCTACATACAAATGTACCACATTCTTAGCAAAAATACTGGGCTAATATACTGACCTAGTAGTTTGTAGGGCAAACGCTACAGTGGCTAAATATAGGCAAAACATTGCAACAAAAAATTAAGAAGAAATGTTAAGGTGTATTAAATGTCTCTTATTTAAAATTTGTACAAATAAAAGAAATAAATCAGCAAGCATTTATATTTAGGGCTGACAATGTCAGTAAAAGTCAGAATGCAGGCAGAGGAGACCAATTCTGCAACCAAGGAGCTTTGTAGAGCTGGACTGAAATAATCAGGCCAGGATGACAAATTATCTCGGGGAAATAAAGGAGAAAAGGTGAGGAAGAAACAGAGAGACTGGATATTTGTTTCCAAGTTGACAGTGCCCTACATAGACTTCAGAAAAGAAACTGGACTTTATCACCGGCCACATCTAATTCCCATCAGTGTTTCTCTCCATTTCTTGCTGTGTGAGTAATACTCAATCCCCACAGCACAAGTTTCACACACACACACGCACACGCACACACACACGCACAGACACACACGCACACTGCACCATTTCATTGCTGGCCTTTATTTACACTTTCTGACCTTGAATTTTGGCTTTGAAAGTTTCTGGAAACTGGGACTGTTGCTACCTTTCGTGGAAACTTTGCAACTGTTTAGATATATACATTAAAAACGGTATACAGTATACAGTAACTGCACAAATTGCCTTTTGTTGCAGATCTGATGTCTTAGAAATCAGACATTAAATAGATATCCTTATTGGATATCCTTATTTTCCTGATTCTCAATTTAATGCTTTATCACATTTAGGCATTTTAACCTAGTCATGACCTCAGTGGAATTGTAAGATTTTCTTTAACACCACTTAAAGTACAAACTGAGCTGAGCACAAATCAGTTCAAATTTTTTAAATCAGTCAAAGTATTTGGCTACAGTGAGGGTTTACTCACTATTTTTAGTTGTTGGTGACATGGGGTTACTGTTTTTATTTTATTTTCCATGAAAAGGTGTCTACAACACAGGTTAGGAAATGTCAGATCTTCATCATATTTGATATACATATGGGCTAGATGTTTGAGATGAGTCAACAGAATAATCATAATTGCAGGTTTTTCTTGGTGTTATTGCCTTTAAGCAGAGAATAGAACCATGTCCAGGAGAATTTTCTTATTGAATGTTCAGAGGGTTTTTTTTTATGAAGAAATGCATTAAATTAAAATAATCGTTTTCACACCATCTCTCACACTTTGATTCATTCACCATTTCACATACAAATGCAACAGCAGTTTTTAAATATTATAAACAGCAATTCTGTGTATCGGTACTGATTTTAATGTTTGTGAGGTAGAAAGAGTGAATATCACACAAGCTCCACAAACTGATTACGATTTTACAGACACTGTCACTATTCAATTTCAGTTTCAATTGATATCAATTATGCTTATACAGCGCTATTTCAAATAGTATTGTCTCATGGTGTTCTACTAACATTAGCAAGGAGCACCCAAGAGCAACAGGACCAAAGAAAAACACTCTTGTAATAGTTATTCAAGGAAGAAACCTTGGGCAGATCCATGGCTCAAGGGGCCAACCCAACTACCAGGGGTCAAGCAGGAAAAGTACAGTCAGTAGTTGCCATGATAGATTACAATTTGTCCATGGTTTTGGCTGAGCATCATAATTCCAAAATATTGTCCCACAACATTATACAGCAAGTCAGGGCTTCTAGAAAGGCATGGTCTTGGCATGGGCCCCCCGTAGTAGTTATAAGGGGAAAAAGACAATTTAGTTTGTTTTGATACATAGGTGCTGACATCTTTGATTTAAATATTCCATTACGTCACTGGCATGGTACGAAGAATTCTAGAAATTCTAAGAATTTTGCAGATGATTTTATTGCAGTGCAATGCAAACTTGGAGACTGATGTAGGGTTTTATCAGCAACGGGTGCTATAAAACGCAGAGAAAGGTAGACGAGATGTTAGCCCGTAGGTTTAGCTGCAATGTACGGCAACCAGCCCGTAGACCTAAAGATACAAGAATCACAACCGAAAGCAAAAAGTTACAAACTGTGTTATTTCATTTTAACCAATTTCTACAAACACTTCCGGTGCCATCAATGACTATCCAGACAGCTAACACTTGCTAAATCACCACCAAATACAGTAAAATGGACCACGGTGGGTCTAAAAGACTTCCAGTAACTTACACTAAAGTTGTTATCATGATGTCTGCGGTCTCTGTATCATCACTATGCTAATAAATCCAACACTGAGGGGTTTGTCCAAAAGAGCAGTATCCATTGACACCCACACGAAGATTGTTTAACACCATTTTACCAAAATGAGACTATGTAGCCTTGAAGCCATGAGCAATAAGCCAGCAAAACATAAAACTTTATCTCAGGAAAAAAAAATTATCGGCTGCATGATATTATTCATGAAGATCGTTGTGAGACTTCACTTTCACTTCAATTCACTGTTCACACACCCAAAATTGCGTGCAACAACCCTGCTCTGTCAGCTTACTCCATGTAGAATTAGGGATACATTTTATGATATCATGCCAGTGACGTAATCAAACTTTGCTGCAACTCTGATAAAAACAGATGTTAATTTCAGTATTGGAAATAGTATGATATATTTTCATGTATTATTTTTTTAACTCCATGTATCAAAATTTTTGATAAATAACGTGTTATTGATGAGTTTTTTTCAGGTTCAGTTCCTCTTTAAGGCCCCAGCAAGCAAGCCTGCACAGGCCCTTTTCAAGCCCACTTTAGGCCAACGTAAGGGCCCCCTTGGGCCCGTGAGATTTTGCTTATCAGTTGTGCTGGCCCCGCACAGGCAGCCCTCATAGCCCTAACTAGGCCCACACTGGCCCTAAATGGGCTTAGCCCTCAAGAGTTTGTGCCCTATTTGGGCTTTCTAGGGTTGGCTGCAAGTGTGGTTCTTCCCACATAGAGCCCGTTTTAAGCCCAAAGGTATGGGCCTCATCAGGGCAAGCCTGCAATGAGCCCATTCAATTTTGGTGTGGGCTGGCCCTAACCAACACCACCAGAAAAAAACCCTGCAAGGGCATGTTTGCTGGGGGTATTGAGAGTGTCCACTTGTTGAATTATTCCACAAAAGAGGCGTATGGTAGCAAAAAAGCTCTTCCTCCTATCATAGATTTTGATATTCTAAGGATTACAAGAAGACCAGCATTCTGGGATCTTAGGGTTTTAGCAGGGTAGTAAGGGACATGTAAGTCTTTAATATATGTTGGAGCAAGGCCATTGCGGGCTTTATAGGTTAGGAGTATTTCAAAATTGATTTGACTTTTAATAGGGAGCCAGTGTGAGGAAGCAAGGATAGGAGAGATATATTCATATTTTTTAGTCCTGGTGAGTGTTCAGAGTGTTCATTTTGTATTAGCTGTAGGTTGTTAACACAGGTCTTACTACACACAGAGAACAGAGCATTATAATAATCAAGCCTGGAGGTAACAAATGCATAATTTTTCCACATCCTCAAAGGGTAGGAACTTTCTAACCTTAGCAGTATTTTGTAGGTGAAAAAGGATGTTTTTGAAATATGTTTGGAATATGAGAAATATGAGAGGTCCTGGTCAATTATTACCCCGAGGTTTGTTATACAAGAGTGAAAGGCCACTGAGTAAGTTTTGGTGGTGAGGTAAGATGTTATTCAGTTATTTAGGGCCTATCATCATAACTTCAGTTTTATCAGAGTTTAAACATAAGCAGTTATTAGTCGTCCTGATTTTAATGTCGTGGGTTCAAGCATCTGGTTTAGTTTTTGGTGTACAGTCATCAGGCTTCATAGAAAGATTGCAGGTAGAGGGAGACCTGGCACTGAGCTTTGGGGTACACCATACTTTACTTGGTGTGACATGATGATTCAATTTGAGCATGTACAAACTGGTAGCGACCAGTAATGACGGTCACCAAAAGTGCAGGATGGACCAACACACATTTTTCAGGACAGTGGCAAGACAGCTGGGAAGCAGCACACTATCTTCCAGCAGGTTGACGCCCAGGTCTGATACAAAGCTGACCATGCAGTACCATCTAAGGGGCTGGTAGACCAGCAGATTGTCAAAGCCCAGAAGGAGCACCCAGAGGTGCATGAACTGTTGCAGTGCAGCATGCCACCATCATTGCCTACTAGCTGGACTAGTTTCATGGTTCAGAAAGGGGGTACTGGGCTAAAAAGTCCCAATACAAGATCAAGTGGAAAGGCATAAGGTGGTTGTTCCACAATCTCTGGTCCATCCATACCATGCTTGCTGCTTTAAGATAATAGAATATATTAATTATCTTTGTGCTATACCAACAATAAAAAAGGTACACAGTTGGTCTCCCGCTAGGTGTGTTTTTGTGTCATCAACAAAAAAATATCTGGCCCAAACAGTAAAATCCACCATCCCCCCAGATTTTACATTTACAATTCGACTACTGCGTAAACGTGCACTTTTAAAAGCTATCATGGACTTATCTTAATGCCATTAAACACCGGACTAATACACCAAACTAAGATTGAAGATCTATCCAATGTTGGATCCACAGAGCTAGTAAGACTGGTCTATTTCAGTGTTTTTGGAGCTCCTGTCTCGTTGCTAGAGAACATACTTTTCTGTCTTGAGAGGACCATTTTGGATTATGTTTTTTGTCTTGTCTGTGGAATCACTGTCATCTTTGGAATTGTGGAGAGACGTGTATGGCACAAGAGCGTGCACTACAAGTGCGCATATAACTTTGTGCATTGTGAATGCGCATACACCTATGTGGGCGCATTGTGTTTGGAACAATGCACTCAAACACAATGATTGTTTTTACACTGCTTTTACATTTTATGGCCCAAAAAGACAAAGTATACATCACATGAATATAACTATGCATCTGCTAAAGCCCCATTCTAATCATCTGAGCTATGGAACTTAACAATCCAATTTAGGATTGTGAGAAGCTGAACTCTCCCCTTCTCACCGTTTAACTCAAACTGCGTGCGCTGCTCCGCAAGCGCCAGTAGGAGAGACGGCGAGAGAGACTTTGTGTGTGTGTCTTATTCATGCATGCATATATGCGGTTATGTGCGCCGCTTCATGAAACAATGTAAATGTATATATTTGTGTTTAATATGAAATTAATATGTGATGTGGGTTGTGCTGCATGTTGACTATGTTGACTTAAACTGATTTTTTGTTTATTTTATTAGATGACAGTGTTTTTGTTTAGTAGTGCTTGTTTTTGTTATGTACAAAATATATGTGGAAAATAATGCGCTTCCCTTTTGGATCGACAACAACCTCTCCTGTGAATCTTTACCGCCTCCACTTCTCAGTCTACATCCCTACTCGTGGGCTGTACACTCAGGCCTCTCACAAGGATGGCTAGTCCAAACTGTCCACACCTTTTTAGTAAACTATCTGTACACAACGTTCTCAATGCCTTGTTAAAAATGTTGGGGCTACTTTAAGCCTTGTTGGTTTAAAATCTTGGTTTAAAAATAGTGATTTATAGCACCTAGCATCATGCCCTTAACACTAGAATTCAGAGCCTTTTGCAAACATAGGTGATGATTAGATGAGGCATGACGTTATGAAAAAATCTCTCCCCAACATTCCACCAATGTTCAAACTTCAATGTTTGAACCCCAAATTTAGAAAATTAGAATATCATATACAACCAATAAAAGACAGGTATTTTTAATATATTCATGCAAAAGTAGGCCCAACCAAGTAATGAGTACATATAACATACTTTTCAACATTTCTCTATTAAAAATCCTTGATTAACACTCTTCTCATTTTTAAGACCTAACTGTATATGATGTATCAAAAATGTATTGTGCACTTGAGGCAAGTCCAGCCTGGGGCTGACATCTTTCACATCTCTAACATCAACAGGACCCTCAGATTGGGAGACGAATGCTGTAACCAGTCCCTAGCTCCCAGTCAACTGACTAGAAGGCTCTTAAAGTGTCAAGAGGGAGGTTTACTAACATTATGCATGCACAGATAGACTAGCTGGTACATTGTCTGAATGTTATTTCAATGGGTAAAAAATAAAATAGAAATTTTTAAAAAACAAGTTTTAAATGTTGCAACATCCTGACACTTCCTACCACTGAGATGTCAAGACAATAATGACAAACAACCCTAGTAGTATCTATCTGATCTATCTTTTAAAACCCATCACGACGCCATGGCTATGCCCCTTTCTGTACCCGACACTTTTTGAACTTCAACCCTGTTTCAGTGTCCTACACTTTTTAGATCCTACCTCTCCTAGTGATGTCATGTCCCTGCCGGTCAAGTCCCATTTGTTGGTTGTCAAATGCAGAGTTAGTGCCTTTCTTACCCCCTCTCATTCCAATACATACATATTTTTTTTACTTAATATAATTGTTCTTGTGGCATGCTACTCTTTCTGTGTTTAACCAAAATAATATAAATTGTAAATAAATATCTGATTGTTAAGAACTTACATCTGTCTCATGATCCCACCCGGCCTAGGTCCATGCCAGTCAAGACCTTTCCAATACATCGATTGTACTCGTCGCTTGATGGGTACAGACATACCCCCCAGACTACAGTATTTACCACCCCCGACCAACGTAAGTTTTTAACAATCAGATTTTTTTTTTTTTTTGGTTAAACGCAGACAGACATGCCAGGGCAACAACAGCATTAACAAATACATGGGAGCGATGAGTAAGATCGATGTATTGGAAAGGTCTTTATTTTATTTTGGTTAAACACAGAAAGAGTGGCATGCCACAAGAACAATTAGGTTACGTAAAAAAATATGTATGAATTGTAATGAGAGGGGGTAAGGACGGCAATAACTCTGCATTTGACTGCCAACACATGGGACTTGACTGGCGGAAACATGACATCACTAGGAGACGCGGGATCCAAAAAGTGTAGGATACAGAAAGGGGGGCGGAGTTCAAAAAGTGTTGGCTACAGAAAGGGGGTGGGGTCATGCCAATGTGATGTCAAAAAGGGGTGGGGTTAAAAGTATCAGATAGATACTACTAACCCTATTTCATGTTAATGACAGGTCTGTTCATAACTGTTGCTGTTTGTTCCAAGTGCTTGTGCGTCTATTTGTGCATAGTCACACCAGAAAGTCTCCTGGGCTAACTGGGTGCCCAAGCTCTCGTTTAAAGCCTATGGAGACTGCGTTATACTATGCGTGAAGAAACAGAACTCAATTTATATTTCAAGCAGACAGCATGAGAACTGCACAGTGCTGCATGGTCTAATCTGTTAAGATGCATTTTAAATGAAAATGGACCAAAAATGTGGCTGCACTGCATATACACCGTGAACGCACAGATTACAGTGTGAATGAGACATTCCTATCTGTCTGCCCTGATAGCATACAGGTGACAGGACAGGGAAGTTCTCACCTACCTCTGATCATATCGACTATTGTATAAGTCATTCATTATCAGGGAGAACTAAGAGGATGAAAATTATTGATACATTACACTCACTGATGGTGAGTTTTGCTCACAGCCCATAGGCCAAGACTCCTTGTAAAGTTAGCTAAATAACAAGCAATCTTCAGTAGCTGGTGTTTGGACATTTGTACAAAGACACAAATCAGCGAGGCTCCAATTATTTAAACAAATGGTCCATTGCTTAGGCTATTACAGTGTGCAGTGATGCTGGTAACTTCTTGAAGCAATGACATTAATACCCAACACCCAGAAACACAATGCCACCTGGCTACAAAGAATGAAATTGTTCTGTGGTGCCTTTGTTGAGCTTGTCCTGCCAAACTTGTCCAACCTACCACTAGTAACAAAGGGGCAATTGAAGCTGATCAATTTAAAGCAAACATCTAATCTAGCAAAAAGAAGATAAAAAGACATGCAAGAAAAGAACAAATGCATCCACCATGCTCAGAAGTCACTTCTCCTACCTTTGATTCATGCATACTTCTTCCATGGTCTCTCTCACAACCAATGTTCCCTCTAAGCTGCGTGCGTGGCCATGCAGAACATTTCACATCCCCCCGTTTTTCATACCGTACACAAAATGATTTCAGGAGAAAAGTGGGAAAATCTGATTAATTTTGTGGAATCTGTAAAAAGAAAAGCTATTTTGCCCTCTCGACTCACCTTTTTTGTTGCATTTGCATTAATATTACTCTGCCAAGAATGCAAAATATACGGTCAGGGATTTTCCTTTTTTTCTTTTGTTGTTTGCGATATAGCCGCATCTTTTCTCAGCCGCATCTTCCGAGCTTTAAACGAGCAGTGCCGTAGCCTATGTCCTGCCTCTTGCAGAAAAAACTCTCCATTATTATTCATATGGCTATATGGGCACACATATAACCTACCATGTTTCATCAGGTCTTTTATTTGCATTATTTTCAATTTTTTCACCATTGCCATTACATGTAAGCTATTTTGCTGTGAAACAATGAGGTTCAAGTAATGACAAAATATGCATTAGGCCCTCATTAGATACGCACACTGTCAGATGCATGGTTGGCCTTTCTGTAGGCCCATACAAGAAATATTTCATGGACATCCATCTGTGAATAATTTCAATATGAAGAAGAAAATTTTTCATTTGGCCTATATTTCCTCTAACATCTTCTAGCTATGTGTGTTCATGTTAACTAGCTTATTATTACAGAATTAAGGTGGTGAAAACTCTTCTCTTTAAATAGTTAATTTATTTTATTTACCCTATATTTCGAGGCCAGAGGACTCTATGTTGGTGATGTGATGGCAAATAACCCCATTCCTTTTCCCCCTGCCTGTCTCAAACATTGTATTTTTTGCATATCACTGATAAATCTTTTCAGTCTTTTGATTAAACTTTTAATCTTAAGAATGAGCAGGCAGCTCAATGGTGCCGTGTTGCTCCCCATGGAGGGTATTTGCAAGCATGATGTAGGCCTAAGTTTGTCAATTACCAACCTAATACCAAACCGCCAAATATATTAATATCAGCCAATTATCAGTTATTATCGATCAACCACAAAAGGCCACTCATAATGCCGAAGCATGCTGACAAGCATGCAGACAAATTTAAATTTGCTCAGTGTTGAAAAAAAAATTAGAGGGAACATTGCTTACAACACATGCAGAGCACAAGTAAAAAGAAATAAGATAGTCACCAGAGATTCACTAAAAAGACATGTTCAATTTCCTGTAGGATCTCTAGCTCTCTAAAGACGTTCCGGACCTCATCTCGCTCTATGCACTGGTGTTTGTTCATATACTTCATGGCATACATCTTTTCTGTGTCCCTCTTCTGAACAATGCACACCTGTGAGGAAAACAAAGAAATTGCATTAAAAGTACAATTCACACAGTAAGTGTTCTTATGGCCAGGTCATACTGCTACAGCTACCAATAACATTTTGTGCCACAAGATGTGATGATTCACTGTAGCAAAAATAGCAACCAACTTTCACTAGTCTATTGTGTTTAGACTCGTTTCTTACATATCAAACAGGTGTGCAGATGGTGCAGTAGCATTTCTTCTGAACACCTCTCTCCTATGTGGAAGGAGAGTTACACCTATGTCCAAATGTTGCTCATCAACAACAGCTCTGTTTTTAACACCATTGTGGCATCCAAGCTTATCATGATGCTTCACAAGCCTTCAACGGAATCCTAGACATTCTGACTCACAGACAGACAGTACTTTCACCTCCTCCACTATTAAACTCAGTACTGGTGCCCAACAGGGCTGTACCAAAAACTGCTGTACTCATTGCTCACCCATGAATGTAGGGCCACATACTTCTCCAACATCAACATGAAAGTTTGTTGATGACACCATAATTGGTTGCATTACAAATGGTGCCACAGAGTAGAGGTGACATCCTTAACATCATGGTGCCAGGAGAACAACATGCTGCTCACTGTCAACAAAACCAAGGAGCTAATTGTGGACTACAGGAGATTGCAAGTAGAAGAGTACATACTTCTCTACATTAGGGGCTCTGCAGTGGAGAGAGTCAGCTGCTAATTCTTTGGAATTAATATCAGTGAGGATCTGAGTTGGGGGGGGGGGGGGGGGCGTATTCTAAGAAATTAGTTCAGTGGCAAACCAGAGGGGTATTCCGAGAAGATGGTTAAACGATAGGCTTGGCTAACAGAGGAATCTGCTAACATTAATTAGTTAACAGAATGAGGAATTCAGGCTCGTGTGTTATCAGGTTTACCACTAACTCTGACTTAACTTATTCAGGTTTGCCATTCATAAATTTACCCAGAGGTAGTGGTAAACCTGCTAACACAAGAGCCTGGAGTCCTCATTCTCCTAACTAACCGTGTACTAAATGTGAGGGAATTTTCTCATAAAACTGATCCTTGTTATTAATATCTTATGTCAACACAAGAGATGCCTCATCCTTATATTGTTACTTTTTGTTTGACAAACCTTACCCAAACAGCAACAGGATTTGGGCAGATCCACCGTACTATCACCAAATCCCCCTGACTGTTCATTTTTGCTATGCCAAAAGTATCAGCCTTGCCTCTGAACAACGCTGTCTAAGTTGCAGACTGTACTTGAAGTCTGAGCGGATCCACATAGCGGACACACCTTTGTGAAATAACAGTTGAAGTCTTCCCAGAAACTTAAGTCTGAACTCCACTTCTGCAAGGTTCAGCTGCCCTAAGGGGCATGCAAATGGAGTAAGTATAAATTACTACCTTGTTAGTAAAAGCATTCACAGTGGATCTCATGAAAACATAAAAATCTTGCCTGACACTTCTGTTCTCTGAAAATCAGAATCAGAGTTGCTGACATGTTTTTTTTTCTCTGTTGAATTTTTCGTAATCAGTATTATAATATTCTGATTGTTCTAACCTCTTTATTTTTGTATACAGCATTTTAATTATTGCACATTACATTTTTGCACTAATACTCACATATACTTTTTGAAAAACTAGACTCTGAAGTTGCTGCTGGTTTTGTATATAGTATTTCTTTTTACACTATTACAACACATACAACACATCCTTTTGCACAATTACATTTTTTACAAATCATTCTGCACTATCACAACACATCATACAGGATGACAGGATGTGTGATGTGTAACAGCATTTTTCAGTCGTCTTGTGATCTTTTTGTCTTGTGATTATGCAATTTTTTTTTTTTGTGTTAGGAAATGTCTTATCTGTTGAGCATCTCTTCTTCACTGTGGGATAGCGAAAAGCACACTTTTTTAGTTTCTTAGTTTTAGCCTATTTTCATAAACCTGTGGCAGCTATAAACCACATTCTCCAGGTGTGCTCTTCATGCATTTATCAGGACATGCGTGTACTGAAAAGCGACGTTTTAAGCAACACATGGACAATAACAAGCTAGCTCGCGAATGCACTGCAACGTAACCTCAGTCCAACATTAAAACTAATTTAACCTAATTAATAATCTCAGTTTCCAGTTTCCGTCCCAGACTATATACCTTTGCAAAACAGCTCATAACCTGACGCAAGGAAGACATTCACAGTGGGGATGGCTCAGGCACTCGAGCGGTCAGGACTGTCACAGCCTCTGCGCTTCTATCATTCTTGATTGATATTTCTTTTTGTACTGGAGGGCCAAAGAGAACAAATACTGAAGTATGATTGCCTACTAAAGTTTAGACCAATCTTGCAGTCTGCAGCAGCACTGGATTCTGTCTAAAAATTCTGGATAATTTCAAATAGAAGTGCCAATGTGTATCAGCGTATTTAATTTTTTCGCAAACCCCCCCAAATGTAAACACTAAACTACCAACAAAACAGTAACATTAGTGAAAACCAAACCCTTCTGAGGATTTAATAATGTTTGTTACTTCACTTCACACCTGGAGAAGCTGCAGAATATTTATGTTTAAAATGTAAGAGTCAAATTCTTTATAAGAGGCATGTCATCTGCTATACTATAGTGTAGCTAACCATATATTGGTAGCCAGCAAAATCATTACAGTCAACAATCGTTGCTACTAACCGTGACAACAAAGTAGACCCTGTCAACTCATTGTTTTTAATAACAAGTTGCACAGTGTAGGCAAATTTGTTCAGTGGTCCTTCGAGTGTCTTAATACCAAGGCAGTGATTGCTGTTTATTAAGAAGGACAGAAGTTCTCCACAAATGCTACGTATGCAATATTTCAACATGCAAGAGATTGCACCAGGCTTTACTGCAGTACTACAAACATTTTAGCCACTAATATTGTTGTATTGCATTGAAATTGCAACTTTGTCTCATTACTACAGACATTTTTTATCAAAAATGAGACAGAACACATTCTGAAGGTTTAAAAGGGTTTATAAAGCATGATCTTAATTATTGCCTTTAGCTTGATCAGGTTGTTAACACAGTTGGGTTAGGTCAGCTTCAAGGGTAATCATAGTATTTTAAATAGCTGATTTACAACCTGGGGAGCCCTACATGTACTCAAAGAAAAAGGTAGACCTTAGAGTTAAAGTTCAAATTTATTTACAAAGTCTGGTATTTACATTTGGATACACTTCATAACAAGGTCTTTACTTGATTGTAGAGCAGAGCTAAAAATGGAAATAACGTAGCCATCTAGCTAATGTACACATGGGTAGATGTTACTTCACTGAATGACAACCACCTGGATCACAATACTGACAACAGTTTAAGTGGACAGAGCAAAGTAATGGTAGGTTACAACATATAATGAAGTTTAATCGAAGTCCATAAAAAAGGTTAGCTTCTACTTAGCACATAGGTGTGTTACTATAGTTACTGCCATTCTATTGAATGGACTAGTTTGTTAGCTCGCTAGCTTTTTGTGATATTGGTGATGTCTGGACCAAGTCATCTTCCTGAAGTTGAGTCTTTTTGGTCCTTATGTGGTTATCATATCTCCAAGGGGTGTGGCTAAGTAACAGTTAAAACATTCTGCTTGGTTAACTGAACTTCGTGGGATTCAGGGGCATAGCTGTTCTAAAATTGCCTGAGACCAAAATAACGTATTATTACCTTTTCAGTCAGATTAGGTAACTACTCCTCTTCCTCTGCTGTAATCAAGTATTCAGTATTACTGTTATGACGTGGTATGAGGTGCATCATCCAATTTAATGTAAGGTTTCTAAGTTTTAAGAATTACTGTTTTAACCTCAGTTAAAATCAAAGCTATGTTCAGCTCAAGGGAGTGAATTAGCAATGACCAGTATTTGAATAAAAAAACGTATAGTTACAGCATGTATTAACACCCAAAAGATATTATGAACCACAAACAGTAAACAGTACAACACGGAGTATTCCTTGTAGTCAGTCAGAGTGAAAAGAATAAGTAGATAAAAAAAATTAGTCAGTAAATTCAATGTTCAAGTTCAGTTCCACTTGGAAAAAATGGAAAACAAGAGAAGCAAGACCTTGTTAATCACTACCAGGGCAGTATGTAAATGATGTTGGAGATCTCTTTGGAAAAATAAACTCTTATCTGTATCCCAAGGATATGTGTTCAGTTCACTGGCTGGCAAGTTGGGCAATGGTTGCACACTCCTTAACAGAATCGCTCTCTCAGACTCTCTCTCTCTCTCTATCTCTCTCTCAACAGTGGCAGAGATTTGACAATGGAAAAGGAAATAAATCCTTCAGACGCAATTCATCAAAGTAAAAAACTTCTTTGTGATGTTACAAACTATTTTTTCGCTTTTCTTTTCTCTTTTCACTTCAGTAGTAAGTTCTAATGATACTCTCACATCAGGGAATAAATTATGTTGATCTTCTCTGTTTCCACCTAAAGGGTGGCAAAGACACATACTCTGCACATCAGCATCAAGGGGAACGGAAAATATTTAAAAAAAAACAAAACAACACCACTGGTAACCTTGTGCATTTTAAGTGGACTACATTTTCCCCTCTTAATGTGCATGCATCTCTGCATGAACTTGTTCCTACTTAAACAGTCGTTACTTCTAAAGAACTTAATCATTGGACTTAAGTTCAAACCTTTTGTAAAAACATGGTCAAGCCCAGTATTGTAAGTCAATCAGTCAGGTTCTGCACAAAGCAAGGCAAGGCAAATTTATTTATATAGCGTATTTCATACACAAAGGAATTTCAATATTCTACCCTATGTCTAATTGACCGTCTCACTTCTGTTGAACTCATTACATGTGATGGCTGATGGTTCAGTTATTGTCTGTTGGAATTTCAATGAGGACCTCCTGTTGGACAATACCTTAATTTCTGATTCCCAGCAGAGTGCCCATTCAGGTGTCCCCCAAGCATATTACAGATATCATGACCCGGTGTTTTGTATTTTAACTTCCAATACCATAAACCCATTTAACTCTACTCATAAATTATGAACTAAACTGAGCTAAATTACTCTTGAATTAAACATGAAATGAAACATGAACACATTGAAAATTGCCTATACAATTGCTCATCTACCTTATACTCCCTTTCACCTAATTTATCTGCAGCGCAGTCCATAACACAGTCCATACCCTTTAAAAAACTTCCTTATGTTTATTTGCTTTATTTTACATTTTGTCTGTCTATTTTCAATTTGTTTAGTTAAACTTATGTATTGTCTGTAGATGTTATTTTCATTAAATTTTGTCAGTCTGCCAGTCTGTTACATCTGTCACCAGCTGGAACAGCAACTTAGAGCTGAGCGAGTTTTTCACAATAAATCAGATTTTCAATTTTAATAAATTTTTCCCCCCACTTAAAACCAAATTCATAGGGTCATTTTGTATGTGCCTTAGAGACAGACAAAGAACAGCAATGTGCTCAGGGGGTGAAAATAGTTCCTAAATACATGTGCTTCAAAAATAATAACTAATTTTGTGGAAAGTAACGAGCAAATTGATTGGCACTGCAGTGGAACACATATGACAGATGATGGCCACCTTACAAAAATTCTTATAGATTGATGTAAGCTATGGTAATAAGGGTCTAATGACAAATGGGTTTGGAAGTCTTACTGTTTTTTTATCCGAAGAATTAATAAGAATTTATAAGACTTACAACTTGGTCAGTACAATGCATGGTAGATATTAAGATAGGTATGTATCTCAGGGGTGACAACTTCTGAGTTCAGCTTTGATAAATGTGACAAACAAATATGACTGCAACTGACTTGCACTGCCAAGATGTGCAATTCACATTGGTCTCCACTGTAACATAGTTGCCTTATGCCTAATGCATGTATCTGAAAATTCAGACAATGAAAATTTGCCATGACAAAGGTATGTGTGATGTGAAGAAGAGAAGTTGGAAGAGGTTAGGTTAGAAGGTATCTGTGGTGACTCAGTAGCCTTTTCATTTTTCCTAACTTGCATATCCTGCACTATTGAAAACAGAGCGACGCAGATCTTTGTATGTTTTTTTGGCAATACTAACTGATGCTGGACGCATATTGACAGCATTGATGGGCTTAAGGGATGCACATTTTGGAGAGCAATAGGCCTACACAGACAATTGCTCAGACATTCTGAACTTATAGAATCGAATTTAACAAATAGAATAGGCTATACCTCATATGTTGTGTTGTAGAACACAAATTAGGAAATGTAGGCTATTCTTTTCATTTACATATAGCCTATCTTCACTGTATTATTGTATTTATTTTTATTATTTATTATGTGTGGGCCTACTCTAAAGCAATCTCCTCTGTATTTCTGACTCTGACAGTGCCCTTCTGAACTATAACTGAATAAATAAACTTCTCAAAAAGATATTAAATTTCATTTAATTGAAATGAAAGGTAGCCTATAAACCAGTGGTTCTCAACAGGTGGGGCGTGACCCACTGGGGGGTCACGGGGGCTCTCCCGGGGGGGCGCGAGTAGGCTACTAGGGAAAAAAAATCCGAGGCTCCTTTGCTATTAGTAGATGCAAGGAGATGCAACACATTCACCCATGTCAAAATGCAGGTGATTGGACTATTATAACACACAGACAAATCAATAGTTTCGTAAAATCTAGCATACCGTAAGTCATGGGTCTGCAAGGTCCGGCCCGCGGGCCATTTCTGGCCCGCAAACGATTTTTATTGGCCCTCCAGCTGATTCCATGGTTTTTTTCCAAGCGCATCTTTTTTATTATTATTCCGCTTCCTATGGTCACGGACCTCGCGGAAAGGGGTACCTGTTTAACAGAGGTAATGAACGCATCCATAGAGTTGCCATCAGCTAGCTCTTTTAACACGTCAATCATGATATCTTTGAAAAGCTCTGCATCATTGAAAGGCCTGTTGTATCGTGCAAGCAACCAAGATGCCTTTAAGGACACACTTGTGGCTTTTTCTTGTGATGTCAGACCTCGAACTAAGATGCTGCAGCTTTTCATATATCATCATATATACCATCTGAGAGCTCTTCAATTTTGCGTTTTCGTGCCTCTGATCGGAGTGGATAAGCAACACTGCTTTGTTTCGTGGTGCCGCATGATATTATATTCTTTGCAAACAGCAATAACTTCTTTGAATGTGAGGCACATAGGCTTACAATTACTACACCCGTGTAAGATGAAGGCGAATTTGTCTCTCCTTTCCTCATTATAGCTCCTGTTTTCGCTGTCTACGTTTAAGAGCTTTTGACAGAGACATCGTTGAAAGCTAACAAGCTATCAAGCTATCTCTTTGCACATATTTTCCGCCAAAACAAACATTGTAACATTGTAAGGTGAGTGAGTGCTATTACCGTCTGCATCCGCGTCATAGCTCCACACTATGGGGGCCCCAACTGCAGTGAACCAGTTTTGCGGGGGCCCAGCTTGCAAAAGGTTGAGAACCCCTGCTATAAACCTCGTAAATCTCATTGAATGACATAACATTTACTCATAGCCTAATGAACTCCATCAAGGATATTTCCTGATTATTTACAAGGTTCATTGAACCTCCTTAATATATAAAGCATATACCAATCTAGGACTATTTGTCTGTATTGGTCATTATCAGCTGATGAGCTTAATATAAAAACAAAATATACAGTCCATATCTGGACTAAGTGAAATCTGATCTATAGCTGGACTAGTAATGTTCTTAAATGAAAAATTGTCTGGAAATATGTTTTCAGCTTGCCACTATGTGCTCAGGCACCAGAAATTTATCCAGATTATCCAGAGTGAATCAACCTGTAGCCCTGTTGTTTCATGATACCAAGTGCTGTCGGTATGTAGGTATGAAAATGACAGAATTTCATGCAAGGTAGACCCATTTATATTTTTTTGCAATATCAGCAATAAACAAGTGAAAAATTCCCATTGAAAATTAATGGTGGAACTTTGGAATGTTAGTCATTGTTTGTTGACTCCCTAACTACAGACTCTCTACTGTACTCATTCCACAGTCCTTTTTACAGTCTGTATTGATCAAACAATCAAACAAATCAACTGTTTTCAAAACAAAACTTTTTTTGTAAGTTATTGGTGTTTTATCAGCCTGTCAGAACAATAATTTACCAGCTATCAACAGTATGTGACTACCAACAGCCAAGCAACATCCTAGAAGCCACTTCCACATGGGCAAACTAGCAACCAACATGACTAACGTAGTAACCACTGTAACCAGCCTAGCAACGGCCTAGCAACCACCTCAAGCACCCTTGAAACTTCCTGGGAACCACTTATACAATAATGACGCCGCAATTAACATTATTAACCTAGCAACCAGTGTAGTAGCCTTTATCTGCCCTAGCAACAACCTACCATTCACCTGAAGTACCCTTACTACTTCCTGGCAATCACTTCCACAATGACAAGCCAGCAAACAACATAGGAACCAACATAATCAATCATCAACATTATTAAAACCATAAACAACTCAATAAGCAACCTTCAACATCATGTCACTGTTGGAGTAATATGACAGCCACCAACAGAGGAAACAACATTGTTAATCATCAACACTATCACAGCATGCACATCTACCAATTCAACTGCTGAAACAGACTACAACAACAGCCTAGCAACAACCTCAAATGCCTTTGCAAATTCCTGGAAACCACATCCACAATGACCTAGCAATCAACATAGCAACCAATATGATCTACCTAGCAACCAGCATAGCAATCACCTGAAGTACCCTCACTACTTCCTGGCAAAAACTTCCACACTGACAAGCCAGCAATCAACATAGGAACCAACATCATCAATCATCAACATTGTTAACCATTAACATTATTACAGCTTGAGCACCCACCTTTACCAATTCAACTACTGAAACAGCCTAGCAGCCTCAAGCACCCTCTCCACAATAACAACCTGTAACCAGCCTACCAACAGCCTAGCACCAACCTCAAATGCCCTTGCAACCCAGCAAACATATATTTATGGGGCCCACATGGGTTCTACATAGGCTATATGGGTACCAGGTGGGCATGGACTAGAGGTGGGCATTTTTCAAGGGGCCCATATGGGTTAGCCAAGAAGGGCCTGTGTGGGCTAACCCATGTGGGCTACCCATGTAGGTCCTAGTTGGGTTAACAGTAGAAAAGCAATACACAGGCTCAGCATCGGCAACACAACTGGGGTCCAGAGGGGATTACCACTTGGGTTAGACATAGTCAAACCTTGTCTAACCCATGTGGGCACCCAATATGAGAACCACTGTGGTCTGTAATGGGAATTCCATATATGGGCCCCAAATGGGCATTCCACATGGGTCCTAAATAGGTAATTCATGTGAAACCAATATCTGGGCTCAGACTTGGCAACACATATTGGGCCCATTTGTGTTTAATGTTTGGGTTAGACATTGGCAAACTGAGATAAACCCAAGTGTGATCCCCATGTTGGTGATATGTGGGTCATTAATGGGAAATGGGGTTAACCACATGGGTTAGATATGAGGCAAACCTGGACAATACTACATGAGCAATCCACAAGGGCCCTAAATAGATAAATAATGTGAAGCCAACATCTGGGCTCAGAATAGTCAACAAATATGGGACCCATTTTTATTTAATGTTTGGGTTAGACATGGGCAAACTGGGATAAACCTATGTGGGCTTCCCATGTTAGTGCCATGTGGGTCAATAATGTGAACCAAATATTTGGGTTCAGAATGGGCAACTCAGATGGGGCCCATTAAGGTTAACCACTCGGGTTGGATAAGGTGAAAAAAGGACAATATTTTGTGGGGAATCCACACGGGTCCCAAATGGGTAATTAACGTGAAACCAATATATAGGCTCAGAATGGGCAATGCATATTGGGTCCATTTGTGTTTAATGTATGGGTTAGACATGGGCAAACTAGGATAAACTCATGTGAGCTTTCCCATGTTGGTGTGCCATGTGGGTCATTATTGTGAAATTAATATATGGGTTCAGAATAGGCAACTCACATGGGACCCATTAGAGTTTACCACTCAGGTTGGATATGGGCAAACCTGAATAATACCACGTGTCCTAAATGGGTAATTAATGTGAAAACAATATATGGGCTCAGAATAAGGCAACACATACGGGACCCCTTTGTATGTAATGTTTGTGACAAAGCATTAAAAGAGGCCAGAGTGGCAGGTCAATCCTCAGTACTCATCCTGCTGGACCAAAGTCCATTTGTGATGATTTTAAAGAAATATATTTATGTAATTTTGATCAACATTACTATCAGTCCAACTCCAATTGGATTGTTTTAGCTTGATTTGTTTTCATTTGACGATAAGACCTACTTGATAATTCAACAAAAAGCATCTGCTGAATGCATAAATGTAAATGTAAATAATTATTATAAAAACAACTTTTTTGCATATTTCTTAAGATAGACTTATCTTGTTATCTTGTAGACTTGTCTGTTTATCTGTGGATTATCATATAGGCCTAGTTATTTTATTCAATAATTTTTTGGAGAGGTAGGGTGGGGTATTGCTCTGCTTTGAATTTAAATGTTGACGTAAGAGCCATAGACACTCTATATGGCTCTGGTCGACTTCATCCAATATAGGCTATCCGTTGAAGTGTTCCTGAGTGATACGCACATCGATCTACTCACACCTTCTGTTCACCAAAATCTTCCAAAGGTAAGTAAAGTAAGTTGTGATTTATTAGGTTTTATACAAAGTATCAGCTTATGTACAACATCTTTGACTGTGCTTTGAGAATTTAATTTACAATTTGCTAATATGAACTCCTACCTAGCAAAAATAAGTAAGCCAATGGGGCCCATTACATCACAGCTAGTGCTACTGAACACATTATCTTTTATTTCCTCAACCTCAAAACCTCAAAATCTGAATTGTTTGAGTAGTAAGTATTTCGGGTCTGGTAGGATAATTTCTAACTCGAGTTTAAGGTTTTACGGCTTGGGAGTTTGGGAAGGCAGTATTTTTCTCATCAGATTAGATAGCTGCTTGAGCTTCTACGGCACCACGGGCGGTGGTGGTTGAGGAACCTGGCTAGCATGCAAGTAGCCTGGAAAATTGTGAGTTCGAATCCTGGCTGCCACCGTTGTGCCCTTGAGCAAGACACTTAGCCCTAAATTGCTCTAAGGGAGACTGGCCCTGATATAATTGATAGTTGACAAATATGTAAGTCGCTTTGGATAAAAGCATCTGCTAAATGCATAAATGTTCTACTTGCTGCAACATTCTTCTAATGATTGTATTAAGGCACAGATAGTAATTATTGCAAGCCAAACCGCGTGTGTTTATACGCCCGGACTAACCAGAAAGAAGAGGAAGCATTTTACAAAGATCTTGTGAGAATATGTTGTGATATGGAGGTTATGGAGTGTTTGTATAAGAATACTGGATATTAAGAATAAACTTTTGCACAAAAAAATGTTTGAGCCTGGTAGGCCTATATGGAAAGCAAAGATCCAGAGGCAGTGGTGACACAGGCGAGCCTATCCCACACTTTGCACCGCACTAGTTGGGAAACTTGGGAAATTTTAATTTGAAGAACTTTGTTGTAATTGCTTTGATGATGTAATTGTTGAGTTGTAATGTGTTGAAAGCAGTGGCATTGTGCCCATAAATTGACGTGCACATGCTTGACTGTCCAACAGAAGTGGACAGGTAATGAGCCCTTTTGCCCCCTTACGTTCTGTTAGAGAGATAGACGGTTCTGTTTCTTGCTCGTCACTAAGATGAACAGGCCTACATGAAATTCAGTCATCTATCAGGCTACATTGCAGCTCTGCATCCATCTACACACCTCTAGGCAGCCTACCTACATCACATATGTAAAATGTAAGAATAAACAGAAGACCTTATTAAATGCACATGAAAAGAAACAAAAAAAACTGCTCTCTAGCCTAATGGTGTTCTTGAACAAAGCTATAACAGTAGGCTACATTCTTCATACAATGAAGAATGAACATAATGAATATTCAACATGTTTGCTAGGTTGGTTATCCCACCATTTTAGAGGCCTATTATTATGATCCATGACTTATAGCCTTTGGGGTATTTTTTAAATTCATTAAATTAAATCTTGCACTTGAAATGAAATGCAATTTAAGTTGAGTTTAAGAAATGAAATGCGATTAAACTTAAGTTTATTCAGTCACACATACAGTTATTTACAAATCATTTTCAGAATCAACATTTTGTTAAGATAAATACACAGTCCATTTACAACTGTCTTTAAGAAGGACAATGTTCCCAAAACAGTTCTTTTCACTTTGCACATTGTGCTAGGCACATGGTTTTGGGACAAACCAATTTTGAGTTTTGTTAGTAACATAGCTGAAGGATATTTTGTGGACATAATTAAATAAACATATTTTAAGCATTAAAATGCACTGGAAAATGAAAACCTTAACCTAAATCTAATCTGTCTACATTTAGCCCAGACATTAAAATAATCTAGTTCAAGTAATCCTATATTACCAAATCCTATATATACCAAAATCTTGAATACTTTCCCTTCTATTGCCCAGCACATAAAATTGTTAATGGAAGTATACTTCTTAATTTAAAAATAAATAATGATTTTGTAGTTGAGTGTTTTTGTACAAAGAAAATGAATGTGCTGCCAAACTTTAATCTTTTGTTTCTTTTCCCCTTTCCTGTAGGCCATTGTGTAATTTTCATAGGGTTTTTTCTGTCCCTCCCAAGTAAGTAAATGGAATTATGTCAATTTCATTTAAGTAGTTATGTAGGATTGTCAGAAAATGTACACAATTAAAACATTGGCAAGTTTTATTTTTGATTGCAGATTGCAATTTTAATGTGTGTGTTTAATGTTTTAATGTGTGTCACGAGTAGCCCTCAATGCTGTCCTCCTTTGCCACCATGTTGAACACAATGGTTGAAGTCACAACACAACACTAAAGATAAAAGTTCTAAAGTAGTCTAGCCATAATGAAGTCTTCCGAGTCTAAGTGTCTCCTAAAATCTTGAAATTTTGGAAAAATTTCACATCTTTAGACTCTTTTGGGACATTTTACTCTCATCTTAGTCACAAGTTGTGGCAAGCACAGTTTTCAATAAACTCTAGCAACAGTATTTTTGATGCTTCGTTTTATGAGTAGGGACCCAAGTCATGCTAGTCATTAGACCCTAGTTATGTTATTGCAGAGGTGTGGTGCTATTTTGAGCATTATTACTGTTTTAAAAAAATGGCAGTTTGGTGGTGGTTGGCTCATGGCCCCTTGCCAATGTACTGTTGGGCATTTGGGCTGTTCGCCAGGCCGGGCACACACTGATACGATCAATGAAAAATGTCTTTGGACGACTTATCCGACCTTTTACATGCAGAAAAAATCACCATTGGTTCAGTTTTGTACAGAATTATACAAAGATGAAACACATATTTATACTCGGCTTATTAGTCTTATTAGTCCAGAACAATCACCCCATTTATTGATGACAATGCCAGTCACTGTGCTAAGCAAAGCTAGCGAGCTCTAGACAAGCTAATGCTAATGTTAACACTATAATACAGCATAGAGTTGCCAACTGTTCTGAAAATTTTTATATCACTAGAAGTCATATTCTGGTTTGAACTGATACTAACCAGTAAGTGCAATGTGAAGCATTTACAAAACTGACCATCAATAGCCAATAGAAAGTTAATTTGTCTCAGTAATACACCTCTTGACGGGAGTAGCCTAAATGTTACAATGTACTGTATGAGGTTAGACATTATGTTCCTGAAACATGTTTAAGGTTTATGATGCTTGGCAGACACTCAATTGTGGCAAACTGACTCCTAAAATAGCCTACATTGCAGACTTGTCTATCCATTGATTATAGGATAGAGTTGGTATTGTGTTAGGCTGAGAATATCTTGCTTGTTAATAATAACAAGGCTATCATGCAGGATAAGTAAAAGTAAGCTTACTTAAGTCTTTCTTGACTCTTTACTTGATTCATAGGGTAAAGTAGGCTATATTCCAAAACCCAGAGGGCTTGTCAACAGGTAGGCTCTGAGTTTGTAAATTCATGCCTAAACTTAAATATAAACTTCGGTTAAATATAAACTTAGGTTGATGTCCAAGATTTAAGCAGTATAGCTGACATTTGAGAGGAAACTGTTATGAAGGCATGCAGATAACGAAAATTATTCCATTTTACTGTAGGGAAGCGGTACTAATCATTGTAGAAAGGTAAAGCGGTTTTGAGCTTTGGAAGTAGTTTAAAAGTATCGATTCATTTTCAGGACACACTGTGTTCCCAGAGACGTAGCAGAGTCAATCCTCCCGCTATGCACTGGCTTTGTAGGGAAGTTGTTTGGAAAAATGGCAGATAAAGCTTAAGATGAATTTGTGCTTAACTTATGGTTAAACAATTGTCATACTGCCAATTTATTCTGACTTAATTCTGACTCACCCGTAGCAAGTGTAAAACAGTGAAAAAGTCACCAGTGGCCACGGGCTTGAGTACAGGATCTTGTATGCATTGACCAGCTTTGCCCTACTTAACAACTATAATCTTGTATGCAACCCATTTGGCACGCATGGACAATCCCACCTGTGTGTGGTACCCATGTAGAACCTAAACCGTATATTAAGGTGGGGCACAGATCCGTCTGGCATTTATTGCTCATTTTGGACCCACTTGAAAACCCAGTGTAATCCTGCATGTAGCCCATGTGGGCAAATGGCAAGGGGCCACTATAACCCCCAGACAATCCCACCAAAAACACATATTTCAATGCATGTGGTACCCATGTGGAATCTGTAGAACCCAGGTAGAATTTAAGAATGGGCCCTAGATGAGTCCATTGTTTTTTGCACATTTGGGACCAAAATAAAACCCAGTGTAATCCTGTATGGAGGTTATGTGAGCAAATGACATGGGGCCACTTTGGAACCCGTGGACAATCCCACCAAAAACCCATATTTCAGCCCATGTGGTACCCACATAGAACCCAGGTAGAACTTAAGACTGGGTCCTAGATGGGTCCATTGGTTTTTGCCCATTTGGGACCCAAATAAAACCCAGTGTAAGCCTGCATGGAGCCCATGTGGGCAAATGACATTGAGCCACTGTGGAACCCACGGACAATCCCACATTGGACCCATATTGGCAACACATATAGCTCATTTCCACTGCCGCGGTGGCAGTGCTGGTGCCGTTCTGGGGCCCAATCTAGAACTGGTTCTGCATGTTTCGACTGAACAATCACTAGTACTGGTGCCAGAAAGCTCGAAAACTGCCACCAGCACAGCTCCCTGAAATTGCTAATCCCGAAGTCAGAACCATACACGTCACAGTGCTGTGTTGTTAGCAAAACAATGTTAACATTATGTGCAAGCTGTGTGCATTTGATTTGTGGCTGTCCCATCCGGCTGCTGTAAGTTAACAGCGTTTGACAACTAGGTAGTTTTGTTTACCATAATTCAAATATCACTCAATGCATAGCTCTGAGTGATTCGTGTTTTCTAGGTATAACTTCTACGCTAATACCACCATAAACAAATACTTTATATCTGGTTCTGCCTTGGAGTGTCAGAATTAATCATTTGAAATTACATGTCAAAAATGTTACCAACCCCCGTACCAAGGCTACATGAATGTAACCATGGTAACAATTTGCTTTACAAATTTCGGTGCTGGAATCTATAGAAATGCGTGTCAGTGCTAGTGGTGGTGCTAGACCAGAACCAGTTCCAGCATCAGCATCGGCACGGCCCTGGTGGAGAAGAGGTAATATGGTACCCACATGGGCCCCACATACAAATGCTGGCTGGGAACTTCCTTAACCATCAACATTATGTAACTGCTGGAGCAGGCTGAGTCTTTGAATACAATGAACAATATTAGGCAACTTGCTAAAACACAATGAACAACTTGTTAAGCAACCTCAGGCTGCGTCCAACCATCTCCAACAATTTAACTACTGAATCTTTTTTTTTTTCAGAACATTCAGAACAGACCATTTTTCCTACATTAATATCACCATTTTCAATAGTGTGCATTCTAAAACATGTAATGTTTTACAGTTACTTCTGAAACAGCTTTCTAACAGGAGTTCAAGGAAATAATGCACATTATTAACAGCATGTGCAATTTTTGTTCACAGCCACATCTGCTCATCTATGTTGACTGTGAAATTCTTGGATTTTTGGAATTCCCCAAATGCAATTTTGTGAAGTTGCAACCACTTGCAACAATGATGACGTAGCAAACCAACATGGCAACTAACATAATTCCACTAGTAACTAGCATAACAACCACCCTAACCCAACTACCCTAGCAATGACCTTGCAAAAAAGCAACCTAGCAGCCTCATTCTTCTTTCTATTGTCAGATATTTGTGCACAAAAATTGCACATTGAAAAAAACTTTTTTAAACAATCAGAAGACTTGACCTGGGATAGCCACACTGACCAGATTGTTAAAAAAACCTCAGTATAGTCTCTTCCACCACAGGCGACAAAGGAAGTTTGGTGTGCGAACAAAGATCCTAAAGGCCTTTTTACAAAGGCAACACAGAGAGCATCCTGACTGGATGCATGGTTTGGAAGTTGCTCTGCTACCAAATGAAAGGCACTGCAAAGCATCTGTGGATGCCATCTGCCCTCCATCCAGGACTTATAAGTGGCAATGCATCAGGAGGGCCAAAATAATCAGTAAGGCCATCCTAGTCAAGGACTGTCAGCTGCTATCATCTGGCAAGCGATGTATTTAAGTCTTAAGGCTTGAACCACAAGACTCCAGAACAGTTTTCATCAGTTGATGAACTCTGCAACATTGATAGACTGAGCCTATGCCTGCCGGTCTTCACTACAGGATTTTTGTACACATTTGTTTTTCCCAAAAACACACACACACACACTGAACTAACTTTTACTATTAACTTATTATTTATTTTTGAGGAGCAAAAGCACAAAACTTTACTCTCTTATACTAATTTAATGAGATGTAATAAAGAATATCTTGAATCTTGAAAATTTCCCATTGAAAATGATTGGCAGAACTCCACGAGAATTCCATTTCCTATTGTTCCCTGAACTCCAGGAAAATGATTCTTCCTGGAATGTTTTTTATGGAATGTTTGCACATTTCAAACATTCTGTTTCTGGGCCTAAGGGAACTTCCTGTTTGTTGAATTATAGTTTCGGCATTAAAGGGAATAACTGTATTTTATGTGTCTTTTTGAAGAGTAATACATCCAAAAATCAACTAAGCATATCGATAGAGAGTAAAAAAATAACAGCACTGACATCTTGTGACTGAAGCACATGCATTGCATTACAGAGATCTCCATAATTAGCGTGCTAACTGACTAGTACAGGGTTGTCTTATCTTGTAATACCAATTTATGTCTGAGGCGGCGATAGTAAGTCACATACCGGCGAAACCAGTGCAAAGACACTTAAAGACATCACATGGCCTCTGGGCTGCTTGAATGTGACAGGAGAATGTGCTAGAGAGCTTGTTGATGGATTGACTTGACTATCTATTGGCATCATGCATTTTCTGATCTTGTTGTTAAACCTGTGGAAGATATTACCCCCCAAACCACCATTTGAATAGAATAGGAAACTGAGGTAAATGAACAGCAAAACTAAATCCAAGGATGACTGAAGCAAGAGATCACTTCACCACCACCACAACCACCCACCACAGAGGAATTCCGAAGTGAAGCAATGAGACAATACAACTATGGCTAAAAGGAAATGAAGATGAAATAAAGTTTGCTGTTGAACTTGACACTTCTCAGTTAGATTGGTAAATTGAACAAATCGCTGCTAATTTGTCTCGTTGAGAGTGTAATGTAAGCTGGCAAGCTACCTAGCTATTTGTCATGAACATGTTTACATTGTTACAGACTCGATTTGACAGTAATGCAAGAGATCTGAAACCTACTTGAAAGCAACAAATGTAACAGAAAATGTTGCAGTAATGAATGTAGACAAAGTGTTTTGTTGTGAGCAAAGACCCTTGAGGTATTGCTATACCTCCTAGGCTAGGAGGTATTGCTAGTGGAGAGAGCCTAACTCTAAGGCTAACTTGAAAACTGCGAATTTAACATCAGGCAAACATCAGATGTATATGTTATAATGTCCCCAGTAGGGTAATTTCAGTTGTGTTTTTGGTGTTTATGTGGAGCTGTGAGTAGTTTATCATTTTGCCTTCAGCGAGCTAGCTAACTAGGTTGTTTGTAACATTAGGTTGATGGTCAAATTACATCCTATGTAGTGGCGATCGGCTGGCCAGCTAGGTTTAGACCACGGAGACTGCAAGATCACGTTCCATATCGCTACTTCAAATAAACACCGAAAACATACTGGACATATTTACTGGATGAGGGAGTGTGCATGGAAGAATGTGTCTGAGTGCATGTGTGTGTGTCTTACTTGTCCTCAGGTGCCCTCTCTTGTAATTTCAACAGAACATGTATGAGTGTTGTTGGAAGCATGTTCTTGCTGTTTATGTTACTGTTTACCCTCTCTCTACTTGTTTGGTTTGAAAGTGAGTAATACTTTACTAATTATATCTATCTCACATGGAGCTGAGCATCTCTCAGCAGAGTGTATGTGTGTATGTGTGTGTGTTAAACAAGGGTTTGAAGGCCATGTAGTTTGAAGGCCAGGTACTGACTTAAGAAGATTAATGGCCACCTGCTTACATGGTTAAATGAGGGTTTGAAGGCCATGTACTGAACTAAGAAAATTAATGGCCACCTGCTTACATAGTTAAGTGAAAGAGATAGTGGAATTTGAGTAATATGTTATGTGTCATGGGTAGGCAGTTAGTGACTGGTACTGAGGTGATTTGGGGAAGATGAACTGCAGGAAGAGGCAGACTTCAGGAGACGGCTGTCATGAACAAAGTGATGAATGAAACCAATTAAAACATATTTTTATTGGAAATCAGGAGAATTTATCCACCAATATAAGACTTTCCTAGGGAGGATAGCATGATTCTGATTCTGATTGTGCATCCAGCCTACTGTTCTGGATGAAAGCAATAATCAGCCTGCCCATTAAGTAGCAAAGTAATATTGTGACCGGTTATTGAATACTACAATATGTGAAAGCCTTTCATAATTTTCACATTATCTAGGTTTGACATGTTGGCAGCGATTAAATTAGGACTATAGTGACTATAAACTATAGAAACAGCTTTTGATAACATAGGCTTCTATTGACCAGCTTGACATTTTGCCTGCCAAGGGATAAGTGACAGGCACCACAGTGGCTAAACAAATCATCTGGATTCCATAGAACGCTCTACTCTGCTAGACATTGCAGGTACTGCTAAAAAGAGACCCAGACATAAACAAACTCACACAAACCCAGCCAGACAAAGCATTAACACACGCACACTCTCTGTCTCTCTCTCTCTCTTTCTCTCTCACTCACTCACTCACTCACTCACACACACACAAACATGCACACAAAGGCAGACTCACAAATAAAGGAAGACACTCATACACAGGCAAAGACACACACACACACACACACACACACACACACAGGCAGGCTGACACACACACACACTCACATGCAGACACATACTGTACACACACTAGGACACACTGTCCCAGCCAATCAAAATGGATGGCAAAGCTGCCAAAAAGGAAGTGGCAAACTGAAACTTTATCTTGGCAACGCTTTTACATATCAAGGCCAATTTTGGCGTTATGAGTTGGAACCCCATCTCAACTATGTTTAATAGATTTGGCATCGTTTGACCATGAGGGGGTGCTGTAACTATCAAAGACATGTTTTGGCTCATATATCTTGATCTGTCTGGTGTATCAATGTAAGACTTGGCATGAGGACAAATCATTTGTTTTATTGTCAACATGGCGGCGGGTTCGAGCAAACACACTCACGCAGTTTCTGCCAAAGAAATGCTGTCTAGTTATTATTGGTCTTAAATAGTTTTAAAATATTGGATATGTTGTAATATATCACATCACATAACTGTCCATAAGTTTTGTCCTCTCTGTGTCAATGAATGCTCACATTTGTAATCACTGTATAATATGTTCGGTGATGTTCTGTGTCCCTAAATATGGCCGCCGGTAACTCAATAGGAAGCTCTGCTTACACAGACATACACACCTACACACAAGAATGGATGACATACACACTCATGAGTACACATATACACACGCTCACCGTCACTCACCATCATATGCATCTGTATACATACACACACACACACACGTACACATACACACACGCTCTCACACACACATTCACACACGCAAAAGCTACGAACACAATCTCTTTTTCCCTCTCTCTCACACACAGACATAAATTTTTTCACTAATGTTGGATATCATCAGATAAGGTGTAGATGACATCCAGACACCCAATATGCCTACATGGTCTATAGCCACCAACTGGCCAAACAGGATGTGAGCTAAACGCCTTGGCTGACTGGTGTGAAACTTAACAAAATACTGGATATTATGATTATTATTATATTAACATACCTAATTAATATTTAATAAAATAAGCCTAAACTCAAATAGGCATTTCAATTTCAGCTTGTTGAAAGAAGAATTGTGATCTCAATTCTTGACAAGACAACTAAACATCTAATTTTTTTCCACCTACCACATTTCCTCATAGATTACACATCTGCAAAGTTTTGAAAATGTGCTCTGCATTTACACACACTTGAGAACAAAATTTAGCTTTTTTCTAGACACTGAAAAAAATAATCTGGGTTTATTTCAATGAATAAGATATCAATGGTGGGACGGATTGTAATTCCAATATGATCTTGGGCATCTGCACGTTATGTGCATATTTTCTGGAAAAAAAAGTCATTGCATGAAATTTGCAGTTTTTCAGTTTCCCACTTGGCATTCGGTATTTTCACCTACTGTCACTAGCTTGCCGGTGTGTTTGGCTTCATGTAAGCTAACCCCTTGGTCACACGGACAACAAAAACATTAATGCATAACAATGAGCTACCATTAATTTTCTATTAAAGCCAGCAATGGCTGTCAAGTGGAGGTGATTTGGCCAGATGTCGCCAGGTGGGCGTGGAAAAAATAGCAAAGTTGTCTATTTTATGTAAATATTGGGCGATTTTTCATAATAGCCAACCCAAGTGAATGCATATGTGATGAGGTACTTTGAAACTGAACTGAACTGAAAAATTCTAAATGGTGGAGCTAACACAATGATCGCTATTAAAGTTTGGGATTTACGAGTTGTTATTTTGTAAAACGAGGTGAGAAATGTTGACTGTTAAATCTGAAAACATAGGTTTTGTAACCAGAAAATACATCTGTGGTGATGTACAATCCACTTTAGGTACAATCCACTTTAGGTAGCCACCTTGCTACCTGCCTGCTCAAATCACCTAGTCACTTCTGCGTGTGACTGCAGGGTAACTGATCGCTGGCTGAAAGGTGTTGGGGAGGAAAATGAAAAGGGTGCTTAAAGACCAGGATGCAACAAAATAATTGTGCACATAGGACTTAGTTGATAAGATCAAGTTGAGGTTTCTCTCAAGCAATTGTGATGCAATGATTAGGCTACGTAATAAACATTACTGCAATTAAAAGTACATTAACTTCTAATTTGATTGATTAACAGCAAAATAGAATACGATAACAATCATTTTGGTTATTCATGAGTCTGGAATGAAAGAGCCAGAACAGAAAGAGTGGCTCATGGTTCATGGTCTGAAGGAGAGACGACAGGACAGGACAGGACACACACACACACACACGCAAACACACACACACACACAGCCTACCACTCAAAAGTTTAAATTTGTGAATAGCCATCATAGTAAATTAATGAGACATGCAGTTCTTTTTTGAGATAGAAGATAACATCCAAAGCAGATGGTAACACCACCTCCACCGTTTTTGCCTTTGGCATTAGGCATTGTTCTTGCATCTTTTTATTTGTTGTGCATCTCATAAATGCTACAGTCGCTATAAAAAGTGGCTTTTCAAATAAAAACAAAAAAATAAAAATGTTTGGAGAACACATCCATCATTTCAAATAAAATCATGAATTGTATCTCTGACAAGGACTACTTGTTACCTTACTCATTTGCTGTTTCTTATTCACACAAATGGCATTTAATAGAGAATAGAGTCTAGTCTTATTGGCCAAGTGTATTTACATACACAAAGAATTTGATCTCTGCATTTGTCCCAATTGTGAATTAGTGAAATACACAGTGAGGTGAAGCACACACTAACCCAGGGCAGTGGCATGAGTGTTTCCATGGAACACTTAAACTTTAAAGCGATTGTGTATCCAGATAGCAAGACGCTGGCCGTCTGACGGTGGCCTGCCACTGGTGGTCCTCTGGCATTTTGCTTGGTTCTCCAGAAGTCTGCCTCTATTTCACAATATGTGTTATTTTTGCTATCCGGGAAATACCATATAAAGCAAAACAGCAGTGGAAAACCAATGTCGAAAACCAAAATGTCGGTGGTCTGCTGGCATTTAAAATAAGTAAGTAAGTAAGTAAGTATTTATTTATTTGTTTGTTTACCTACTTATTTATTTATTTGTATATATACAGAGGTCTGGAGCCCCGCAATGTTCAGCACAAAGTTAGGCCATTGTTCAAGTCGGCAAAGTGTAATAAAATAAACACCTAAACGTGTAATTTGGACGTTTTCTTTACAGCAGCAAGATTACATATTAGGATACAAACTCACCTATAATCTCAAATTTGACAGTACATGTTTTCACCTGCCTTGTGTCACCTTAAATCTTTAAAATATTTTTATTAACAATATTTATAATAGCCTTGTAATAGTTGTAGTCCCTTTGAACAAATCAAACAAACATCAGCTAAATACCATAACCATCACCATTACCACCTATTTGCGAATAGCTGATCAACATCTGCACTGTGTGCACTAACAATTTTTTGAACTGATGAATATATTATTATTTTTGATGATATTTTCTCTTCAAGGAGAATTCTAAGAAAAGAATCTAGGTTCACTTTTTGTATAACAAGAGTAAACTCTTGTTCATGACCAAAAGGGTCCTTACACACTATATAGTGCATTCGAGACACCATTATGTAGGCACTGATATGCAAAATCAGCAGAAAATTAATAATGACAAAATTAGCCTCAATAAATGTTGTGTACTCTTTGTCAATGGACACATGGAACAGAAGAAAAAGCTTTAATTTATAACATGCTTTTTTGATGAACACACACTGTGGACAAATGAGATATAGCCTACTGTATGTGATGTATGAGGATGCACTAAGATTGTACATGCAGACAAATTTGGGCAAAAAGTATAGCTACACAAGAACATAACTGAAATAGGAGTCCGAGTATCTCTGATTCTTTTCTCACCTTTCCAAAGCTCCCTTTCCCAATGGCACGGAGTATTTGAAAATGGTCAAAATTCACTGTGAAGAGAAAAGCAGAGGATGTCATCCATACAAATTTGCTCAGTGTTACTATTTATTCATACTTTCAGTTCTCAGGGGAAACTTTTAGAAGAGACTCAGACAGAGGTTAGGTTTCCTTCTCTATATGTGTGCTCATTTTTCACTCCACTCAAGATCAATGGAGCCCAGGTAAAGAGAATGCATAGCTTTAAATATCTGGGAGTACACATCCCTGACCTGGGCTACTCACACCCAGTTTCAGATTAAAAAGCCAGACATTGGATATACCACCTCATACAACTGCTGAAATTTAAGACCTCTATGAAGATTTATATACTGGGATGACAGAGAGCATACTGACCCAGTGTATTACAGAGTGGTATGCCAACAACACCACAAGGTACTGCTGAGAGTGGTGCTCTCTGCTGCGCGTATCTCCAGGACTGCTCTACCCTCTCTGCATGACATACATGTCAGTTGGTGCAAGAGTAGAGCCATTAACATCATAAATGACTTAGACTAAGAAAGAACTATTTCCCTCAGGTCATTAGACTCCTCAACATCGACATGATCGCCATTTTGATAGCCCAGTGTTATCCTCCATTGCCCATCTTAGTCATTTACTTATTTTATTGATATTCGTTCATTTTAAGTAATTAGCCTTCTTTTACTCTATCGTTTTATTTTGGACAGTGACAGAGCTAACCAGTCTTGGGAAGTGAATTTCTGGCAAAAATACTATTCTATAATCACTCAAAGTTATCTGAATATTATCTGAAAATCGACCTCACCCCACTCTATGCATCACATGCACATCATGTGAAACTGCACAACCTGGCCTTTCCAATGATGCTAGTTGCTAGCTTTTGTGATGAACACTTTTTGAAATAATCAGCTTGGAGATCCTACTGATTCCAATGACGTATAGCAGTCCTCTGTATGATTAGCGGTTCCCGAGTAATTCGGTCTTGGAATCACATCAAATTTCTGCATTGTCTTCCCTCCATCCCCCACCCCACCCCAAAATAAATAATTTCTTTTCCACATCAGAAGTTCTGTTCAGACCCGTTTGTCATATAGCCAGGGCAGATGATAGAAAAGTCATTTCAGGACTCGGAACAGCAATAGAGAGGAATATGATGCTGCCCTGTGTCTACTGCACCCCATTCTTCTCTGTGCAATAAACTATGAAAATTAATAAAATATTCTGTTAGTATATATAATTTAGCAAATTGTAAAGTCATACAGTATCCCACTATCATGATTCTTATATTTCCAGATCCCAGACCTCCTCTATCCAAATGTGAAAAGATATTTGTTCTGACATGCATATATATCCGCAAAAAAATATTTTTTTCTTGATTCTAAGACTGATGTAAGTCACATGTAAGTAGTATCACTGGAAATACTGATGATGTGATAGATTTGGATAGCCATATAGCATGTGATGATGGGCCTTATAATGATAAGATAAGCTAAGATAACAGTTTAAAAGTAAAGGTTGTGAAATTACCCCCAAAATAGCTTAGGCCTCAATGGGTTAACAGGTAGGCCTATGGCCAAAGGTTTTGCTAAACCGTTAGAAACTGTTAAAACTGTTAACTGAAAATATCCAGATATCTGATTTTAGGCTTCCTACTAGAAGGCAGACAGCCTAAATGATTGACTGCACCATTTTAACACATTGGTTTTAACAATGAAAGCAAGTATTCATAGCCTCATATTTTTGTTCAACAACTGAACATATAAACATGCTTGTGGTGACATGGGAGCTTAATCTATTGATGTAGTCCAGCTTCGGAGTGGAGAACATACACTCTGATGGCACAAACATCACAGGAACACTGTAGCCTATGCACTTGGGGGCAGGGGAGGGGAGGCAACATCTTCATTCCTGTTCCCCAATCATTTTTTTTTGCAGTTCCTTAAGTCATGGAGAGAAATCAATAGTCAAATGAACTATTCGATAGTCTATGGTAGATTGACTATTCAAAAATCATGTCTCATCCCTAAATCAGTCTACATTTCGCTGCGACTTGTTATAACTATGTATTTGACAAATAAATCTATTTTTTATCTTGTACTCAACATCTATCCAGGTATAAAGGCAATTGTTAGGTGTTTTCAGACTGACAGAAAACTGTGACCATGCCGGTTCCTGCACCTAATCTTAGTGTTAATCAAAATCAAAGTAAAAAAAAATTAAAGTAAAAAGTAAACCAAAGGGAACCAAAACCAGAACAAATCACTAACAAAAATAAAAAAAAAAGCTCAAGAAAGACTATTGACACTCTAAAAGGGATTTAAATAAAAGTGGCAATAGACATGGAGATTTTTTTTAGGTGGCAAGGCAATACCCTTTGTCAATGATGCGTCATGGGCTTGTATAATCGAATGAACGGCCATTAAGATGTATTTTATTTATTTTCTCTCTTACAAGTCTCCTGAATGGCCACAATTTCCAAAAAAAACCCTTTGATTTTAACATTGGATGACTCGGAAACAGCTAATCATACAGATGAATGCTATACACCAGTGAAATAAGTATGTTCTCCTGTTTATTTATGTGGGTTTTCCATATTTACCTCAAGATATCATATTGTACCAAAAACAACGAGTGCAAGGTCGACACAGAGCTATATTAATATTAATTTGAAATTATTTTTTAGGAAATAAATGAACCCCTTTGATTTTTTTTTTGTTTGTTTTCTGCATTTATTGGTCACTAAATGTAATCTGATCTTCTTGTAACTCATCAGTATTACTAAACACAATGTGCTAAAGCTAATACGTACCACGTACCAAGTTTGGTTACAATACGTAAAAGTGCCAAGATATGATGTCTGACCAAGTTTCCAATACTAAGTTTGGTTATGATACGTGTGATACGATAAAGCTTTGCAGCGGCATGGGTTCTCTTCCTGTTTTGCTTTTGTCGTCAAATTTGATTGGTTGTAGTGGGCAAAGGCTTCAGTCCAAAGTGTGTCTGGATATCATCATAATCATAATATCTATTAACCTGTGAACAGACTATTCATTCAATGCACTGTGACTTCATGACACATTTCCTGTTGATGTTGCAAAATATTAAAACCATAAAAATGAATTCATTTGCCATTTCAAAATATTACAACATATCAAAATCCCTTTGCAATTTAACATCAGCAGCATCTTGGCATCATGTATGCCAAGTTTGATATGAATCTGACAAACCATCTCCGATGACTACTTACCTCACTTCCTGTTGGCCATGGCTAATGCAATGCACACATGAAAGTTGTTTGTCTTGGGGAGCCCCACACACCTACCAAGTTTGGTGGTGTTTATAGCTGAAACTATATGCCTACCATGGGATTTTATGACAATTTCTGGCACATTTCCTGCTTTGCCATGTGGTGGCACTATACCAGGAAGGCACATTGGGCGTGTGGATATAATCATAATCACAACATCAACTAACCTGTGAAGTTTGGTATGGAAAGAACATAAATTAGGCTACCATACATACATTTGGGAATTTATAATTTTGGGAAGGACTGCCTCTGGTGTTGCCACCAGCTGTGGGGCATGGCAGCCACTCACCAGTAGCTCAGTAGTGTTAGATTGTCATGCAGCATACCTTAGTTTTGCTGCTATAGCCTAGTGCCGGCACAAACCTCTCATGTGTCATGCCGTAAAATTCTTTCTCACTCTTTCTCTCTCTTTCTCGCTGTATATATATGTAATAGGCCTGGGACTATTAATAGCAATTTATTTTTGCACTCCAAACTGTGCGGAACATTTCTCATTCCATGAGTTCCCAATATACCCAGAATACTGATGCATAGGACACAACACGAGAACAACCATGGAAACCACTGAAAAGAAGAAGTCGTTGTTGGGTTTGGTGGGCAGAAATTTTACAATTTCAAACTAAATTCATCAGCTATATGACACCAAAAAACAAGCAAAAGTTGATTTATTTGAGAAAGCTGAATGTGTTGATGTGTTTGAGGATCATTGGACCTCGGTAAGCAATAAAAATTTTGTTTGTATGATATTATTGACGACACTGACAGGGAATACCATCTTAATTCTTTTGCCCTAACTGTGCAGAAGACAATCACCAGGCACTATGCTAAAAAATGGCAGAAGCAGAAGCCTGGGGAGTTCAACAAAAGGTAATCACAATTCAGTCATATACCAAAATACATTTGAATTGGAAAATGTTCCTCTGATACTGATATGCGATTAATTGCGATTTATTAATTACAAAGGCTCTAATTAACTTGATTTTTAGTCCCACCACTATATATATATATATGTATGTTGTTTTCTATCCTGACGGCCTGCGGTCTTCCTACCAGAAAGTCTAGGATCCAGTTGCAGAGGATGGTGTTCAGACCCAGCTGATCCAGTTTCTTTACCAGCTGCTGAGAGTGATGGTGCTGAATGCTGAGCTGAAATCAATGAACAGCATTCTGACATAAGTTTCCTTTGTATCCAGATGTGTGAGAGCCAGGTGAGTGGCAGTGGTGATGGTATCATCCGTGGAGTGATTGGGACAATATGCAAAGAGCATGGGCTGTGACAGGTAGCTGGAACTTGATGCGTTTCATGACTAGCCTTTTGAAGCACTTCATGATGGTGGATGTATGTGCAACTGGGCGTTAGTCATTGAGACAGGTCACTGGATTTTTTTGGTACTGGGATGATCATGGTGGTCTTGAAACAGGTATGAAAAACAGTGGTGCTCAGAGAGATGTTGAAGACATTGGTCAGGACATCAGCCAGTTGGTCTACACATTCTCTCAGCACACAGTCTCCTGGTATTGGTCTGGTCTGGTCTGGTCCCATTAGCTTTCCGCGAGTCTTCTACATTTCAGAGGTGGACAAATGTAGCACTTGGATGTTGGGGGGGGGGGGGGGGTGGCTTTCCTCGCTACGTGTCATTCTGTTCTTCAAATCTTGAGTAGAACTGATTCAGTGCTTCAGGGAGGGATCCATCACCATCATAAAAGAGTGGAGCTGGCCTGTAGTTGGCGATCACTTGTATTCCCTGCCACAGGCGTTGTGTGTCTTTGGTGTCTGTGAAATGGTTTTGGATTTTCTGAGTGCGCTTTGCTGTTTTGATTGCCTGGGACAGCTTGGCTCTCACTTTTCTCATAGTTGCCTCTTCCCCAGACCTATAGGCAGCATCCCCGGTTTTCAGTAGCACCCTCACCTCTGCAGTCATCCATGGGTTATAGTTGGGACATGTAGTGATGGTCTAGTGACGGTAGCTAGTGACGACTGATGTGTCTTGCTGTAGTCAATGGTGTTGTTGGTAGCTGCCTGCTTGAATACATCCCAGTTTGTGCTTTCAAAACAGTCCTGAAGAGCTGACATGGCTCCTTAGGGGTTGGTTTTGTGCATTTGACTAGAGGCTGGTATGCAGGAATTAGCATAACTATGTAGTCTGAGTGTCCCAGGCAGGGGAAAGGTACAGCTCGATAGGTTATACATAGTCTAGTACATTCTCCCCTCTTGTTCCAAAATCCACATACTGATGAAACTGGTAGAATTTTCTTGAGATCTGTGTGGTTGAAATCACCAGCAACAATAAATAGTCCATCCAGATGTGCGCATTAGAGCTCACTGACAGCTCTGTAAAATTCAGCTAATGCACTGGTAGCATTAGTACTTGGTGGGATGTAAACACTGAGTATAAACACAGACGTGAATTTGCATGTAATGTAAAATGATCAGCATCTAACAGTCACAAACTCCACCAGCAGTGAGCAGTAGTTTGATACAAGCACCACATTTCTGCACCAGTCAGTGTTGACATATATGCACAGCCCACCTCCACGTGTCTTACCCAACAGAGAAGCATCTCTATCCACTTAGAAGGATAGCAGGCCTGGCAGCTGAATAGCGGAATCCGGTACACTGTTTAGCCATGTTACCACAAAAACATGAATTTGCTTTGTTTTTAATTCCTCTAAATGCATGTCATATTGATGAACTAATCATATTTTGATATAATTATTTCTTGTAGATATCTGCACTTTAATGTCCATAAAACAAATCTCACGTATGCTCAAAAAGGTGTAAATGATTAATTAATTAATAGATTAATTGTTTAAATAAGTGATCATTAGGGACAGCCCTTTGTTGTTAGTGAACAGCATTGTTGTTACAATGCTGTTCACTAACAACAAAGGGCTGTCCCTAATGATCACTTATTTAAACAATTAATCTAGCGATAATTTTTTCTATTACTTGACTAATATAATGACTAATTTTTTTATTCGTTTAGTTCTATTTTTTATGTTCTTTTTACAGTAAATCTAGTCAGCTCATGACTTCTGAACCCTCTGTTCCTCTCTCCCGACCATCTATCCTCCTATGACCATTCTCTCATACATGACCGTAAACAGTATGGCCTTCCATATGAAAAGTGATGCTTACTCAGTGTCAGTTCAAGCAACAGTGCAGAAATGACAGGGGCTAAGACAAGAACAATCTTTGGTAACGTTACTACTGGAAAGATCTTCTATGTGCTGATAACAGCATTCTTGGTAAGGGAAAAAGGTCAATAATTAATTGAAGTTTGCATAGCTGTATATCTTGTAGTTGTGCATGAGGTCATGGTGTAATGGGTCACCACTACTGCACTTTGCAGTCTGCAGAAGACCGGATTGCTCACATTACTGGTAAAGTAGTCCTCCATCATGTGTGGCCATTTTGGCCACTTTTAGCTGTTATTTTATCTGATGACCTATGATATTAGGATGAAATTGTCTGATACTGACGCATCGCTGCAATTTTTTTGTGTCAACAAATTTTTGTAGCCGATTAAATCAACTACGTTGATGCATCATCCCCAGCTCTAAACAATCAATGCCAGAAGTGTGGACTCAGTCTCTTAAGATGCAGAAACTTTATTTTATCAAACCTAAGCTCAAGTGCAATATAACATGCCCACTTAAAATCTTATATTTAGGCTGGGTATTCAAATGGCTATTTGACATCATATGTAGGCTTTGTTCTGATTCAATGTTTCAGTGGCTATTTCTATGTTTGTTTTCATACAACTTCAATACTTTAAAGGTGTCCAGTATCTTATACCATAATTTCCTGAATAGAAAATGCACCGTGAATAAGCCGCACAACAGTTCTTTTATGTAAAAATAAAAAATGATATTGTATATCAACTACAATTGTGTATTAACTGCACTTTAAAGTTCATCAAATAAAAAACATTGTTCAACAGAAGTGGTTCTTAGCGTCATTTCTACTGAGCTCCACTACTGATAAATTTACAGTGGTTGCTATGCTACAGTGCCACCAGCACTGCTCAGAGCTCCACTCCACGTCCACCTCAACTATCACGTCTTCACTACAGAAAGATACACCTGAAGTCCCACATAGGCTGATTATATAATTTACAGAATCTACATTACCCCTTTTCAGATGAAACTAAATGCCACACAGCTGTAGAGAATCATTTTAAAAGAGTGAATGAATGCCAAATAGGACACTATTTTGTAATGTAAAGTCAAGTAAGCATCACAGTGAAGAGACGGGTCGATTATAATGCCATTGGATAGGCACGTAACATGTTTGCCAATTGACCTGGATAAGCAAATTTGTTAAGCATAAATCCTGTCATCAAGAACAGTTTCTGATATAGTGAAAAATTATCTTCAAGAAAGTAAAAAATGCCTTCTTTCTAGAAAATGAGTTTGTGTAATGTCTCAAATGAAAAAGAAATATTGTCAAGAATTTTTATGTAAGAAAAATAGTCTGATAATAGACCACAAATTAACATTGCAAAAATTATGACATGGCCTATATGTCTTTTAGAGGCTTTGTGTAGCCCAGTCAGATCCCTGAACATTTCACTGCGGCACAGGCTATAATATCCTTGTGAGTAGGCCTAATTCCGAGTGAAATATATTACAGATGCCAGCTCAGTTGCTTGTGCCAAGTTTGGGATCTCTATTCCATACCAGATGCCAGATTAGACATATATTTTAGGCCTATAATCTCTGTAATAAGAAATGCTAATTATGGTGTAATCATGTTGGTTGCTACCTTTGTTGCTAGGTTGTCATAGTGGAAGTGGTTGCTAGGGTGATCATTACCTGCTTTACATCAAATGTTAGGCAGCATATAATAATAAAAATAATAATAATAACAACAACAACAACAAAAACCTGCAGGATTTTATTTTTCCAGAACATTCTTTTTTTTTCTTTCGTTATAAAATAATAGCCTAATTCCTTCTGTAAGAACCTGTTGTATGCACAATACAACAATAATTGGAAAACCTGACTTTACATTTCCAGAAATATTCAAATTAGCACATTTAAGTTGATAGTGTCTCAGTAACTTGTATATTTAAATGTAGACTAAAACTTGCAATACAAAAAAGCATTTCAAATGCAGGTATGGAGATTCTAGGGTCATCATTTATCAACTGGATGAAAATGCAATTGCTGCACTAAAAGGTAACATAAATTATTTTGTTAAACGTTTTATATGAATACTAACTTTGGATCTTTTCATACATCTGTCCTGTGTTGGTTGGGTTGTTAAACATCAGGTGAAAAGTTAGCATTAACCCATAAATTAGTCCTTATGAAAGTATCTACACTTAATACTGTCCATTTTTGCATGTCTTGGCACAATGTAATTGTAACTTTTCTATTTTCTAGCTGCTAGGTTGGGCAAGACTTCCTGCCTTCATTTTCGAGATGACATCAGGGATCCATTTCCTGGTCCTGAAAACATTCAGAACTGTAGGCCCACATACACCTGTTCCTGGTATTATGCAATACACCTTACTTTCTTTTAAATGCACAACACATTAGGAGGCACGCATCATACATCCACCAGTACCAAGAACAACATGATAGACTAAGGCAAGCGAATAATAATAATAATAATAATAATAATAATAAATAAATAAATATATATATAAAATAACACTTTTCTCCCATGACACCCCCTTCCATGCTTTCCATCTAACTGGCCCAACATTAATTTAGCATTGCATTTATTACTCACACATGCACATGTGGACATTCCCACAAACACACTGAAATTAACAGTTTCCCCTCGTTATCTAGTAATATTTCCATTCTAGAGGCCCTTCCTAGACCATCAATGCCACGACCGACTATCCTTCCCTGAGGCTTTGTGACTGACCCCTCCTCACAATGGCATTGTCAAAAATGGACCCTAATGTTAGCCCCATGACCCATCTCACTCCTTGAATTTAACACTATGTTGGCTGCTACTACACTGTTCAGCCATGATTCTTAATAACCACCTATGGATTGACTACCATGTAATGTTATGGGACAATATTTTGGAACTATTATGATGCTTAGCTAAAACCTTGGACAACCCCCTGGCAGTTGGGTTACTCTCCTGACTCGTAGATCTGCCCAAAGTTTCTTCTAAACTAACTAACATACGGGAGTTTTTCCTTGTCCCTGTTGCTCTTGGGTGTTCCTTGCTGTAAAGCACCATGAGACAATATTATTTTAATCAATTTAATTTAATTTAATTAATGTTCAAGGCCCTGTTGTGGGCATACTTTTCCACAAATGGTGTCGGGGCCACTAATGGTTCCTGCCACCTTTGGTCCTTGCAAGTGGACACATGGGCCTAAAGGCTTTTTTTTTTACCCATTTTTACCCATTTTTTAACTTTTTTTTACCCATAAGCCTATCTTGGATACGTTTGAGATAGATAAATTACTTTATACACAAGGTTATTTCATCGCTTTACTGTAAAGTTTATTTAGGTGTGTCTGTGTGTCATGTAAAAATCACCTAGATAAAAATTGAAAGGCTGGGAATGCAACAGCAATGGTCGTCATTCCACTAGCCATGTATGTCGCTCTGTTCACTTCAATTCATTTGTGTGTGGTGGCCTTAAAGTAATCGTTTGGGCAAAGTTGAAGCCAGGTTATTTTCACCATTACAACTAGTCAAATACCCTCTCTAAAGTTTGATTACATTAACTGTTCTGGCAACAACGTCTCACTTCACACTGCAGCCAGCAAGTTTCATGTAATTATTAGTACTCTTGTACATTTACCAAATTTTCTGTATTTGTTCTAAGTGTAAAGACTTTGTTCACACCACTAACAAAATATAGTGCCTTCTGAATTTTATTAGTGGGTAAAAAAAGAGACATTTTGGTTATGCTTTGTGCACAGGCTACGACCACAGAAGATGGTCAAACACGACACAGCTTCAGTCGATGTAATCAAACTCTCGAGGGGGTATTTGACTCATGACACTACTATCATGGTGAAAATAGCCTGGTTTCAAGTTAGCCCAAACTATCACCTCAACGCATAGCTCTGATACTGAACTGTGAAATAGCTGTAGTATTGTGAACTATGGTGATTGCCACCATATTTTAAGTTACTTCACACGGGAATATAAAATAATTTAGTGCAAACACATGGGTACAACACTATTTGATGTTTCAGGAGTTACATGTCACACATGACCAGCACATGTTTAAACTGATGGCCCACACTGACCAATGTAAGTGGAGATCATTGAGATGGTATAATCTGCAGACCTATTATATGCTGGACATTACGACTTTCAATGCCTATACCAAACAACCTTCCATGCCACATAGGAGGAAGTGAATGGGGGGTGAGTGCAGTAGTAGAGGTGCCATTCGGCAACCGGAGGGTTGCAAGTTCGAACCCGCTCCGCCTGACCCCATCAAAGTGTCCTTGAGCGAGATACTGAACCCCAAAGTGCTCCCTGCCACCGGTGTGTGAATGGGTGAATGTAAGGCATACATAGTAAAGCACTTTGAGTGCTTGTAGGACTAGAAATATAAATGCAGTCCATTTACCATTACCAACAAACATCACTGGGAAATTAAAAGATTTGGGTTAAAGAAACCAAGCAGAGCCACAAAAGGGCTCTGGACAAAAAGACAGGATGAACTGAGGAGGAAGACTGAGACGTAAACCCAATGGCAGTTTAAAAACTCTACAAATGGAGTTTTTACAAAAAGGAAAGCATTTTTTGAGTGTTCTTACATCATGTTTCATACAACTGATGCCAACCTTAATCTTATAAGGCCAACATGTCTTACCAGTCAAGGAATCCTTTTAAAGGTCAGTCAATCAACCCATAGCCCTGTTCGATTGCTGAGTGCTGTCTATGGGAATACGAACGAGACAATTTGGTATGGAACATATATCACGCTCCATTTGCATTCGGTGACAAAATGATGTGCCTTTGAGCCTCGGATGTCCAAGCAAGATTACAAATTCCAAAATGCCATGTGTGAATTGGAACAAATTTGCACACATTGCACCAGCCATCTCTGTGCATATCACTGGACTAGAAAGGCTTACTTTTTTAAAGATTTGCAGAATAGAGCAGTGTGGGTTTACAAGACTGCAGGAGGAGTAGGGTGCCCTTCACACAAATCTTAATAATCAAATAGGCTAGCAAATTTTATCAACTAGAGCTGGGCAGTATGATCAAAATTCTAAATCACGGTATACCAGTTTCAAGAAATTTGTTTTAAGTGAGGGGCTGTGAGTATTAAATAATGCACACATGAATGGACACAACAATTAGGTTATTGAGGTTATTGAGTAATTATTATAAAGTTCTTGAAATTATGATTGCATTGTCTGATATGCTATGGTCCCTGTGCTGAGAGTGGTTTTGAAAACAAGCAGGGACCCAGGATGTCCATGTTATTCTCTATGCCTGCTGTCACAAGAAAAAGACCCCGTGTGCATCTCGCCACTGAGATAAACTAGTTTAATCTCCTGCCTGTTCCTAAACAACCTCAGAGTGCTCCAGTGGATAACTAGCTCTTCTGACTACCAGATTGTATTCAAATATCACTGTCGTTTTTTAATTGATAATCTTATTTGTACACACAAACTTGACATCTTGCTTCTAACTGGAACCTGGCTGGAACAAGCAAACAGTTTTACCAAAGATGATAGATAGGCAGGGCCAGATACTTCATTGTAAGTTCAAAAATGTTGAATGAGATAGATTACATTTTATTTGTTTGGCTATTGTGTCATAATTGTGATTTTCCTGTTTATATACAAATATTTTATACAGAGCTTTCAGAAAGAAAGAAGAAAACATCTGCACACTTAAGTCTGTGCAATTTTTTTTATTATTATTTGAATCAGCACAAGCTTTCGGTCAGTAGACTTTCTTCAGGCAGAGTAAATCATACTGAATGGCCAAATGCATTGAGTTAATACACATCAGTTACTTCATGACAGCCGTGACGATTTACAAGCATCATGGTAAAATAGTCTTACAAGCATCTGTGTTAACCAAGCATCAAGGAGCATACATAAATTTACTTTAGAATATAACCAATCACATATGTCCTTTCTAGAGACATAGATTGAGCCAAGCAATGGTAGCCTCACTACTACATTATATAAAAAAAGACTGTAACACTTCTTTTAGCTACTAGTGCCTATCCTAGAGCCTTAAAAAATGGCTTTCCTCAAAGCTAGTTTTATAGACTGCGACGACTGCTACTCTGATGAATACTTAATATAGAAGGCAGTAGAAATTAAACAGTACATTTTAGGAAGAGGCTATACAGCTCCGTGTGTTGATGAACTGTATTGCATTGCACACTCCAAATCTAGAGCTGGCCTTCTGAAAAAAAAGTGTCAAAAAGGAAAGACACTTTTCAGTTTCCTGTATTACTACCTACACTCCTCAGGCCCACATTATTAAGAAAACTAGTCAAAAACATTGGCATATTCTAGCCGCAGATCCAGCTCTGGTCCAACATTTTCAGGATCTACCTCTCTTTGTCCATAAAACCTGCATAGCAAACTGGTTAGTCACTATTTTACCTCCTCAAACTCTGTTAGCTCCAGTTAACTGACTATAAAACATTTGAAAAACATCATAAAATCTCAATTCTTCTCCATCTGAATTGGACACTCTGCTGACCAACTTTTAAAAAACTTTGCTCCAGATCACAAATTCATCTTTAAAAAATGCCATTCTCAACAAGTCCCTAAAATGCAGTAGTAAAGCCTCTAATCAAAAAGAATAACCTAAGAAAAAAAAATCTCTCTGCGATTGCGATACAGACGTGAAAACTAGCAGCTCCCAAAAGGTGGAATTTCTATAAATCACAATAGGCCAGTGAGCCTATATTTTACCTACTTCTTAACCCTTTAAGCCATTGAGCTCAGGGTAATTTCACTACGTTTAATTTTAAGCTCAGTCGTTATAAGTGATATCTACACATGCTATATCATGTTTTTCAGGGCTGCCTAGGCCATCCAATTCTGGCAGTGTTTGATGAGATACTACTTACATATGGCTTACATCAGGCTTAGAGAAAAAAGAAAAAATGTTTTCGCTCTTATAATTGTTTACATTTTTGCAGATATCTCACCATTGGAAGCATGCCAGTACAAATACCTTAATTTATCATATATCATATCAATATAAGAATCATGATGATGGGATAGTGTGTGACTATACAATTTGCAAAAACACATGTATTGACAGAATATTTTATTCATTTTCATATTTTATTCATATTTTATTGCACGGAAACGAATAGGGATGCAATAAACACAGGGCTGCATGATATTCCTCTCTACTGAGTCCTGAAATGAGATTTTTAGCATCTGCCCTGGCGATGTGAGTGCTTTCTATGTGTTTTATATTTGTGTGTCCTTTTACCATCTTAAACTCTATTGTCTTCACTGAAAACAATAACTGTTATGTCCTCACTAAAAATATGGGAGCCTACATACATTTTGCTTGCTGGAATGTTAAATGCAACTGGAACTCTGTTCAGTACTGGCCAGTATATATGCATCCAACTATGACGTTTTTTTTGTTATTTCTGATTTCTGTTCTGATTTCTTTCTTGTATTTCAAATATTGATTCTCACCATTAGATATCTGGAGATTGTGATGCAAGGTCTTACTCTTTTTTCTCCAATGTTCACCAAACCTTCTCTCGCATTGACTATATTCTCTTAGACCATTGGTGAAAGACTGCACATACAGCGCAAATGACATTTTGGATCACTTGCCTCATTTCCTCAAACTAAAATTCCCTGATATTCCCTTAATTCATCTACGTTGGAGATTTAATACAACTATGTTTTCAGATGAGGATATGTTTACTTTCATTGTCACTAATAAAAATAAACTCCACTTCAGACGTGTCCCATAGCACAGTCTGGGAACCCTTCAAAGCTTATATGAGGGGTCAGCTGATATCCACATCGTCACATGCAAAGAAGCAACGCATACAGACAATGAATCATCTTACTTGTAAAATCTTTGAAATTGATGACCAAATAGCCAGTGATCCATCACCTGATCTTTGTCTAGCTAAGGTCCTGGCCACACATCTTGAATCTGCATTCCCTCATATTGTTTCACCAGAACAAGCTGGATTTGTTATAAACAAATTAAATTTTTAACATTTATCCACCCTTCAAAATCCACTACACCTGAAATTGTAGTTTCATCAGATGCTGAAAAGAAGGTATTTGTTTTATACATTGGCTTTGGGTATAACTTTATATCAAGAGTCAAACCATTGCATGTGGATTCTATCTCTTCATTTTACACAAATAACATTTAATCTCAGCTATTCTCATTATTCTCTCCTCTCCATTATTCTCTCCTATTCTCACAGACCTCTCATGTGTCATGCTATACAACTCTCTCTTTCTCTCTCTCTCTCTACATATATGCACATATGACACATACGATCTGTGAAGTGTAAATCATCTAGACTGGCCTAACTCATTGGCTTCCTCTGCCCACATACACCACAAACATCTTTGCTGAGTGTCATCCCTGCCTCTCACTGATTGTCTCTCCCTGTCACCAATTCCTCCCGAGTGGACTGCCTGATCCCTGACAGTTAGGTTGCCCCTTGAGCCATGGATCTGCCCAAGGTTTCTTCCTTAAATAACTACCACAAGGGAGTTTGCTCTTGGGTGCTCCTTGTTAACGTCTAAAGCACCATGGGACAATTCTATTGTAAATGATGTTAGATCAATATAATTTAACTGAATTGAAACAGTTTTCTGATGTAGACTCACTATGTGATCGATGTTAGTGCAACCTAGCTTCACATACCCATATGTTCTGGTCTTGCCCTAAGCTGGGCCATCACTGGATATCCACATTTGACACTATGTCAGGCTTTCTGGGACAATGTTTAGTGTTACATCCGACCAGTTAGGTCTCCAACTAGGACAAAGGCTAACAGTACCCTTACCCTCTTGGCAAAAAGGCTGATTTTAAACAAGTAGAAGGGCTGCAAACCCCCAGTGTTTACACAGTGGGTCAAAGATGCACTATATTTTCTCAAACTTGAAAAAATGAGATATATTTTAAAAGGACCAGCAAAACATTATAATAAAACATGGGGACCTTTCCTGGATTGTGTTAAAGCTCACATCACACTCTCTGTAGAGTAGAGGCATATATTTCTTATCAAGACAGTGATTGACTACCACAACACCATAAATTGATTGACAACTAGTGGTCACCACTCTCCCTTTATGTGGTGTATTGCTATTAATTGTTATATTGTATTTTTAATGTGATGTAATGTATTTTTAATGTGTATATATATAACCTAGATGTTTCAGTGCTTAACACATACAGGCCAATGTCCAATCTACCATTCAATGGGAGAATCGTTGAAAAACGTTTTCAATGCATTATTGACATCAAATAGCTGTTTTAGTCAGGTTTCAGCACTAATGTTGTAAATGACATACATCTTAATACTGATGCAGGCAAAACATCTGTTCTGGTGTTACTGGACCTCAGTGCAGCTTTTGACGCTGTAGATCACAACATACCACTACATCGTTTTAAAAACTGGGTTGGGTTGACTGGTGTAGTTATGTGATTAAAATCATACTTACAACACAGAAACTTCTTTGTTGCCATGGGCCTCTGTACCTCAACTCCTCTGTCCCTGACCTGTGGTGTCCCCCAATGGTCAATCCTTAGACCATTACTTTTAAACGTTTGATGCTCCCTCTCACTTGAACCAACTGTCATGAACAACTCAATCTCTGATTATAGCCATGCTAATGACACCCAAATTTACTTTGCTTTGTCACCTAATGACTATGACTTTTGTTTTCTTTTATGTTGTTTTATTTTTGGAAAAACATTTTCAAACTGAGAGGTCTAATGTCAAAAAAATATTTTGAAAAGCTTATTCATGCCTTTATCTCCAGTATAGTCCAGTAGAAGTTGGTGAAATTAGGGCAAAGGTGAAGTATGATACTAATGGGAAAAAATTACATACTCCATTCTCATGGGTATGTTGCTAGCTATGATGAAGTGCAAAGATCCAGGAAATCAGTTGCAAAGATGACAGGTGACCACACCATCACTTTCAGAGGTCTTCTAAATGATGGAGGGTTGATCAGCTCTTGGTCTGATCATTTTTACCTGCAGGTGTATACATCAAATGGCTGCAAAGAAACTCACTCAATGGCAGCAGGATTTACTCAACACAGGAACGACTCATGAGGCAGACCTTTCACTGAAATTGTCATTCCACACATATCCAAACAAGAGATGAGTAATCTCAAGGTCAGTGAAATGACTTCAGTAATGAAAGTACGCTTTGATGATGGCTGTGGGATGAAGGGATGAAGAAGCCTGTGCCTCTTAAATTGACTTGCAATGTTAGATTACCTTTTGAACTACTGTCCATAACAGCAGCAGCTGTGAGCACTGCTCTAGAGCAGGATATACAATGGATAGCGGCAGTTGTAGAGAGAGGTGCCAATGCTGTACCTGAATGGTTTGGTGCTATGGCTCATGCTTCCAGACAAAGGGGAGATACCGCTCTACCACACGTTTTGCTGTTGAACCACATTTCTTAGCGCACTTATCTTTATTGAAGGAGTCATGAAACAACATAATATGCCATTTAGTTGTGCTAATTTAGTGGTCATACTGAAATTGGTGGAATCATTTGGTTGTTAGGCCAGGCACCCTAATGTCATTTATTGGTTGCATCGGGACGAATGGCAGTGGATTAGATGAACTTCTTAGTGTGGCAATGGAGTCATTCATATGCTTGATGGCAGAGCTTGGCCAAAAGTAAGAGATCTGTGCATGGTAGTAGCTGCTGCTTTTGAGGAGTTGGAGAAGATTCGGCAATCACAGACAGATTGTCTTTGGGTTGACTGCTTAATCACTCCAGTTATGGTCATCCACCTGTATACTCATGCTGAAAGAGCAACTGGCTGCTTCACATGTACGTATTGAAAATAATTATTCCATACCTTTTTTGCTGCCAATCACTGGAATTATGCCAGATACATATCTATGTTCTAGAAATGACATCATCTCTACCAGATGCAGTGCTGACTGCATTTTTCAGCAGTGAACATGTCTGTCATCATCATGGTGGGATGGCACAAACCAGGCACCCAGTGTGACAAACAAACAAAGGAGACTACTGAAGACTGGGTTTAAATACACGGAACAATTGGACTTACCTGTTTTGGTAAGTCTAACATTACTGCTGATTTGGCAATACCGACTGTTCATGCGTGGAAAATGAACATGCAACTACTTGACAAATTTGTGTCGACTCTGACCCTGAAAAAGATCAAAATTTTCCTGTTGTTTTCTTCTCAAAAAGGTATATTAGGAGGACACGTTAAAATATTAGAGTTATATTAGAGTTTGTACCAATATATCAGTGGGATAATATGCGTTAATTTGGATGCTATTGCTTGTCAAATAACAACTTAATTGTCAACATTTATTTTCATTAGTAATGTTACACAGTCCTCTTCTCAAGTGACAGTCAATGGGTGTTGCTTCAGCTCCTCTCTGATCTTATTCTTATATTGTGTGTCTAGTTTTCTTTGACTTTCTGATTCCTCTTTTTGACTTGATATGACAATCTATGTTATGTTCCTGTTAGGAACCTGTTCTTGAGTCTTGTGGTATGGGTGCGCAGTGTTCTGAAGCGTGGCAAAGAAACTGTGACCCAGGTGCGTATGATCCTTAAGTATGTTCTTTGCTCTCCCCGCACACTGTGTGTGACGGATCTCCTCTAGTGAGGGGAGCTGGGTACCAATGATACGCTGAGCAGTCTTAATGATGCGCTGCAGCACCTTCTAATTGTCCGAGTTGCAACTGGAGTACCAAGCCTTGATGCAGTATGTTAAGACAAGCAGTTTTTGTGGTAGCTGAGCCTTCATCAGGATCCTCAGGAAGTGTAGCCTCTGGGCACCCTTTTTGGCCATTGCAGAAGTGTTGGTGGCCCATGACAGGTCATGGCTGATGTGCACTCCTAAGAACCTGAAGCTCTGTACCACCTCCATTGTCTCCCCTCTGATGCTGATGGGTAGGTGGTCGCCCTGGCGCTGTCGTCTGAAGTCCCAGATCACTTCCTTTGTCTTCTTGGAGTTCAAGGCCAAGTTGTTGTCTTGGCTCTTGCATGCCAGGTGCTCCACCTCCTCCCTCTAGGCTGTCTCGTTGTTGTCTGAGATCAGATGGTGGTGTCATGGTGGTGTCATCAGCAAATTTCACAATTGTGTTGATACTGTGCTTTGGAACACAGTCGTGTGTGAAGAGGGAGTATAGGAGAGGGCTGAGCATGCACCCCTGTGGCGCGTCCGTGGCGCATCCGCACATAACTGTTTGGTTCCTCCAGGTGTGAAAGGGCAGTGTGAAGGGCCAAGGAGATGCCATCCTCTGTTGACCTGGTAGCCCTATATGCAAATTTTAGTGATATGATATGTGAAACTAACAAGCTTGTGCAATAGAAAAACACTACATGATATGAAAATAACTGATGGTGTCTCCAAGCACAAAAGAGAGGGCCTTAGACATAAGCAGACTTGCACACCAATCAACACCAAAGCACTACAGAGAAAACCAGACAGTCCAGTAGAAAGGGTAAGCCCCAAACATAGCTGAGTAGAGATTTTACTGTACTGCACATGCTAAGAACATCACAAATATAGCTGATTCAGGCATTTTCCTAACTGAGCCAAGCATATGTCAGAACAACTGCAGGTGAAATGTCATAGACATATCAGTAGGCCACACAGAGCATCAAAGATGGAAGTACCCAGTACAGGACCCCTAACTCAGTGAGATGCCATTCCCTGTCAGTGACGTCAGTAATGTGTGCTGTCACACCAATGTAATTGCTTACCGAGGTCCAATGTCACACAAACTGTATAGTGGACTGGCCCTTTTCACTATCCCAGGAACATTTAATATCTTAAAGGAGAAATCTGGTGTGAATCAATCCATAGTCCTGCTGTTCGAGGTCACCAAATGCTGTCGGTAGGAAAAAGAACAAGAACATTTTATACAACATTGACTGAATAGTGAACCAGCAACTAACAATCAGTTAACATTAGTGCCTGGTTTGTTATTCTGTCTATGTTGCATCAAATGTTCTGGTTCTTCTTCCAACAGACACCATTCAGTGACCTTGAACAATAGGGCTATTGACTGATTCATGGCAGATTTCTCCTTTAAGATTAGCCTTTCAAGATTGGTTCTCCAGGTCATCCACATGGTCGAGCAGGGTCTTGTTTTATTCTTCTAGGAACTTTATCTTTTTTGTCTGACTGCAAAATGATCTTCAGCCAGACTTTCGGTTGTGTTTAGTAGTGTGTGCAAACTATTGACAGTCTCCATAAGTGTGTTCACGGAAGATTGTTTCTGTACCATCCTCCCATGTTTAATGGTCATATATTCAACGCGAGTCTTTTATTTTTGAAGTCAAAATGCCTAAAATGGTGTTTTTAAAGGTTTACTTGAAAAGTTATGGGAGCTTCTTTTATGTGCAACCTTTCTCCACATGGCCAAACCAGAAGTCTCGAGCCAGGCATTCTAACGTCAAAGTAAACACCCTTTGCTGGCAAATGCTGGCCTGAACTCACAGTGTTCTCAACACACAGAAAACATCCACTACTTTCTTAATGGTAGCAAGGAAATAAAAGTGGATGTCAACATAAAAGATCCATCAATGTACTATACTTCTTCTACTACCGATGATGGTGAAAGTAATGCTCAGGCTTATGGTTGTTTTCTACCTTGCACTCAGAACTGCACAGTGCATATCCTGGATGGCTGGTAGGAATATCATGGTATTTATCCACCCTATATGACTATATGCTATTTAAATGAATTTAAGGATGATGCCAAAACAAATTGTCTGATAAAAAGGATACCTCAAATAGTGACTAATTCTTACATAGCACTGCTTTGAACCCCAACTGAACACTTAATAACTATTCCCTATACTTTTTTTCTTATGGGTAGGGAATGTAATCTCACACTTCCATGAATCATCCCAATATATAAAATGAAAAAATATTTTTGGTGTACAAGCTCAATGTCATGTCGTTTAAAAAATCAAATCAGGTGTAGGGGATTTTCAGGATGGCTCTCTAGTTATGAATGTTGCCACTAGGATTGTTGTTTTTTACTTTCCCTCCATATTTTGTTGTGTCTTCTTGCATTATTTCACATTTTCTGAGTGTAGTCCTATATCATATTGCTGAATTAAGTGAAATAAAGCATTTATAGCTTTATATATAGCTAATATAACTAATGTAACTATATATATATATATATAGCTAATATAACTTACATGGCATAGAGGGTACTGTAATGCTTCCATAAATAGGTTACAATCAGAGATGGCACAGAGTACTGCAAAGAAAAATCTGATCTGCCACCTAAGCATAGTGAACGTAAGACTCGGGCAATGTGGGCTCAAACTCCCATACCTTTGCATTTTCTCTTGCTTTGTCCAATGTAGCACCCACCCCCACCCCTTCCCCACCCTCCCTGGCGTGCGGCATAGAAATTCACATCTATTCCTCTGTTAAATTTCTCACAGAGTTTTAATCACACAGCTAACTTCCACATATGTCAAACTGCTGCATCAAAGCTTTTCAATGCTGTGTTAGCTCACAAACTTTCCTCAACATATGACAATCCAAAATAAGCACAATATTGTACTGGGTTCAGAGGTATAAGGACCACCTCTGTACAATTAGCCATTTCTGAGTGATTTGAAATCACAGCACATTTCTGCATAATCTCCACAAGACACTAGTCAAAAAGACTAAATGCCTTTCAGTTTTTACCAAAAGCACTAATGGATATATCTGCTAGCATCCTTTTGACCCCAAACATTTAACTTTTAAATAATACCAACTCATTGCTTATTTATGATGTTATCATGAAAAAGGGGGACAACAAGAATGAGATCAATGTTAGGAAAGGCAATGAGGGTTGAAATAAAGCATGTGAAGAGAATGAGTCAAATAACAGGTGACTTTCATGACCGCTCTGTGGCAAAAACCTCTCAACAAAGCCAAGGAAAACATGTTACATTCTATGACCCCTTTTAAAAATAGAGAACAAATGCTTCACCAATGGGAGCCGTTTATTAATGGAAAACCAGTTGGCGAGAGATGAACCATTGTTGATAGAGGAAAAAAAGAAACTTTTCAAATGTTCCTACAAAGCAGCTTCATCTGCAAATTGACACGCCATACCATGTATCTGGGCAGACTGTATGTATGTTTTCTTGATTATGTGTTCTTGATTTTTTGCTACAACTACAAGCTGAAGATGCATTTTAATTGGTCTATCAATAGGTAACACTAACAATAAAACTGCTGAAACCAGACTTGCAAAGCCTCTAACTTGCATAGTCTGGGTAATGGGAGTAGCCTCTTGATTATAACTACCATAAAACATTTTCAGCCATCTACACACAAATCAAGAATGAAAAAAATGGCAGTCATGGATCAGCAGAAAAAAAGCGGCTGCATCAAATTTATAGTTCTGAGCAAAACACACACATAGTCCAACAAGCAAATCGAACTGTTTTTCATACGACCAGAGCATCCCAAATAGTTAAGCATGACGTTTGTGTAAGCTCACAGCCATTGGCTACTGTAGCCTACAAAATAATACTTGATATAAGTATAGCCTACTTAATATTTCATTTCACTTTTACTGCAGCCTGTGACCGATGAAACTATGTCTCGCATTCGTGCATACGAAACAGTCTTGTCCGCAATTGTCCCGTAAAACTGAGACTTAACTAAATAGTATTGACTAAATAAAAATAAAATAAACTATTACTGGAGGCACTGCACATCTCGACAGTAGGTTAGCTTTTCAAATGTAGCCTAGACGTGCTGCGTGATATGATACCTTTCTGTAGCATGATTTTGCCACAGTCATCAAGACTACATGCTTTAAATATTACATCGACCACTGGAACCAGCACGTGATTCAGTAGTCCAACAACGGCATAAGAGAGAAATAGCCTACACTCACCGTCCTCCTTGTCATCGAACACTGGCCTTTTGGAGGAACCACTAGCCCCCATCCTCTTCTTCCACTTTCCCCAATGAAACATTTGCGCACAATACGAGATAGCATTCCTTGGCAAATATTGTACAACTGTTACTTAACGCCGAACGCCAAGTGTCTGCATTGTATTTTCAACTCTCCGTGTTTTATAAATTCGTTTTATCCAAATTTGCAGGCTCCAACGTATCATCGGAGCTTGTATAGCCTGTTCTCCGCTTCGCCTGGTTGACTTCTGCAAGAAGTAGGTCTCTGCTCACCATGCGTTGCAACACACTTTGCCGCCGCCCATCCACGAATAAGTCAAAGAAGCGCCTACAGCTGTCACGAAAGAAGTAGCGGCTATTTGTCCTCATTGCTTAAATGATCTGAAAACATTGTCTAAGCCTTTGGTCACGATTTCATTTAACATGGCTATCGCGCTGTCAGAATAGCATTTTAGGGCTATTTCATGAAAAAAGGTAAACTAGCCAAATTCTAATATCACCAGCACAGCTTCCCAAATTGTAAATATAGCCTCTCTGGGTCACTATTATGGTGCATCAAGGCTGAACTAGCCATCTTACATATAGGGAATTTTCAGGTGGGCTGACACATTTACATACTGTTCCTCAAAATATTCAGTACACGAAATGCATGGAAATGCACTATCGGCCCACTGTCAAATGGTTTTTATTCTTATGCTTTTATTCTTATGCTATTCTTATTCTTATGCTATTTTTCTAACAATTTCTTCTAGGTTTTAATGTGGCTTTAACCAAAACTTCATTCAGACAGAGTTGGGAATGTCTTCAAGACACTTCCCAGCTGTCTGTCGGCTGTATGACCTGAATGTTTTGAAAATAACAGGCCTAGTATTTTGTTTTTTATTTACATTTTACAACGTGCCTCAACTTTTTCAGAATTGGTTTGTTTATTAAAGGAGTAATCCAGTGTGAATTAATCCATAGTCCTGCTGTTCAAGGTCATCGGGTGCTGTCGAAAATTTGACACAAATCTTTATGAAAAGGAACTGCAAGAACATGCAGCAATTCAGTTTTGAATAATGCAGTACATCTGCAGGATAATACTATACTGCATTTTATTCTTGACCCTGATGCTGCAAAATTGCAGTACAACTGTAGGAATACTGCAATAAAACTGCAATACTACTGTAGTAATACTACATTACTATTGCAGTTACTACTCTAGTAATATTGTTGTACTACTACAGTTGATTTGGTAGTTTAGCCATTGCTATTTTAGCTTCTGAATAAGGCAAAATATCATCTCAAAATTTCTCCAGAATATGCCTAATCTCATGGAACTCACCTAAGTTTTGTTTACTTAATAAAAAATGGGTCATTTTTTGGTCCAAACATTGCTCCATGTCTTATTTGATTGGCCATGTGTATTTCATGTCTGAAAAGCCATATCTCAGATACCAAACCAGAAATCAAGCTGAAATATTCAGTTGAACCTAAATAAGACATAGAGGAAAGTTTGGCGTTGAATTGATGTTCTGCACTGAATGTGATTTTGCAATTTTGGACTTAAAAAATAATAAGGTTTATGTTATGGTCATTTTATAGACTGCTCTAAAGAAAAACTGTAAAAAATTGTATTACAAAATCCTTGGTTTATTGTACTATGACACAGGAAGAGGAAATAGGTAGAGGAAAAAATCCTTTATTGAAGACAGGAAGTCAAGTTCGAACATGTAAACGAGAAAAGAATGGTCACTAATTAACGTTCAGTGTGTTGTAATGTGCTGTGTGATTCCTTCAGAAAGCAATGACTGTAAGTGTCCCACTTAGTTTAATTGTCTGGTATCTGTTTAGTATGAGTGTGGTAATGTTTGAGTATGGTTCAGGAACTTTGATAGCCGAAAATAAGTTGCCATAGCTTCTGTGTAATTATACTTAGCCTTGTGCTTCAGTAGTACGAATTACGTTAGCATGGCTTCTGAATACATGAGTTCTCAATATAATGGTAATATTCCTTTTTCTTTTATTTGTAGTTGCACTCCAATTCAATGTTGCCACTTTGCTGCATTTGAAGTCAATAAAGGAGCAAGCATGCTCATTTTCCTGGCTCTTGAAAAGGAGTTTGGCAGACTGATCAACGTTAACATTCTGGGAGCACCATACCTAGAGGGCAGTGCATTGCCCTTAGCCTAGCTTGCTAACTGACTATTGCCGTGTCTTGTAATGCCAGTTTATGTCTGAGGCGATGATAGTGAGTCATATACCGGTCAAACCAGTACAAAGACACCTAAAGACAAAAAAGACGCATGGCTTCTGGGCTGCTTGAATGAGACAGGAGCTTGCTAGAGAGCTTGTTTATGGACTGTTAACTTTACTGTCTTTTGGTGTTGTAAGGTTATTCTATGGGGTGCCCTAATTGTTCCTTGACACCTCCACCCCCACCCAAATCTGCTCACCTTGAATAATATATCATGCCTCACTGAGCAATAGCTTAAATAACTTTTACCAATATGTTGACTGCCCCACCAGAGACAATAAAACATTGGATCTCCTGTATGCTAATGTCATTGACGCATACAGCGTCACAGCCCTCCTCCCCCTAGGCAGATCAGACCACAATTTGGTCATGATGACCCCTAAGTATGTCCCTCTGGTGAAATAACAGCCTGTGCATACACGGATGGTGAGGAGGTGGACACAGGAGTGTGCGGAGGCACTGCAGGACTGCTTTGAATCTATGGACTGGGAGGTACTCTATGGGCCACATGGTGAGGACATCGACAGCATGACAGACTGCATCACAGAGTACATCAAATTCTGTTAAGGCAACACTGTGCAGCCTAGGTCGATGGGCTGCTTCCCCAACAACAAGTCCTGGATTATCAGTGATCTGAAGGCTCTCCTGAATGAGAAGAAGAGGGCTTTCAGGTCTGGGGACAGGAGGAAGCTGGAGGCCAAACTCCAACAAAACAGTGTGAGAGATGTGTGGACATGAATGAAGAACACAACAGGGGGCTGTTAGGCAGACATCAGGGAGCCTGGAGACGGTGAACCGGTTCAATCAGTTTTTCAACCGGTTTAGTTAATGTCCAGTGATGTGGGAGCTCCACAGGGTACTGTGCTTTCTTCCTTCCTTTTCACGTTATACATCTCTGACTTTTATTACAACTCTGAGTCATGTCACTTGCAGAAGTTTTCTGATGACTCAGCTGTATAAGGGACGGGGAGGAGGGGAAGTACAGGGCACTGGTTGACAATTTTGTGGAGTCAGATCAGAATCACCTGAGGCTGACTGTTACCAAAACAAGAGAGATGGTGATAGATTTCAGGAGGAAGAAGATGCCTTCACAGCCACTAATGATCAAGGGAGAGGTGGTGGAGGTGGAGACTGTTAACCATCATGGATAATGATAAGCACCTTCTCAATCACATGATGGTCAGACAGCGGAGTGTCTTCTCACTCAGACTTCTCCAACTCCGCTGTCGTAGGGACAGATATAGGAAATCTTTCCTGCCATATGCCATCACAATTTACAATGACATCTACATCTCTGGTAAAAGGTCTACAAATGCCTCCCCAATCCTGGAGTGGGACTAGGTTCATTGTACACTGAATGTTACCTGTTTACTGTGCTTTACCAATTATTGCATCTTACTCTGCCTGCAGTACAAGGCATAGTATAAAAATGTATAAGTGTGTGTGTCTGAAGTGCCCCAGACTAGACTACCTATCTGACACATCTGTTCACATATACATTTCTGTACTGATGCCTCTCCATTTGTGCACCTTAGGTGGTCTACCGCATTGTATTTATTTGTATTTAGTAATTTATTTTTTTTATTTAAAAAAAAATTCTTTACAACATATTGCATTTCAGACTGTATATTACACTTCATATCGAATATTGTATATTTTGTTATTATGCTCTTTCTCCCCTTGTACAGTTATTGTGTGCCATGCTGCTGTGTGCCATGCTAGTCTAAATTGCTGATATTATCCTAAAATGAACGTACTTACTACCCACTTATCCCTTTTATCTCTCAACTACACCTTAACACAACTATTAATTATTCCAAGCACTTCTTACACTATGACTTCTCCTGCTCACTCTGTCTCTATCTGTTGCCTGGCTTGTCAGATGTTTAGCTACTCCCCAGCCTTGTTTACTGGTTATGATATGCGTAACACATGTAGACAGCTGGCTAGTCTGGAGGTGAGAATCACTGAGCTAGAAAGCCATTTTAACACATTACTACAAGACTACTAACTTGGCGTCAGATAGCACTGCTGCCCCCCTAGCAAGTGTGGATGCATGAGAAAGCTCATCCCCTAGCAAGCTAGGTAGTGAACCTGCAGCATTTTCCTCAAAGTAGCATCAGTGCGTTATGGTGAGATTCTCTCGTCGCAGAACAAAGCCTCCTGCACACCACCAACCACTTCATGTTTCTAATCAATTCTCCCCCCTAAAGTAACTCTCCCAACCGAGACAAAACTCTGATAACTGCCGTCACCCCAACAGCAAACAGACAGAATAAATTATAATACCCCCACAAAAATAAAACCAGAAACAAATGACCAATATAACCAGAAATCACAACCGAAATTTGGCTTACTAAATATTTGTTCACTCTCCCCAAAGACGATTCTAATAAATGAACTTATTACTGATAATCAAATTGACATACTTGTCTAAAACCTGATGAATACCTCCCACTAAATTAAGCTAGCTGCCCCCCCCCCCAACAGGAATTGTGGTAACAATTACAATTACCAATTGTAACATTATATAGACCCACTACACTGAATTCTTATCAGAATTCTCTGACTATCTGTCCTCTCTAGTTATCAAAACAGTTATCATAACTATATTAAGTGATTTTAATATCCACATGGATGTTGCAAATGATAGCAACTGTGTTCCAATCTTTACTCGATCACATCGGCTTCTGCCAAAATGTAAATACATCTACAACTCAAGGTAACCACACCAATGATCTTGTACTAACATATGGAGCACAAATAGAAAAACTTACAATCTAACACCCTACACTAACTGACCACTACTTAAAAACTTTAAAAATCACATTAGAGTATGTAGCACCTACCTTGACTTACTACAACACTCGCATAACTCTTTTCAACACCAAAACTACAGATGACTTAATAGCAAAAATTCCCTCTGTCCTCGATTGTTTACTGACCCAACATAGGCTCTACTCCAAGCCCAACCCAAGTTAATCAATTAACTGAATTCTGTAAATGTACTTCACTCCACATTCAACTCCACTGCACCACTTACAAAGAAAAATTGCCCCATGGTATATCACACAGACTCACTCACTGAAACAATCTGTGTGTAGACTTGAAAGGAAATGGAATAACACTAAACTTGAAGTGTTCTGCCTTTCTTGGAAAGATAACTTAAAAGAGTACAAGGTGGCACTTAACAATGCCAAATCAGCATATTATTCTTCACTTATACACAATAATAAAAATAACCAAAAACTATAACTATAACACTATATCCCATCTAACAAAAAGCAGGAATGAGGTCAACTGAACTCCTCAACTAAAGCCTCAACATGCTTACTGGATCCTATCCCAACAAATCTTTTTAAGATGCTCTCCCTCTACTGGCTGAGACAATTCTTAAAACGATAAATGACTCACTCATTGCTGGGCATGTCCCAAAATCTTTCAAGACATATGTTATTAACCTATTAAAAAAACGTAACCTTGATGCTGATCTCCTGGCTAACAACCGATATCTAACCTCCCATTTGTATCAAAAAGTTTTGAAAAAATAGTGTTGAAGCAAACCTGTAGCATCTTAAATGAAAATAAGTAAGCTAGTTAAAGTCTTCAGTGACCTCTGTATCTCATTTGATAATGGATAGATGTCAATATTAATCCTATTAAATCATAGTGCTGCCTTTCACGCTATTGACCATGGCATCCTACTACACAGGAATCAAAGATTCTGCATTAGCCTGGTTCAAATTGTACCTTTCTGGTTACTACCAGTCTGTACACACTTATAATGAGTCATCATCCCACACCAAAGTAAAGTTTGGTGTATCACAAGGCTCAGTGCTAGGGCCCCTGTTATTCTCCTTCTATTTCTTGCTAGGGTCTCTGTTATTCTTATTCTTCTACGTAAAAAGACTTTTTTTTGCAGAAGTGACACTAGATGAGAGGGATGACAGCAGCTTCTGGAATTGTGTTAGATCAGATTATTAGTTTTGTGCCATTTCCTCTTTGCAGCTCTGAGGTGATGCCCGCTACCATTGTAAGCCTTTGCAAAAATATACTAAATATGGTCTTATATCCACCACCAAAACGATGTCATCACACTGGAACTTTTAACGTTTCACTTTTGGTGCTCTTGGAGCAGTGGCAGGTATTCTAGAATCCAGCGACTCCAAGAAGTTGGCCAGATATTGTACTTGCTTCCAGCGACGTTTTGGTGTACAGGTCACATTTGTTGAATACACCCGGAGGGAGAACTGGCCTAGCTTTAAGGACCAGAAGATTATTAGGTGCTAGTGGTTGCAGGTCTTGTGGTTCATTTGTGACTGGGTTAGAGGACGACTGTTCAAAATAGCTTCCACTTCACACGACTGTTTATAATCCCTCCTCATCTAAAGTCTGCTGTTTGAGCACAGAATACAGACCCTGTCTTTCAGACCTTACCAGCCTTTTTAATATGCCCCCATGATGGCATGCGACTGGTGGGTTAAATGTCCATTCTATGCCCCGGCTCCTCAGTGTGTTTTGTATTTTGTCTGAATCCATTGCAGAAAAGGCCTTTTGCACTTCACTTTTGGCACCAACAAAGTAGGTTCTGTTGTCTGAACGAATATATTTTACCTGCCTTCTTCTCCAAATAAAACGTCTTATTCTAATTATTATTAATGCAAGAGCTGATGTCCAAGGTGCTGGCTATCTCGATATGAATGGCTCTGCTTGTCATGCAGGTGAACAACACACCACACCTTTTCCCCTTCTAACTTCTAGGGCCAAAGTAGTTGACTCCAGTGTTCATAATTGGAGGCAGGTCTGGCTGGAGTCCTTCCTGAGGCAGGCCAGTCATCATGTGCTCCCCAACTCTGGCCCTGTATCGTTTGCGCACAACACATTTGGACAACACTGCATGCTGCTGAATTCGCGTTGACGATCCAGTAATTTCTTTTAAGTTCAGACAGTGTTGTGCAAAGTTGAATGCAAAAATACGGTTTATTCTGTCAGAAAACCAACATCACAAACCGGAGCTGGGATCCTGAGATCCCACTCCTGAACAAAGGAACTGCATTTCTTTTTATACACTAGGGGTGCACATATTTTTTTTTTGTATGGTTAAAATGAAACACTATCTACTAGACAGAAACTTTGTGCAAGATTTTTTTTTTTCATTAGACTGTTCTTATACACACATCTCAGCAGAATAAGAGCAGGCTTAATTCGTCATGGTGGCATTTATTGTCAGTTACCAAAAGGAACATCTAACACAATAACACAGAGATATATAGATAACATAAAAACACTATGTATTAAAACCAGAACCCTCTGTTGATATCATTGATCAGGCTGCTCTTTTATATGGGTCTTTGTAGAATAAAAGCAGACTTAATTCATTAAGGTGGCTATCATCATTTGTGAGCTATCAAAGGGAACATCTAACACAAAAACACAGAGAAATTTTGATAAAATAAAAACATTATGTATTAAAACCAGAACCCTCTGCTGATATCACTGATCAGACTGCTCTTCTGCACTGATCTTAGTAGAATAAAAACCAAACTCAAACCAAGGTGGCATTTGATGCTTATGGGATAGAGAAACTTGCTAAATGCCCTCAGACTTGTGGTTCTCATAGGGTTACAATGAGTCAGCTGGCGGTCACCCAACTAGTCATGGAATAAATAACTGCAAGGTTTCCTTGAACTGCTCCTACCCTTACAGTGCCATCTCTGACAGTCACCAGTATTGCCTGAATACCCTCATTTTCTCAGTAGTGCCATCTCTGTCCGACACTGGTATTGACAAAATTCTCTCTGAGTTCAGGGGTTAGACATACAAATCCTGAGATTAAAATATAGTTAGAAAAAACACTCTAAATAAATTAAAACACTTCTGGATGGTGTTCTTTTTAAAATTATACTACAACAGCATATGTCCTCTTCCCCCATGTCTCATGCAGATTATGGACTGAGATTCTATTGACTCTGAGAGAATGGATTTTATTTTGAGTTCCTGCTCTCAGTGGACCTTTAACTACACATTCTAACAATGGTCTCACAGTGTATGAGTTTTCTCTTTGACTATAAATATACATAATTTGCCAAGGTTCAATTGCTTTGCGAGCATTTATTCCTAAGAGCAGGCCTATGTCTGCATTGATGGTGGAGATTTTGACATCCTTAAGATAAGGCCACTTTGACAAATGCTTTTGGTTAGGGATGTTTTTCTTCGTCACAGGAATTCTAGGTCTCTCTTGGCCCAGTGTGTGTTGCAGGATGTTTGTTTAATTACCTTGTAAGATTAGTCGTTGCATTCATTTATCTGTACAAAATGGGGTCAAGAAATGCATAAGTTTGTATCGTTTTGTTGCCTTTGTTTGATTTTACCTGTACATGTACAATGGACATGACACACTGTTCGTCACCGGCCCCAATACGCCCACATGCAGTAAGGAAGGCTGGCTTGATCTTTTCCAGTTTTGCCACTTCTGTTGATTCTTGATCCTTTGTTCTGCTCCACTTTGCCTATGTGTAGTGCTGTAGGATGCAATTTCATACAAACAGTGCATGACTGGCACTGGTTGCAGTCTTTGCTAATGTGAATTTGAAATGAGACATGCAAAACAAATGCCTCTTTCTTTTAAAAATGAGATTTTCTCAGTGTGCTGTTTCTTTTAAACCAAGAACAGGTGCCCAGTACATCTCATAAGCAGAACAAGCAGAAGGGCATACTTTGGGTAGCTGGGGCTCTGTTCTGAGCTTTTAAGGGGAAAGGTTAACCTAAACAGTTGCAGCAATAGTGAATTTATACTTAGACACAGACCTTGATTGTGTGGGCTTTGTGCTCTGACCACTGATTTTGAATCACCAGAAACAGGGGCTGTGAGGATTCTCACTTGCCTTTCAATGAACTCAACCAAGTTTTTGAATGTGGTTCTTTGTTTGGTTAGTTCCTAAAGGTTGCATGCTTCAACTCTCCTTCTCTCTCTTAATTTGTAAGGCAATTTGCTGACCAACAATTTAAGATTAGAGGAAAGGTCCAATTAATCCATAGAAGCAATTTCCTCTATGGCGTTCAAGCAACTTCTAAGGCAGGGGTATTCAATTAAAAGTCACCAAGGTCCGGTTATTACATTTTGCCCAAGTAGAAGGTCCGAGCCAAAGTCCTGCATGTCCACATTTTCCAAAGGTAACAATATTTATTTTTAACTTCAAATGCAGGAAATAAGACGGCATATTCCAGCCTCTTTTATCATAAATAAAAGTAGTCCCATGCAGTCAAATAAGTTTAAGACTTTTATTTCAAATCAACCAAAAGGGAAACCTCAGAATAAAATAAATAATAGTGCAAACTTTTTCTCTAGAATGCAAGAGGTCCATGCCTGAAGAATTGAAGGCCTCTTCAAGTAAAAAAAGTATCTCAGGAAACATTAACTAAAAAGTGTTGACTTTATTTTTCATGGAACATTTTTCTTTGAACTGTCCTTCCATGCTATTTTTAAAGTGCACTCATTTTCATGTTGTTGGGCTGTGAATGTGTGTGTGATGAGTCAGGCTTATCTAGCATACTGCGCTTGCAGTTCAGTAATTTTCTGTGCCCTCAGCTGGGACTCCGCGGGATAAGTTTGCTGAAAGGAGCTGTGTTTCGTTTCATAGTGGCGCTTCACATTCCTGCTTTTAATCAATGCCACAGTCTCAGAGCATATGCAGCAGACAGGCTTGGAACTGTCGACCGGGAGTATGAACATATATTTTGCTGTCCATTCGTCTTTAAAACAACGGTTTTCAGTGTCTACCTTTCTCCTTTTCGAGCAAGCCATGTCTCGGTGGTATCTAGCCTACTTTGCTTTCTTCCTGCTGTGTCGCGAATGTCAGTGTTTACGTTTGTGCTGTTTATGTGATTTTGGGGTTACTAGGAATAATGTAGGTGTGGTTTGTGGGTGCAATGATTTCTGGGGATCTAATATAGACTGAGCACAGAGAATTTGCATGAGGCCACTGTATTCTAGTATGATGCGATGAGGCTCTGTGGCCAACAACAAACAGAGGTTTCAAAGCTGTGTCATTGACTACCAGCGCTACATTGCCGTATTAACTGAAGTAGCAGTGCCCGCTGTAAATAACCATGGCCTTTCAAAACCGCTCCATGAAAACTACACTACTTATTTTGGCATTGGTCACGGGTCCGGACAGAACCATCTCCTGGTCCGGATCCGGACTGGAGTCCACTAATCTGTGAAGCCCACTCTAAGGTATATTGCAAACTGTTTTACACTTTGTGTAAAAACTGTGATGTCATTTTGTCTCTGAAGAATGTCATGAAGCCAAACATCATTGTGTGCAACTTCTGTGGGCGGTCCGTTAGGTGGCTCGCTTTGCGGCTGTGGATGGTATAGCTGGGACTGGCCATAGGGACATTGGGCTGAACGAGAGGGCGAGATGACCCTCGGGACTGTGGAGGCTCATATGTCTGGCAACTAATAGTCTGTAGATGAGGGACAGTTTGCATTGGTTTTGTGGAGGATAAAAAATAGGCTGAATATAAATTGGCTCTAACATACCGGCCCCTAATTGTGAGCCATACTGAAGAACAATTACTAAATAACAAAGAGCCAAATAAACTTGAGACTTAAGAAAACTTGATCTGTCATGGTTACATCTTATCTTCAGCCGTGATCATCTGCCTCTATGAGCAGGCATGGTTTGCTCACTGGACGTTCAAGAGTGTTCGTCTTGGTCTTCACAATAACACTTCTGACCAGACTTTTCGAACCAGGCAAGGTTTTGATAACTTGGCCCAGCTGCCAGAAGTTCCTGGGGGCAGTGTCATCAACAATCACAAGATCTCGAGCTATCAAGTTTCTCCTAGGTTTCATCCATTTGATCCTCTCTTGCATGAGAGGTAGGTATTCCTTAATCCATTTTCTCCAGAAGACGTCTGCTATATATTGGACCTGTTTCCATTTCTGTTAGAAGTACAAGTTTGTTTTCTGGAAAAGTCCTGGTGGCATGATTGGTTTTGCTTTCAACTGGAGAAGGTGTTTCGGGGTGAGAGGTCTAGGTCGTTTGGGTCACTCGTCACTGTGGTGTGGTGGGGCGGTCATTCATGATAGCCTCGACTTCACACAACGCAGTCTGGAGCACCTCATCGTCTATGTGTTGTTCTTTAAGGACTGAAATAAAAATCTTCTTCACGAGTCGGATTAATCTCTCCCAAACTCCTCCATGATGAGCGCCAGATGGGGGGTTAAAGGTCCACTTAACTGCTTCCTTGAATAGTGCATTTTGGATTTTGGAGTGGTCAATTTCTTTCAAGGCCTCTTGTAATTCTCTGTTAGCACCGATGAAATTGGTGAAATGGTCTGATCGGATGCTTGATACTGGCCCTCTGCGGCAAATGAATCTACGTAAGGCGTTGATACAAGAGTCTGTGTTCAGATTGCTTGCTACTTCAAGGTGTACTGCTTGACAAGCAAGGCAGGTGAGGATGACTCCGTAGCGTTTTACTAGTGACCGGCCCCGCTTTACCTCGATAAGTCCGAAGTAACCTACCCCCACATGAGTAAACGGAGGTTCATCTGGAGTCACACGGTTACATGGTCCCACGGCAAATCTGCCATCTTTTGCTGCTCCACCTTGGCTTGGTATCTTCAGCAGAAGATGCATCTTTTGATTATCTTTCTGGCTATGGCATTAGCACTCTGTAGCCAGAATCTTTCATGCAATTTGGAGAGAATGTAACCTCTTCCTGAGTGACCAACCTTCCTATGGATTTGCTGAAGGATCAGTCTTAAGATGTGAGAGTTCTTTGGTAGGATTGCTGGATTCTTCAGCAGACTGGGCAAAGCATCTTCTTTAGTCTCAAGTCAAGTCAAGTCAAGTAGGTTTTTATTGTCGTTTCAGCCATATACACAGTACATAGTCAGACGAGACAACGTTTCACCGGGAACAATTGGTGATACACGTAACTGTTAAAACACAGTATGGACAAGACAGATACGTAATAGTGCCTACATACACTATTGCGGGACTACACAGATTCACTCACCCACTCACACACGCACTCCCACACACAACTACACACACACACGTGCACACTCTTGTACACATATGTACATACATTACAACACAGTTGTAAACAATTGGCAGGTCAAAAATACAGGTGACCTAAAACAAACACGCTAGACAGGGCATGGCTTTTAGCAGAGCACTGTGGCTAGTGGTGTGATTTGTAAACAGAAGACTGTTCTATATTAAAATAAATAATAGCAGCAAGGCTAGGGGTTATGATTTGCAAACAAGAGACTATTCTACATAAATATAAGTGATAGCAGCAAGAAAGTGCGGGGGGCATAAAGGTGCAGTGTGCTGTGACGCGCTGGTTTGCATCCTGAGTCACTAAGAAATTCCAGTCCAAATTGCACTACAGGTTGTTCAGCAGTCTGACTGCCTGCGGGAAGAAGCTCTTCCCCATTCTGGAGGTGCGGGCAGTAATACTGCAGAACCTTCTGCCAGATGGTAGTAAGGTGAATAGTCCATGGGAGGGATGGGTAGTGTCTTTGGTAATGTACTTGGCTTTCCGCAGACAGCGGGTGCTGTAGATGTCTGAGAGGGGGGGCAGAGAGACTCCGGTGATCTTTTCGGCTGTCCTCACAATCCGCTGCAGGGCCTTACGGTCGGCTGCAGGGCCTTACGGTCTGCTGTGGTGCAGTTGCCGAACCACGCTGTGATGGCACCGCTGAGGATGCTCTCAATCGTCCCTCTGTAGAAAGTTGTGAGGATGGAGGTTGGGAGATTGGCTTTACGGAGTCTTCTCAGAAAGTACAGACGCTGCTGGGCTTTCTTTGTGATGTGTGTGGTGTTGAGAGTCCATGAGAGGTCGTCAGTTATGTGTGTGCCCAGAAACTTTGTGCTTTGGACAATCTGTACTGGAAGGTTGTTGATGCACAGTGGGATGTGTTTATGCAAAGTCTGCCTGAAGTCGATGACCAGTTCTTTTGTTTTGTCCACGTTGAGGGACAGGTTGTTGTTGGTGCACCAGTTGCTGAGCTGAGCCACCTCCTCTCTGTACAGGGCCTCGTTGCCTCCGCTGATCAGACCCACCACGGTAGTGTCATCAGCAAACTTGATGATGTGGTTTGAGCTGTGCGTTGCCGCACAGTCATGGGTGAGGAGTGTGAACAGCAGCGGACTGAGAACGCAGCCTTTAGGTGCTCCTGTGTTCTCCCACAGAAGCTCCTTGAGGTGCTCCTGTGTTCTCCCACCTATTCTCAAGATACCTTGGTCCAGGATTGGGTCCAGCTTGCAGAGAGCGCAGTATTTGGCACAGGGTTGTCCTCGCCTGAGTGACTCAATCTCTGGCTGGAAGGCTTTTCCTTGGTCATATTGAATGATGCACTTTTCTGCCTCCTGCAAGTCTTCTTTGGTAAGTCCTGTTGTGATTTTGAGCTTCGAGTCCGTCTGAGTCTGAGTCCGTCTGAGTTCCAGCAGAAGTGTCCGAAACCTAAGCATCCAGGCCACAGCTCTTTTGAGTCGATTCCAGCATGAGTAGTACTCAATGAATGTGCTTAGTGGAGTTTTCTCCATAATCAGACTGTTCACGGTCACTTCCTTTCTTACTTCAGGATCAGTCAGCTCGATGGGAGGAAGGTCAACAGTGCTTGGCCACTCAGTATCTGGTTTGGTGAGGAATTCTGGTCCTTGGAACCATCTTTTGGTCTTCAGGAAGTTCTCCATGCTCAGACCACGTGAGGCATCATCGGCAGGATTCTCTTTAGAGCTGATGTGTCTCCACTGGTCTTCGACAGCTCATGAATGTCTGAAATCCTATTGGCCACATAGGTTTTGAATCTTCTCTTGTCATTCCTGATATATTTCAGTACAAACTCACTGTCCGTCCAAAAAGTTGAAGGCTCTAGCTCGAGCTCCAGTTCTGACCTCAGGAGTCTATTCATCTTGGCTGCCAGTGTTGCTGAGGCCACCCTGAAAGCAGAGGTCTCTGAGATCTTTACAGAGTGTGATGGCTTGGCCTTCTGTTGCCACTGACTTAAGGCAGTCATCGACATAGAAGTTTTGTTTGACTGTCCTGCTCACTTCTTCAGCAAAATGTGGGCATGGTCATCTGCTGTCTTCTGCAGAGTGAAGTTGGCACATGTTGGAGAAGATATTGCTCCGAATAGGTGGACGGTCATCCGATATTCTTCCAGTGGCTTGGATGTATCGCCATCAGGCCACCACAGAAATCTCAGCAGGTCTCTGTCATCTTGGAGGACACAAACTTCGTGAAACATCCCCTCTATATCTGCCATCATAGCTATGGGCTCTTGACGGAACCTTAGCAGAACAGCAAGGAGAGAGTTTGCCAAGTCGGGTCCTTGATGGAGTTCACCATTGAGGGAGGCTTGCTGGAATGTTGATGAACAGTTGAATACCACTCTGAGTGTTTTCTTTCTCTTGTGATACACCGCATGATGTGGTATGTACCACACTTTGCCGTCTTGCCTCTGGAGCTTGTCTTGCAGCACCATCTCGGCATAGCCTTTCTGAATTACATCAGTCATGAAGTTCCTGTATTCCGAAGCATAAGTAGGATCTGACCTAAACTTTCTGATCAGGTTCAGAGCTCGTTGCTTAGCAACGTCACGGTTGTTCGGCATCATCACGTCTCTGTCACGCAATGGAAGTGACATATAGTAATGACCATTCTTAAGTGTTACCGAGTTCTCTACAATTTGCATATACTTGTGATCTTCAGCAGACATCTCTTTCTCTTCATCATATTTCCTCTCTGAAAAATCATGGTTGCACTGCTGAATCAAGACATCTTTCAGCTCAGTCACAGAGATGCGGTTTGTTGTCAAGTTTGGAAGTCTTGATGTCTCCTCAGCAGTAAAAGAGTTGAGTGGTCCGTTGATCACCCATCCAAACACAGTCTTTACTGCATACGGTCCATTATCTTCTCCAATGATGATCTGCCATGGTTCAAGAGCTCTTGGGGCATCTGAGTTGCCATATTCTCTTTGGTGACTGGAATAGCATCTTGAGTGTAAATCTTTGGCAGTTTCACAAAAGTGTTTCCTTCTAGATTGCCTACTTCCAGCCCAGAGAGCTCATAACTTGAGACGGTCTTGATCTACCCCATCATCCGTAGGAGAATCTCAGTCTTACAGCCTCTAGCATTTAACTGTCTTCTCAATCTCTCCGTACAGAACATCCCTTAGCTCCCAGGATCTAGAAAGGCATAAGTCAACACCGATTTGCCTTCTTTTGTGGTCTTGACTTGCACCGGCACAATGGACAGAGCACTGTCTCTTCCGGCCCCATTTCCTCCACCAGCTTCGAATGAGACATGGCCACTGTTAATGGGAGTCTCCTTTGGCTTTGATGCCGTTTCAGTTGGCTTCAACTTATCTAGATGCAAGATGGTGGGGTGCCTACCTTGACATCTCTCACATGTCATCCTTCTCTTGCAGTCTTTACTCATATGTCCTTTCAGAAGACATCCAAAACAAAAGCCTTTAGTTTTCAGAAATTCAACTGTAGCATCATGTGGCTGTCTTCTGGCAATCCTTTAGGCTATGTTTGCCATCACAGAACGCACATGTGGCACAGGAGTCTGAAATGTTTGGAAATTTGAATGTGTGATCTTTTGAACACGCTCTGATATTGCAATCATCAGTTACTACGGCTACTGTTGTAGAAAAGTTACTGCTCTTGTTTTGAAGTGGCTGCAGGCTTGGCTTTGGGTCTTGTATATCACCGGACAGAGGGTCTAGAAGAATCTTCCCTTGCTTCTCCATGAAGATTACAAGGTCCTGAAAATGCACTCTGTGACCTCTTCTCTCCAGGATATCGTATGCAGTGGTTCGCCACTTCTCTTGTAGGGCAACTTTGAGATAACTAGCTTCACGTTAAAGGGCAAGTCCAACACCTCCATGATCTTTAGGTCCTGCATGGAATTGCAGCAACCCCTCAGATAAAGTGCATATTGCTGAAGTTCCTTTCCGTCATCAGGCTTGATGGTAGTCCACTTCAAGGCTTTATCCATGTATGCCGTTGTGACCTTCAGGTCATCTCCAAAGTTCTTCTTTAAGAGTCTTTTGGCCTCAGAATATCCTCTGGCTGGATCCATGTAGAAGCAGCTTTGCACAAGTTCTCGAGGCTGGCCGGTTGTATACTGCTCAAGATAGTACAGTCGATCTTGACTGTTTGGTGTTTTATCTGCGATGCTATATTCAAAAGCACGCATGAAAGTTTTAAAATTTAATGGATCACCATGAAAGACTGGAATTTCCCTAACTGGTAATAGCATTTGCTTATGTTGTAGTAAAAGCAGATAACAATTTCATTCTGTCTTTGCATGACTGAAGACAGACCATGATATTCAGGAATAGGTTCAGTAGGCATGGACATTTGAACTTTTGGCAACATTTTTTCTTGCTTTGGCCTTAAAGGCAGTGATGGTTTCGCAATGGTAACAGATGGCTTTGGAGTGGAGAATGCATGCTTTGGTCTGACATCAGGTTGCTTAGCAGTTGTCACATGAACAGGTCTAGACTGAAGTATCATCTGCAGTGGTGTTTTAGGGACTGTAGATATTCTGGCAAACTCAACAGGTGACTGCTGTTGTCTCGATGAGGGTAAAACTTGTCTGTGGCTTTCTAAGTTTGAATTCATTCCATCTCCATTTTGAGACGCAACGCCTGATTGCATATCAAAACTTTCAAGCACCTTTATCTTGGCATCTGATGCAGCAATTTCAGCTTCCAATTCTGCATGTTCAATCTTTGAGTCTAAAATCAGTTTCTGTTGCACAAGTGCATGTTTTGCATTCAAGGCTTCTCTACGTGACAACAGTGCAGCTTTCTCAGCTAGAGGTCTGTGAAGATTCTCATTCATCCAAGAGGTTCCTCCAGAGATAAATAGTACCTCTTCCCACACCAGAATTAGACCTGGTGCGGGAATATGAAAGGACCAAGGAAAATAGCGGATTTCAGAAACCACAGCCATTTCAACTTGAGATGGTCCCCAAAAGCTTACGGCTGGGTTCTACAGTCAGAGGACAGAGAGCACAACAGATTCTTCACAGGGCTCAACAACAATTCCTCAACGAAAGGATAAGACAGGTATACTTCACCCTAGAGACACTGAAAGACAAAGAAGTACAGATAATTCAACAACTGACGGAGCTTTTACCCCAGGACATCATGCAAGAAGTAACTAAGTTTGTAAAGAAGCCACAACTAGCTCAGCACACCAAAAGTAAAGAGAGACAGTGCAGGAAATTCAATATCCTCCAAGACAAGAGACACAATGCCACCACACAGCGCACTCAGCAGAAACAGGAACAGAGGGAGACCTCCTCCCAGACAGGCCAGTCTAATTGGGTGAGGAACCTGTCTGACAGGGAGCTCATCAAATCTGAAATGGATGTGTTAGCGAAAGGACTCAACTTTGCCATCTCACCAAACCAGATACCAACAGTAGACCTCATCACAGCCACGGAATGAGTCATCGCGAAAAACAAGATACCCAAACCAGAAGCTGATCAAATCAGGATGAAAGTGTCTGCAGCACTTACGAGTGCCAAGACACCACCGTCTAATCTCACCTACCTGGAGAGGAAAGCCATTACCTCTCTAAGTAAGGATGAGAACATCATGATACTCCCAGCAGATAAGGGCAGATGCACAGTGGTGTTAAATGCTACGGAATACAAGGCAAAAATGGACCAACTACTCAGTGACAGACACCTACGAGAGACTACAGAGAGACCCAACCAACAGCTAGCAGACAAAAATAGTAAACCACAGTGGTGAATTTTACAGACAAAAACATGGATGTGCCATGGGGTCTCCAGTGTCACCCATAGTAGCAAATCTATACATGGAATTGGTTGAACAAGATGCCTTGACCTCATTCAGAGGAAAAACACCCACTCAGTGGTTTAGATATGTGGATGACACCTTTTGTGTCATCAAAAGCCACGAGGTAGAGGCATTCACCAAACACCTAAACTCGGTCAACAATTACATCAAATTTACCAGGGAAGACGCCAAGGACAATAAACTGGCTTTCCTAGACTGCGAGATACAGGCTGAGGAGAGTGGCAGCCTTAGTACAGAGGTCTACAGGAAGCCCACACACAGAGACCAGTGCCTACTATTTGATTCCCACCACCCACTGGAACAGAAGCTAGGTGTTATCAGGACGCTACAACACAGAGCGGACAACATTCCATCCAAAGCTGAAGGAAGAATAAGGGAACACACACACATCAAGCAAGCACTGAAAAACTGTGGATACCCCAACTGGGCATTTATCAAGGAAAACAGAAGAAAAGACAAGCAAAGTAGGGAAACAACTCACACAAAGGAAAACAGAAACAGAAGAAAGCACTTGGTGGTTCCCTAGGTGTCTGGCCTATCTGAAAAACTAAGAAGGATCTTCAGCAAACACAACATCCCAGTACACTTCAAACCAGCCAACACACTCAGACAGAGGCTGGTCCACCCCAAGGACAAAACTCTGAGACAGAACTTGAACAATGTGATATATACAGTAAAATGCAGTGAAGAATGCTCAGATCTGTACATTGGAGAAACAAAGCAACCACTTCGCAAATGCATGGCCCAACACTGGAGGGCGAATCCATCAGGACAGGACTCAGCAGTATACTTACATCTGAAGGAAAGTGGACAGTCATTCAAAGACACAGAAGTACATCTAATGGCCCATCAGGACATTCCAACACCTGGAATCTGGAGAAGTGTGAGAACCTTAATGACTCTCAGGCCAATTCACACCTGGACCAAGGGATGGGCCCAAGAGGTTCCTCCAGAGATAAATAATACCTCTTCCCACACCAGAATTAGACCTGACGATGTCTGTTGTAACAGACGAAACGTTGTCAAGATCAATAAGAAGTCCAGTTGCCTCCAGTTGCCTAGAGGTTTGCGGTGCGCAGATGCCACTGAAGATGATTTACCTTTGGAGGCATTGGATATGCTATCACGTGGATGGATCAGATCCGGAGATCTGTGATCTTCCTCAGTTCTTTAGTACTGTCCATCTTCTCAGGAGACTGAGTAGCATTGCTCACATCTGCCATTGTTTATGCTTTAATTTGAGCACCACTTAACAGGCTTTCAGATATAACGTGATACATACAAAACAAACAAGTAAGCAGGTTTTGCGTTAAACCGTGCTAAACCAGCCGAATTCTTCCTTATTCACGCTCAGCTGCGCAAGCTTCAAAATTATTCAGTAGGCTAATATTGTAACGTTACACGCTTCCAAACAAACTTGAAAAAGCTACTAAATAGGCTAGGCTAATACTATAGCTGTCGCTATACACAATCTTACAATTAGCTCCGCTCATTAACCACAATCGGATGTTACTCAATCGGAGTAATCGGATGTTACTCAAACGTTCCAAGTTCAGCTTTGACAACAGAGTTCGGTGTGGGTTTAAAGTTACTCACGACCCGCTGCACACTTCACCACCAGCAAACTTCTCCGATGCCGCGGGTGTCCTGATAAGTGTTCAATCCGTGTTCGTGTCGATAATCCAAAGCAGAGTTCTTGGTAATCCACAATGCAGTTTTTTTACTTTGTTTCGGCAGCTTGTTTTACCAACTTTCAGGCCGCCACGCAAGCCAGGCGAAACAGATTTCCGGACGCATGTTCAATAAACTTAAACTAATTACAACAAAATAGGAACTTTCCGTAATTCTGAGTCAAACTCAAAAATCACTGTGTAATCAATGTAAGTTTAAAGCAAAAAATGTCTCGATATCGAAGCTATACTATGTTGTATCTTAGCGTGGTCAAAAAACTGTTTCGCTCCCAACTAACTAGTGTTTCCTGAGTCACCTGTCAGGCCTCACTTCCTGTGTACCTAAATAAAGATACTGGCGGTTGCAAAACATAACATAAAAGTGCCAGCAGGGGGAGAAAATTAGCGAAAAAATAGGCTGAATATAAATTGACTCTAACACCAGGGCTTGACTGGGGCCAAAAAATGGCCCTGGTGTGGAGTTCAATGAACAAAGGTGTGACAAGCGCCATTTTTGGCTGTATAAAAAACAGACATGCAGCTGCATTCTGGATCATCTGTAGTGGTCTCACAGCACAGGTTGGAAGAGCTGTAAGGAGGGCATTGCAATATTTAAGAGACAACCAGGGTCTGTACCAGGAGCTGGGTTGCATGTTGGGTTAGGTATGGCCCGATCTTCCTTGTGTTGAACAGAAAAAAATGGCACGACTGAGCTACAGAGGCAACGTGATCTGCAAAGGTCAGCTGGTCATCAATCATGACACCTAGGTTTCTTGTCACCCGCACATAACCACCCTGCACTCACACCATCCATAGAGTTAGTCCTCTATGGTTAGTCTCTATGGCAACTTAAACTAAGGGGAAGTGGACTGAAGCTAACTGACCCTTTACCCACCACTCACACACACACACACACACACAAACACAAAACACCTTCACCAACACACACAAATGGAAAAGGTCTCTCTACTTCCAACTTCCAAGGAATACTGGCCTGATCCGTAGCCAAGCTCCGGGTTAGAGCGAAAGACTGCCCACAAATGAAGTCCAACACTTCTAACATGTTGTCTACTTCTTACGGGTTCCTCCTCTTCAAGCTCAATGGCATCTTTTTCCTTTAATACCGCTAATTAAACCTCCAGAGCAGCTTTCTCCACTGCTGCTGGGGGTGGTGGTAGCGTAGTGGTTAAGGAACCTGGCTAGCGTGTAAGTAGCCTGAAAAGTTGTGGGTTCGAATCCCAGCTGCCACCATTGTGCCCTTGAGCAAGGCACTTAACCCTAAGTTGCTTTAGGGGAGACTGGCCCTGAACAATTGATAGTTGATGAGTTGTAAGTCGCTTTGGATAAAAGCGTCTGCTAAATGCATAAATGTAAATGTAATGCTGCGTGAGGTCTGCAAAACCTTCAATCCTACATCAACTGCCTTCTTAGAAGCACTATCACTTGGGCTAATAATATCTACTTAGTGTGCATCTAACCACTGGTCCACCCCATTTACAAAAGCTTGATTAACATTTCTTTTAAGTGCGCTCCACGTCTCTTGATCTGTTTTTTGTTTTCTCTTTAAGTACATACTCTCCCTGAATAATTTCGACTTCTTCCTATATTTTTCTGTATTTCAACATACTTTCTTTAACTTCATTCATTATTTCACCATTCAACATTCATTCACAAAAATGAATAAATTAAAAAAAATGCTCGCTTAGTGTTAATGTGCACCTCTTTATCAGTTTCTCAAAGTTTTCTTACAAACTTAAGTCTAGACTTAAAACCTTCCTCTTTACTGTTTCCCATAGTTAGGGATGGTGCATGGCAAAACATCACTTCTCATGGGTCTTTTGGGAGGGACTGCCTCTGCTGTTGCCCCCAGTTGCGAGGCATGGCGGCCACTGACCATCCCTGCAGTGGTGCTGGGTTGCCATGCATCGTACCTTAGTTATGCTGCTATAGCCTAGTGCTACCACACAAGCTTCATGTGTCATGCCATACAACTCTCTCTCTCTCTCTCTCCCTCTTTCAGCTCTCTCTCAATATTTATATATATATATATTTATATACATATATGTATGCCCAAATTACACATTTGCTCTTTGATGTGTGAGCCTGGCCTAATTAACTTTCTTCCTCTGTCCACAATTATCTCTGCTGAGTGTCATCCCTGCCTCATTCCAGCGGACTCCGCTCACCCTCCCCTCAATTCAATTTAATTCAATTCAGTTTTATTTATACAGCGCCTTTTACAATAGTATTGTCTCGTGGCGCTTCACAGAAGGAGCACCCAAGAGCAACAGGGGCAAGGAAAAACTCAGTTCAGTTCAGTTAATCTAGGAAGAAACCTTGGGCAGATTCACAACTCAAGGGGCTAACCCAACTGCCAGGGGTCATGGAGAAAAATTACATTATCGGTAGTAACCATGACAGACTGTAAGTTGCCTATGGTTTTAGCTAAGGTTCATAATAGTTCATAGCGCCATTGTCAGGGGGGGGACAATCACAAAGCCTCAGGAAGGGGAGTCGGGCCCAGCATCGGCGTCAGGAAGGTCCTCTGTGATGGGGAGTCGGTCCTGACATGGGCCTCCCGTAGTGTTGGTGGTAGTCCACTCAGGAGAGGAGAGTGAGAGGAGTCCGCCGGAATGAGGCAGGGATGACACTCAGCAAAGATAAATTGAGGACAGAGGAAAATAGTAAATTAGGCCAGGCTCACACATCAGAAAGCAAATGTGTAATTTGGGCATACATATACGTGTATAAATATATATATATCAATATTGAGAGAGAGAGAGTTGTACGGCATGACACATGAAGGTTGTGTGGCGGCACTAGGCTATAGCAGCATAACTAAGGTATGATGCATGGTAACCCAGCACCACTGCAGGGATGGTCAGTGGCCGCCATGCCTTGCTACTGGGGGCAACAGCAGAGGCAGTCCCTCCCAAAAGATCAATGAGAAGTGATGATTTGCCATGCACCATCCCTAACTATGGGACACAGTAAAGAGGAAGGCTATTAAGTCTAGACTTAAAGGTATTGAGAGTGTCCGCTTGTCGAATGTGGGGGGGGGGGGATTATTCCTCAGGAGGGGTGCACGGTAATAAAAGGCTCTTCCTCCTATCGTAGATTTTGATATTCTTGGGATTACAAAGAGACCAGCATTTTGGGATCTTAGGGTTCTAGGAGGGTGGTAAGGGACAAGTAAGTCTTTAATATATGTTGGTGCATCGCCCTTGAGGGCTTTGTAGGTTAGGAGGAGTATTTTAAAATCAATTCGACTTTTAATAGGGAGCCAATGTAGGGAAGCAAGGATAGGAGAGATATGTTCATATTTTTTAGTCCTGGTGAGTGTTCGGGCCGCAGCATTTTGTATTAGTTGTAGGTTTTTGATGCAGGTATTACTACACCCAGAGAACAGAGCATTGCAATAATCGAGCCTGGAAGTAATAAATGCGTGTATTAATTTTTCAGCATCCTCAAAGGATAGGAACTTTCTAACCTTAGCAATATTTCGTAGGTGGAAAAAATATGTTTTTGAAATGTGTTTTACATGAGTATTTAGAGAGAGGTCCTGGTCAATAATTACCCCGAGGTCTTTAACTTTTGCGTTACATGACAGTGACAGGCCACTGAGTAAGTTTTGGTGATGGAGTAGAGTGTTGGTCAGCTGTTTAGGGCCAATCATTATAACTTCAGTTTTATCAGAATTTAAACAAAGGAAATTATTAGTCATCCAGGTTTTGATGTCTAGGAGACATGCATCAAGTTTAGTCATTGGCATATAGTCATTAGTCTTCATAGAAAGGTAAAGCTGGGTATCATCAGCATAGGAGTGGAAAGTAATACCATGTTTCCTTATAACAGATCCTAAGGTAACATGTACAGGGAGAACAGCAGGGGACCTAGCACTGAGCCTTGGGGTACACCAAACTTTACTTTGGTATGGGTTGATGACTCATTATGAGCGTGTACAAACTGGTAGCGACCAGAGAGGTATGATTTGAACCAGGCTAATGCAGTGTCTTTGATGCCTATCATGTGTTCAAGCCTGTGTAGTAGGATACCATGGTCAATAGTGTCAAAGGCAGCACTAAGATCCAATAGGATTAATATTGATATATATCCATTATCAGATGCGATAAGGAGGTCATTGAAGACTTTAACTAGGGCTGATTCTGTGCTATGATTAGTTCTAAAGCCTGGATATTATGGTTTCCTGGATATTATTGTCATTTAAGAAGCTACAGATTTGCTTAGACACTATTTTCTCAAGTATTTTTGAAACAAATGGGAGGTTAGATGTGGGTCTGTAATTAGCAAGGACATCAGGATCAAGGTTTGTTTTTTTAATTGATGGTTTAATAACAGATGTCTTGAAAGATTTTGGGACATGCCCAGCTATGAGTGAGTCATTTATAATTTTAAGAATCTTCTCAGCCAATAGAAGGAGAGCTGCCTTAAGAAGATCAGCTGGGATAGGATCCAATAAGCATGTTGAGGCTTTAGCTGAAGAGATCAAAGACATAATTTCTGATATATTGGTGAGTGTGAATGAATCAAAGTATGCTACAGGTTGATTAGAGCTAGCTGTAACCATTACATGTGGTCCAACTGGATTTGAGGTTACAAGGGAGTTGTTTATTTTAAGTCTAATAGATTAAATTTTGTCATTAAAATAGTCCATGAAGTCCTTGCTGCTTAGAGTTATTGGAATGGAATGGGACACCTCGTTCCTGCTTTTTGTTAAACGGGATATAGTGTTAAAAAGGAATTTTGGATTATCTTTATTATTGTGTATAAGTGAGGAATAATATGCTGATTTGGCATTGTTAAGTGCTGTCTTGTACTCTTTTAAGCTATCTTTCCAAGCAAGGCAGAACACTTCAAGTTTAGTGGCATACAATTTCCTTTCAAGTCTACGAGCAGCTTGTTTCAGTAAGTGAGTCTGTGTGGTACACCATGGGGCAATTTTTACTTGTTTTCTAGTTTTCTTTTTGAGTGGTGCAATGGTGTTGAATGTGGAGTATAGTACATTTACAACACTGTCAGTTAATTGATCAACTTGGGTTGGGCTTGGCGTAGAGCCTTCTAATACAGGGCTATATTGGCTCAGCAGAGACTCAAGGAGAGACGGAATGTTTGCTATGAAGTCATCTGTAGTTTTGGGAGTTATGTTTCTAGTGTAGTAGTAGACTTAGTAGAGTTAGGTGCTACATAGTCTAATGTGATTTTTAAAGTTAATAAGTAGTGGTCAGTTAGTGTAGAGTGTTGAGGTAGGGTTGTAAGCTGTTCTATTTGTACTCCATTTGTACTCCCTCCTGAGTGGACTACAACTAACACTACAGGAGGCCCATGTCAGGACCGACTCTCCATCATAGAGGCTTTGTGATTGACCCCCACCCACAATGGCACTGTCAAATGGACCCTTACTGTTACCCCCATGACCCATCTCACTCCTTTGAGTTTGACACTATGTCTGGCCGCTGGTACATTGTCCAGCCAATATTCCTGATAACCACCTATAGACTGACTACCATGTAATGTAAAGTGGGATAATACTCTATTATGAACTATTATGAACCTTAGCTAAAACCATAGGCAACTTGTAGTCTGTCATGGTTACTACTGATTGTAATTTTTCTGCTTGACCCCAGGCAGTTGGGTTAGCCCCTTGAGTCGTGGATCTGCCCAAGGTTTCTTCCTAGATTAACTGAACATAAGGGAGTTTTTCCTTGCCCCTGTTGCACTTGGGTGCTCCTTCTGTGAAGCGCCACGAGACAATACTATTGTAAAAGGTGCTGTATAAATAAAACTGAATTGAATTGAATTGAATTATTGAATAACTTAATGCTCCATTAAGAGACAATTACAGGCTACTGCTGCACCTCAGATCAACGATTCACTAACTGCAGATGTAAACTTGCACAAAAAATAGTCCATATTAGGCTGAGATGACAACAAAATAAAACAGCATATGTTAACATAAAATAAATATTAAAAAAGGAAAAGGAAGGCAATTAGATCTGCATCAATATACCATTCATTTTGGCTAGATATAGGCCTATTGCATCACTTCAACTTGTGAAACACTTAAACTAAAAAGAACTGAACTCGTAATTCTTCCAGATTATTTCAGCCATTTAGGGAAAAAGATTTCAATACACAGCTTAAGGTTTTAATTAGGCTTGTAAAATTGGACATGTTATTTTTGAAGAATTAAAGTTGAATATATTCTATTTTAACATCAGAAAACAAGGTACATAGTTAATTGTTCCATATAAAATTAAAGACATTTGGTTAGGAAAGTGTAGACGTTTGCTGAGGGTCCTTTTTTTCTGCCACTGAACTTGGGCCAACACATACCAGTGTCTTTACTTAAAAGTAAAGAAGCACGACAAGGCAGGTGTTAGATCATGAGGACAATGGAATTCCTTTATTAAAGATAAAAATGGAAAACTGATTAAAATAATCATCCAAGTACAAACACACACACTAAAGAATAACCAAGCCAATATCACATTAAAACTAGAACTTCCCATTCCCTTATTATATCACAGCCATTTCTCAGACATTGCCTGGCCACACTAAACAAACATTTTAGACATCCCGTCATAACCTAAAACATCCTTCCACAAAGCAGCAACATTCCACATTTGTCAGAAACAGAAATTCATCACAAACACAAAACCCACTAAAAGTAAATAATTCTGTTACCTTAAAAGTAAAGAAGCACAACAAGGCAGGTGTTAGATCATACTACAGTTGATATTGCAGTACTACTGCAGTAAAACTGCAATACTGTTGTAGTAATACTACATTGCTACTGCAGTAATAAAAAAAATGTCAGCCCAATTCAGAAGGTATCACAAAACGTTTCTTGTATAATCATATATTGGGCAAGACAAATAATAATTATGACCAACAAATGTTTTGTCATTTTTTGCTATAAATTGTGTTATCACAATGTGCTGGCATGTTCTAGTTCAGAACCCAAAGTTACCTTGCATGGGAATGGTGCACATGCCGAATGACAGGAAAATGTAAAACAGTGTGAGTGTTAACGTAATGAAAATGTCCAAATGTGATAAAGGAACTCATATAGGCAGAATAACAGTTATACTGCGCTAATAAGTAGAAATACACACATCCTGCAGTACTGCTCTGGCAAAATTTTACAAAAAAATGTATATACCTTACTACTATATATTGCAGCTTACTGGCCTTATATACCTACACTAACCGCACAATCAATAATGTGTAAAACAGAAACTTCAAGAAGACAAAATCTTCTTCCTTTTTAAATTTATTTCTAAATGTTGGTATACATTTTAATTTCAGGTGCATTCAGTGTTCTTATTTGAACTGTCATAGTGTATCTTCATTGTTTAGTTTGTATCTTGTGAGTCTTTTTATCCCCACCTTCAGCACATCATATTTGTCTGAAACAAAGGAAAAGCAAACAGTGAGGCGATTATAGAAATATTTTTGCAATTCATGCTGTCTTTCCAAGAGAATAAATTGGCAATTTTTTATAATTGCTTTTTAGTCCATTGTAAAAATGTATAGCTTTTAAGTAAGGCAAAATACCATCTCAAATTTTTTTCAGAATTCAGAACCTATTCTCATGGTCTACTCTTTTGCATAAATTTGAAATTGTAAACCCATTCAGGGCTATAGCTCCTTTTACAGGCTAGCACTAGGCTAACAGGTATAACTCACTTCCAGTGAATGGGAAGGATAGCATAACTAACCATAATTTAACAAAATTCAATTCACTTTCAGGTGTACGGAAGCATAATAGGGTCTATAAGTTGTACTTAGAAACAGAAAACACAAATTTATGGGAAAAAATTCTCATATTGAAATATCCGAAATATCAGAGTTTATTACTCAAAAAGAAAGACTATCAGTGTTTTTTCTCATAAATTTATGTTAACATGAGCCTAATACGCCTCCATACAAGCCAGTGAATTACACAAAGATGGGTAATTTTGGTCCAAACATTCTCCATGTCTTATAAAATTAAAATTTCAGCTTGTTTAGTTTCTGAGATATGGCTCTTCAAACATGAATAGACATGTCGAAGAAAAATACTGCAAATTTCAGGTTTTCATACGCTCATCTCAATCTTAATGCAGTGACAATTTTTCCTAAAAATTTGCACACTGGGGTACCATATGTAGATTGATGCATCAGCCGCTTTCACATTGTTTCACTTTGTGCAAAGCGTCTGACACCTATCAATTGGCATATGTTCACTCCACGGTGGGCAGATACTTTTTGCTTCATCCAATCGCTACTGTTTAGTTGTATTGTATGTTATGTCTGAATTCAATGTTATTGCTTTCAGCCCTCCCTCTGTTCATTGATTGGCCCATCCTAGCACAAAGACAAAGCGAACCAAAGCCTGCAGTTAAATGAAAGTGAGCAGGAGCACTAGGCAGCGCTAGCCTGTCTGGTACCATATGCAGATGTCTAAGATGACATTGGAATTACAATTGATCCCAGCAATAATGTCTTTTTTCCCCAATTCCCCAATTTATCCAATTGATAAAACTTCAAATTGGAGTACAATGTGAGAGATGTTCACAAGTCAAAAGTCTGACATTTTTCATGAACCTAACATAACCCGTCCAACCACCCACCCACCCCATCCCAACTCTTCCTGCCACACTGTAAAAAGAAACTGCGTTCCTAACTTATAAAACCAAGTTATTTCAACTCAAATAACACGTTTTGCTCAGCTTACTTAGATTTGTTTAGTTATGCCAACTTTTTGGTAACTGAAACTGATAAAAACATCAATGTAAAGAGAGCAGGCGTGTGTGATCATGCGCAGTTGTCCATTTTGACGTTATGGTGGAAAAGAACAACGCGGGAACAATACAAAGCAACCAACCAACCAGTCCGCTGAGTGCCTCCTGCAACGATACAAGAGGTAGGCTATTTTCCAGCTTTATTCAGTTAATAAAATTGTTCCACAGCGGCATTTGGCTGTTCTACATGTGTGTAATAGATAAGTTAGCGAACTGTTGAAAGTAGCTGGAAAATTATTAAGTTATCGTTTCAACTCTAAAAGCCAGCTAGTAACAGAAACGGATAGGGATTTAGCTGCACGTCAAAGTTTTAGTCTTGTCAAGGTTCGTTTAATATTGTAGAATCTTTTGCAGTGGAACGTTATCCGATCAGAAGTCTTTTAGCGTGTGTTGTAGTTTGAGTGGTTTAGGATTAGCAATGCACAAGATTCGGTTTTGACGAGTCAGCCACATGAAAATTGAACAACCATCTATTTTTCCAGTTCATGCGTTTGTGTTTTGAGCGTCCTCCATACACTAACTAGCTTTTTGGTTTCTCTCTTCAGTTGTTCAGCTTTGGTGATGCAAACATGCAATGGAACTGTAAGTATTGCTTGTTTTCCTCTGAGAAGAGAGCTCAACTTTTGAATTATTACCGTTTAAAACATGGAAGCTATACTAGAACAGTGCCAATTCCATGCCTCCATTCAGATCCAGACAAATCATGACCAACAAGTGGATGAGGTTTTACACAATCACAGGTTGGTGAGGCAGTATGGTGTGAAAGGAAGTTGCCCCTTAAGTGATGCATTGGAACACTGTTAGTGGTTTTCCGCCTGATATAATGCATGACCTTTTGGAGGGCATCATCCCCACTGAGATGTCATTATTCCTCAGTAATTTGATCTCAAAAAAGTACATTTCACCTGAATGTTTGAACAAAGCTATCAAAGAGTCCATATACATTCAATGACAAAACTGATTGGCCCCAGAGCATTCCAGCCACCTTTGCCACTAAAGGAACAATTGGTGAAAATGCTCATGAAAACTGGGCACTGATGAGACTTCTCCCACTGTTAACTGGTTTTAAAATTCCAGAGCATGACCAAACATGGGAAATTTTAATGCTTTTAAAAGACATCCTGGAACTGGCAGTGTCATTCATATTCACAGATGAATCTCTTGATTTTCTTGATGCAAAGATCTCAGAGCATAGGCGAATACTTTTAGCTGTGTTCCCTCATTTTACATTACATCCAATCAAAATTGTGTCCTTACTGCCTCATCTGTCTGCATCGATGGCATTAAGTACAGTGCAGATATGGTAGTTTCTGCTGGCACTTGCTCAGGTCTTCCTGAATTCAAACAAATTGAGAAAATAATTGTCATTAACAGTGATGTTTTTGTCTGCAAACAGCAGATGGCATGGTATGTAGAGCATCTACGCGCTTATGAACTATGCAGTCATGTCCCATCATCATAAAGCTCACTGATTTGAATGACCCTTATCCTCTGTTTGCATACAGAATTCAGAGCAGAATGTTTGTTACCCTTAGGCACTACATATTGTGCTAAAAAGAATGTTAAGTTTAGATGAGTAGTGGTTTACTGTTACTTCATTCTGGTGGTTACACTGACTGAGTTCTTTATATTTTTACAGATTGCAGATCACAGTGGAGACAAGAACTGTCTTTAAGGTAATTGTACATGAAAATGACATACAAAAAACTACACTTAATGATGAGCCAGGCACATTGGACTCATTGGTACAACAACTTGAAGAAAAGTTGGGGCTACAATACAAGTTTTCTCTTCAGTATGAGGACCCTGATTTTAACAATGCCCTTGACAATCTTACTGATATTGACAACTTGCCTGAGAAACCTACCTTGAAAATGATCTCCCTTGTGACAACCCCCACACAAAGTACAGCAGACACAGAAATTTTGTCTTTGTTCTCCCTCGATCAAACACCACTTGCTCGACACTCTCCATGGCCAGCAACTTTTGAAATTCCAAATTTTGCCATGGATATAGAACACAGATTACGTCAGGGAAACCTCATCTACATGAGGGATCAAACATACCTACAAGTGTCCAGGGACATGAAGCATGGAATTCTGCAGAAACTTGCAGAGACAATGTACAGCTTCAAAGCATATCCTAAGGACGAAGATTTCAGTGATGTTGCATCTGTGCTCATCAAGAAACACCCATGTCTCACTGAACCAGGCTCTGCCAATGGCTGGAATGGCTGGAAAAACAGCCTGAAGTTCAAAATGGGCAATTATCGTACCAAACTTCGCCATGCTGGATGTACAGATGTAGCAATATCTGGTGCAAAGAGGGGAAATGATGACTCATTGAAAAGTGTCAGAAGACCCAAGCGTTTTGAAACAAATTTTCTTCCCAATTTTCCTCAAGGTGAGGATGACCATACTTTGGAGGATAAATGCAAGGAGCTTGTAGAAGAGATGAAAACACGTAGGCCAAGTGTTACTCTGATATCTCAGCTCATGGACTCTACTTTTGCACTGAGAAGAAAGGAGTTGGTACACTCTGAACCTCCAGTGGGTGAAACCATGAAGAGGTGGCCAGCTCTATTCACCGAATCTGAGGTAATTTGTAGTCTGTTTAGGTGCATGTGTATAAAAATTTATGTATCAAAATGTGTTGTACTTAATTCATCACAATATTTGATTTCTAGGATCAATAACTCATTTGTCCCATTACTGTTTTTAGATTCTTGCAGAGTTCAATCAAATCTCAAGGAAAAATCTGAAGCAAGAATTCTTCTCAGCCCTTGATCAGCACACTCAATGCTTCCTTGAGATCTTCAAGTCAAAGCGTGGAATAGTTGGTCAAACACTTTCTGAGTTTCTTAAGCAACTCAAACCAGAGGTAATCATTTAATGTCTTCTAAGGATTGTATTTATATTTATTTGAGTTTTTTACTATTAATTCTTCCCTCCCTTAATGTTTGGATAACTTTTTAGGTCTCAGACATCACTGCCAGTAGTTCTTCGTGGCCTTCCAATCCTCCTTGGAGATGACAGTGCAGACTTTTTCAAAACACGTTTGGTAAGTGTATCTCATTCTGTTTGTGTGGTGAACCCATCTTGTTCATTTAATTTTGCGTAACTCTAACCTGTTTTATGGTTTTATATTAATCAGGTTTATGTTTGTTTCCCTCCATCTCTCACCCTTGATTTACATTTGTTCTGTTGTTACTGCAGTTCTTTATGCTATGTTTACTACTCCTTCACTTCCTTTTTATTACTAACATAAGCTATGATTATTTCTGGACATCATCTAGAATTGGTAAATGGTAACACATGGAAAATCAAAGACAAAGTTTAAACTGATTAATGTGGAATCATATTTAATGACAAAATAAAAGCTTAAAAAGTTCTGGAACAGACAAACAATAACACAATATTGGTGGGGTCCATTACATTATACTTGTTTTAGCATATGACATGTGAAACAAACTTTGACCCATTTAGAGTTCTAAAGAATTACTATTTCTTTTTCAGGATTGTGATGACTGCCAGGATATGTCTGCTGTGCCCATTGGGATTTTAACAGTCATACCTGAAGACGCATCGGTCTCACCCTACTCACTTCACCTTGAGGCCTCCATCACAGCAATCATCTTGGAAGGAGCAGTCACCATGGATGAGCTTGACCTTCCAAAAGCTATGTGCCTAATTTTTGGACTGATATATGCCTTGAATTTAGAGTATCCCCCACAGCTAGGGAACACCTTCGATTTTTTCAGACAGTGATGCTCTCAATAGGACACAGATCCTAAAAGCCCAAAATACAATCGCTGAAGAACCTTCTTCTAATGTAAGCAGCGATTGTATGTCATTGTTTCATTTATTTGTTTATGTTTGACAGACTTATTGTTTTTTCCTGGTTTGGAGAGTCTTTTTAACAAACACATTTAACCCGCTTGTTTTTATACAGAATTCATACTGCTTTAGTTTTTGAAATATAGGTTGCCTTAAATAGAAGTTCATGTCTAAACATAGTACAACAAAGTTTAAAAGATTGTGCATTAACATTGTGTTTAATAATTAGGGTTAAATGTATGACACTTAACAAAAATATTTTAATTGATTGTTTCCTTGTTATAAAAACAGCTTTATGCAGTATGTTAAGGTCATCCATTTAAAAGTAGGAAACAGAAATGTACAACAAAGTAAAAAAAAATCTTGTAGAAGACAGACTTTGATAGTGTTTGTTTGTAAAGAGGCCATTAAGGGTCGATGTGTAAAAGTAAAACAACTGCAAAAGAATCTTCTTTTCTTTTTTGTTTTCATTTTTAACTGTGCCACTGTTCAGTGTAACAGTTATAGTGCATACTGTTCGAATAAACATTGGTTTTGGCATCAAACATTTCTTGCCTAGATGTCTACTTTATCATTTTAAGTTCAGTTTACTGGAAAATTTTGTCCTCCAATGCAATAGTATTTGAGTGCAGTAAATGCAATAACATCAACTTGGCAGCTGGTAAATTTTCCCACTGCAGGAGACACACTAAATATGGCAATTAAGGTGCATGGGGAGATAGAAATATTCAGGACTGCGGAAAGAGTGTTAAAGAAAGATGTCACGTAGATTATATGTAATTATATGTAATGTATATGGTCTGATGGAGAATGAGAACACCTGATGCAGAAAGAAAAAAAAAGGTTTCTTTTTTATATACTTTCTAGGGCAGCAACTGACTTTTCTTCACTTATGCTAACTCTTGGATATGCTTTAAAGGAACACTGACATTGAAAAGTTTAATCTAACAGTGTAAAGCTGTTAATAGGCTGTCCTTCCAGAAGACTCATGAAGATGAAACTTAGGGGGTAGTCACATCTGCCTTGTTTAGTTTGCTTCAAATGAACTGCGGTTCATTTCCTCCGTTGGTTTGGACCTTTTGGGTCGATATGAATACGAGCACTCAAACTCTGGTGCGGACCGAACAAGCATACCAAGACCCAGCTGAAGGGGTGGTCTCACAGTGGTTCCTAATGAACACTGGTTCATTTGGGGTGTGAAAATGACCCAACATCGATCCGACCCAAAAGCAAAAAACATATGATTTTTAGACCTAACCAGCACTCACTGTCACGCATTACGGGGAAAAAAATTGAAATATTTGTTGTTTTGACAGCTCCGGCTCAAACTAGGCTACAGTTTCTGTAGCTGTTAAATCAGAGATGGGTTAATGGTTAAATGCAATAAAGATTCCATTTTCATGACTGTTTAGGTCTACTTTCACTTTGTCTTTTCTGCCTCCCCTGCCCCAAATATTTCCATCTAATGATTGAACGACCTTATCACATACATGGTTTTATTTAGAAATTCTGGTCCACTAGCAGAAAATGCAATGTGAAAGAGAACCACACCAAATGAAAAAATAAACATTGGATTTCATTTTTTCCAACTTCAGATATGTTCTGAGGGGATGGTGAATGAGAGGAGCTAGATCTTATAGATTTATGTACCAATGTGGCATACTATCGCTACAAAAAGAAGATTTTTTTGTACAGTTCATCCTCTGCTTGAAAGAAGGCTGCAAAATTGGCATATTACAGAAAAAAACATAATTTAGGAGAAATTAAAATGCTTTACTATTGAACAAGAAAACAAATCATTTAAATTTTTTTCAGCTTGTACATTTCCCTTTGTTCATTGTTTATTTCAATGAATAAGACATTAATGGTGGGACGGACTGTAATTCCAGTATGATCTTAGACATCTGCACATGGTACTACCCCAGGGTGAAAATCAGGGAAAAAAGTCTGAGTATATAAAAAAGTGGTCACATGAAAAAATTTAATTTGCAGTGTTCTTGGCTGTGTCTACTCATGTTTGAAGAGCCATATCTCAGAAAATCTGCAAGCCTCTGCTTTAAAGCCACACTCAGTGTAATGGTCTCTTTGTCCCATCCAGGCTGAACCATGACCTTATCAAAGGCCAAAATGAGCGACATGCGTCCCTCATGGATGGCATCCACAGCGCGGCTTTTAAAGTTCCACCTCACAGCAGAACCCCCAGGCACACGCACGGCTCTATCAACTTCACACGGTAATGCTGATCTTTTACACGAGCGTGAAAAGGAGCTGTGAGACGTGTCAACATTGGCAAAAAACAGTTTTGCTGCCTGAATGTCCTTTGCACCTTGTGCTAAAACCAAATTTAATTTGTGAGCGTAGCAGTGGATGAAGAGTGCACTGGGACATTGGGACTTAACTAGAGCTTGCACTCCACCGTGCTGTCCACTCAAGCAGCTGGCACCGTCATAGATTTGACAAATTAGTTTCTCTGTTGGATTGTAGTTGTCAATGGCTCTCATCGCAACAGAGGCTATAGCTTTGGCATCTCTATCAGAGCTAATGTCATAGAAGCCGAGGAAACGTTCACATATTACATTACATTAACATATTTAGCAATTACAGTGAGTTGAGACTTGTTGGAGATGTCTGATGTGTCATCCACTTCAACAGCAAGAAACTGGGATTTTTCCATGTCCATCGATGGCCCGAGACAGGTTATTGAGATCAGTGAACCCAGTACCAAGCCCAAGGATTGTTTAATGAGCATGTGTCTTTATCTAAGAGATGACATAGCCTTTTGAGTTTAGCGCTATCGGCTAGCCACTCCGTGCAGACGTAGTTCTCCTCCTTAAAACTCCTAAAATCCCCTTTCCCCCTCTCACTCTGTAACTGTAGTTTTGGCGTTGGTCTGCCATCTGACTTGATATTAAGTTGTTGGTGATACGGCAGTTTGGTGAAACTGTTTTTCCCCAAAATCTCCACCCTCCATTGCTAACCTTCATCTTACCTTAAACGTGCAAACGGAATGACTAGCACAGTAAAAGGAACAAAACCGTTAACTTGATAGACAAAATGTTTCAGTTAAAATGCTCGCTTTTGTCGGGAAAAATAGGGGAAGCATGGCTTCCCTTGGCCTCTGGGAGAAAACGCCACTAGTCTGAAGGTTCAAAGCAGCCGCCATTGGTTGCAGCAAGGAAGAGCAATAAGTTGCGGCCTCACAGCCAGATATTTAACCAATAATGTATTTGTGTGTATATAATAGCCTTTTGCATTTTATAGGCTATACATTTTTGTGTTTAAATGTTAATTTTAAAAGGGCAATAATTATTTTAACCGGCTTGGCCAAACCGACCCGAATATCATGAAATTCATTGTATGACTCAAAACCGCGGGTGACTGCATAACAGAGGTCATTTTGCACTAATCCTGCCCAAGGCTTTAACCCGCAACCTCACAACACAGCAACCTCAGATCAGGGGGCAGGCCAGGGCTCAAACCTGCCACCTCAGAACATAGCTACCTTGGATCAGGAAGCAAATATCCTGTCTACCGAAAAGCCCAGGCTCCAACTGACAAGGACACTCTTGAAGTGGGAGGGAAGCCTTACTAACATTCTACACATGGAGCTAGGCTAGCTGGCAACCATTACAACTGCAGGGGACTGCAGCGGACCACTAAATTCCGATCAGCCCAAGCATCACTGATAGGGGCATAGTCCATGTTACACTAGGATCAGGAAGCACAACTGAAGCAGACAGACCACAGCACTACAGGAGATATGCAAGAGAAATGAGGCATAACTCAACACTGATAAATCAACACCGCTCTGATACATGCTACTGGAACTTCAAATTAGATGTTACATGCTGATAGCTAGCTCAGATTTCTCACGTTTAAAGTGATTCTGAGGATATTTAGGCTCAGCATGTAACTGATTCATCATCAAACTCATTTAAAAGGAAAACTACATTGGTAGCTGGGTTTTTAAGTTTGACCACCATTTGCGTTAACAGCCAACAATAGGTTTTAATAAGTGTACCAGTGCCACTTCACCAGACGCATCCAAATCACTATTTTTAAAATAAAAAGGCTTGACACTGCATGATCCTTCGTTCTTAACATTATCACAGCCTGTACACATGAACTTTAGCAGAGCTTATCAAAAATTAGGTAAGTGCTCTGTTCAGTTCATAAACATTCTTTTAAACACATCATGTGGACGTCAACAATGTTGACTGAATGCTTGATTTCATTTGTAGGGACTCTGATAATGCAATGACTAGAGGATCATGCTACGTCAAGCCTTTTCAGTATTGTAAAAATAGTGATTTGGATGTGTCTGATGAAGTGGCACTGGTACGCTCATTTGGCTTGGCAGTCAAATTTCAAAACCCAGCTACGACATAATTTTCCTTCTGAACAAAGGTTTTACTCATGCCCATGGTGAAAAACATCCCTTTTTGCCTTTTTTGTTATCAGACATATGAACATAGGAATTTATTCATAGGAATCAATCGATAATTAAGAAACACTTGCAGAACAACACCACACCACCACCACAACCACACACACACACAATCAACCACAGCGCAATCAACCTATGCTGGACCAAACATCACTATATAGCCAATATAGGTGAGGGAAGGGTCTGGGCATTTACCCCCTCTGGGGCTAGTGCTGCTGAGCGTGCTGTGTCTGTTCACAGTTAGTCCATCACCCTGATGTGGTAACCTCTGGGCCCAGACTGTCTTTATACCAGCAACAATTACACACCTGCCTCAACAGGCCAGAGTTTTTTGCTCACCTGCAGCCTGCTACAACCAATTTATTATAGAAAGCTAGATAGTTATACCAAAGATGGTAGCTAGGCAGAGCAAGATAATGTATGGTATTTCATGCTTATGGGTGCAAAGTAGGGATCAGTTCTGCATAAATAGGCATGTCGTTAATGTGCTTGGCTGTAGTAGATCAGCGGAGTCACTAGGCGGTGCTAGCCTAGCCTACCATCTTTGGTTACACTATAGATAGTGGTTAGCTTCAAGTGAATTTATTAAATGAAATCGTTGACATTTCTCCAGCACAAGTCTGGAAAATGAAACATGGTAATTTTTTAAGATGCATGACATGGAACTATACTCTCATTCTGGCATAATATAAAAGTTTAAAATCTAATTTACAAGATGCTAATAGGCAAGATGCTAATGGTCTAATCTCAATCAATGATCTATGCTAGGCTGGAGCAAAAAGTGTTATCGTCAGACTCAGGAGGCATGGAGGCACTGGAGAAAGGTAAAATTCAATTGTTTAACAGTGAGCTTTATGTCGTTTGGTGTTTAAGTGTCCCTCAAATAATCAGCTGAAATTAACCAAAAACTACTATGCGCTATGGGCTTGACCACTTTTGCCATTTTGGGCCTCTCAATGGGTGGCGATACACCACACCACCATGGCTGTATAAGGGCTGGTTGGATGCAGCTACTTGAGATCCATATGCAACTAAAATTTTATCAGCTGGGGCCCTACGGTTAGGATAATTAATTTTGCCATTTTTTTTGTCTGTCAATAGGCAACACTGCAGCACACATGGGTGCAAGAGAGCTCATTTAATGTGGGTCCATGAGACTTGTGTAGCACGGAAATTCTGTCAGTTCAGGTGCTATGGTTCTTGAGTTATTTCACAACCTGTGGTCCAGGGCATCCAGCATAGGTGGGGAGCAGTGCCTGGGGACAAAACTTTGTGTTATAGGCCTACTGGGCCACATTCACTCTCAAAATTTCTGTTTTCCATTTGTTGTCTGCCAATAGGCGGCACTACACCACACATGGTTTGATGCGGCCTCTTGAGGCCTATGTACCACCCAGTTTTGTATGCTCAGATGGTACGGTTCTTGAGTTATTCCCCAAAAAACTGTGTCGGACCATCCTGTGTTCTGGGGGGGGCACAATCCTACTAGTCTTTTGGTACAATGCTACTACTGCGTCTTTAAAACTCACATGGATCTACATGCCCAGTAAATTTCACAATACTTGGTATTTCGGTGACCCTGGAGTGGATGACCAGAAATCACTGATAAAGAAAAAAAAAAAACTGGAAAAAAGGGAACTCGAGCAACATCTATATTTCCTCTGTGCTAGCTATGCTAGCGGCAGTCATAATACGAGTAAAAAAAACAAAAGCATTCCCACCTTGCTGCTTGGCTCTAACAGCCTTAAGAAGACTGTAAAGACTGCAGTGGACCTCAGTGCAAGTTAACAATTCAGTTTCAAAACTGAAAGTTATTTTAGCTGCACTGCATTGTTGTCAGGCACAGACAAGGCAGAGGCAGATATACAAACAAGGAGTCTTTATTAAAACAAACGAACAAGGGATAACTAAAGTCGCGTCCGTTACTATAACGGAGAGAACTGAAAAGTACAATACTCAGAGGTTCGGGAAAACTAACACACAGGAGATGAAGGAGGCTAAACACAAAAGTACAGATCAAACGATTAGCAAACACTGAGAGTAACAATACCGACGGGGGAGTCTTAGGCTCGCAGGGCGTTCAACACAGGAGATCGCGGGAGACGAAGGAAACACAGCTGACACGTAGGAAATCCTAGGAGACATCGACGAGGCCAGACACCAAGTGAAGCAGGGGGGAGGCTTAAGTAGGGTGGAGACCAGGTGGCACCAATTAATACTCAGGGGAAGGTGAACGTGCACAGGGAAGTGGGAGCGAACGGGGAGGGGGAACGAGAGTCTGTGGGGTTGAGTGAGGGGGCGTGACCGTGACCAGATCTGCTGCCGACCTGACAATTGTACTTCACAGAAGACTACTTTTTTTTTTTTTTAGAGAAAATGCTATACTACTGCAGTAAAACCACAACAACGTAACTACGACGTAACGTGACAGAATTGCTCACCATTTTTCAGTTTGCATCTGTCAAACTCTTTACAAGCATGTGAGAAGAAGCACAGTGCAGTATCTTCACAGAGAAAACTGCAGGTGCACTGTGGGTTGGACCTAATGCAGTAGGCCTGTGTTTAGTGACAGATATTCAGATCAGATCCTGTCAGAATCCTGGAAATTAATTTTAATGCAAAGTGGATTTTTGTTACAAAACCAAAACCACAATGCTACAAAAATTATTTTCTGATGTAAATTAATATAATAAATTTGAGAATTTGCTGTAAGCCTATTCAACTGTAGCCTACAGGTGATAAAAAAATTATGATGCTTGCCTATGTTTTGTCACATTTATAATGCTATAATACGAGCACTCAAAACGCTTTACAGCCTCACAGTCACCATAATCTTTATCATAATTATGAACCAGGCAATGGGTAGCCTAATGAAAATATACAGTGCAGTGCAACTACAACCCCTATAATTCAAAGCACTAGTAAGAGGTCTGAGATCTCCAGAAGAACTATAGTGAACAGCAAGAAAACTGAGGCGTCATCGGAGCTGAAGCAGACTACAAAGAGCTCTGGGTACTCTATCAAATAAATAGCCTAGAGTGTGAATACAAACCAAACTGAGTTCTTTTTGTTGGTGTCCACTTTTTGACCCTCTTTTAGAGTACTGTGTTCGTTCACTTAAAGTGGACTATATGTGAAAACACCCTCAGACTCATTTGCAGAACTACTTCTTTCTGCCGCACACCGACACATTCAAAATTTACGGGAAATAGTCATTACTATGTCTAAATGGATGGTTGCTATGGTCAGAATTGGGTCGTGAGTTCGACCTGTTGTTGTAAAACATCATACCAAAGCATTCCATCCCGTCTTGGCTTTTGTAGAATCACCGTTTCCCATAGGCCTACGCCTAAATGCAGTGTAACAGAGTTAAAATCCATCTCGGTCACAAGTCAACATGTTGCTCTGCTGCAAACGTCTATCAGGCTGCTAAATTGTAACCGTGTCTTAACGTGACAGGCATTTAACTTCACAGTGAGTTGGACAAATTGATATGCAAGTGTAATACGTCCAGAAAAGTCGAACTACTTCATATCTTATCTGAAAATAATGCACGTTCTAAATAGCGCATCACAATAGGAAATTTGATCAAGCAAGCAGAGGTAAAACCCTGCAGTAAGACTACAGTTAGCTGTACTGCATCATATGCCTACTTAAAAAATAAATAAATAAAAACTACAGCATAGCTGCAGTAAAACTGATCTCTTGGTAAAACTGGTCTGATCTCAGAGACTGCAGTTAGCTGTAAGGCTGTATACTGCATTGTACTTAAAAAAAACTGCCGAACAACTGCAGTTTTTCGTAATTGTACTCAGGGACCGATTAACCCATATGGGTTTATGGGCGTAGGCCCAGTGTCCGTCCATCACCAGGAATCTGTTCATATTTACTCTTAAAAAAGGGTAAAAATTAATAATAGCGCATTACCGCCCCCCTGTCTGCTGCTGTCGGTCACATAGGTCGGTCTACAGGTGGCAGTTTTAGGCCGGCCAGCCCAAAGACGGCGTGGGGAGTTTCGGTAGGATTCCCGATGGGCCGGTCCACTTTCACCTCTCTTTTTGGCTGTTGTTGGGCAAAATCATTCTGAATATTATTTTATCTTATTCGACACGTTCTCCATTGTGTAAATGCAGCCCCAATGTTGCAGTTGTTGTAGCTATCTGAGGAGTTTCTCCACTCCCAAATTCATTGTTTGGGCATGTGGGTCTTTCCTATGTCTAACACCACTATGATAGGTGCTTATACGTCCGTATGTCCCCTATCATATTTTTTTCTTATTCATGCTTTTGAGCATTGACCTACAGGCTATATACCGAGCACGTCTGACACGACTCCCCACTTGTTCACACATTACGGACAAGTAAGGTCAAGTGGCTACTGTTTCCTTTGATGTAGCCTGTTTTAATTTAATATGACAAGGATATAATCGACAGAACAATCTATGCATTTTGTAGGTCTATATGTTTGCGGGTTAAACGTAAGATTAGCTCTGGACTCCATGTTAATTTCTTTGCACGTTAGGCCTGTTTTTTCCAACGTTGATGTCATATGGCCGAAACGTCAGAAATAAATGATAAATTCACGACGTCTTGCCTACAAAAAAAAAAAAACAGTGTGCATTCTTCCCTTCATGTAGTGACACGTTTCCAGCGTGAGCCTGAAGCGGCACGAGAAATTGAGGCAAAACATAGAGTTGAAGTTATCTCCAGTTATGTCCATTCGCGCAAATTGGTCATCTGAAGCTCATGATGTACCCTTATACTCCCTTTATACTGAATATAGGGTAGGTCTCTATTGCTAATGAGTATCGGGAGAACCACTTTCACTTTTAAATAGAGCGAAATCCAAACCTTGGTAAAACGAATTGCTTCAAAAGAACGTTAGGCCAATTTCCTTCAATTCTCCGAACTGCTCTAGAGCTGTAAAATTCCAGTTTCCTGAAATTGTTGAAAATAGCCCAATGCAAAATTAGGCCTATAAACACTATCAATGTAGGTTACAGTACTGGTGACAGGGTACCAGGGTTTTCTCAGGTGCAAAGTTCACGCAGACAAGAAAAGGTTAAAGAAAAAAACGATGAGGGAGATAATTGTAGCTTAGTGCAACGACATGTTACATTAATTTAGGCTACTCCTTCAAGGAGTCCTTATCCTTAAATTTTGGCTGGGATTATGGTCCTCATATTATATAGGCCTGTAGGCATATTATGAATAGAACTTTCCATGGAATATTACAATAAGAAAGCCGACCACTGAACGACATTGACTATTCGTCAATGCCACTATGGCGGCTCATCAGCCATTTGTGCCCAAGGACCTTTGGCTTGTCAATCCGGCCCTGGTTGTACTGCGTTGTACTGCATTGAACTTCAAAAAAAACTGCTGTATTACTTTAGTTTTCTTCACAAAACGGGGCCGACGCTTGAAAGGCGAACATTAGCCAAATAAATCCTCAATTACGGAGTCTGATGAAGCCCGTTGTTTTATGCCGTCTACCATTATTATAGGCTCTTACATTTAGCATTTTGTTCACAAAGGCAACTGATTAAACTTCCATCGTTGTCCGCATTAATAGCCTATTATCTAAGTCAAGTCCAAGCAGAATTTATCAAATTTATTTTTGAACTAATTTCGCATAATATCAGAAACGTGACCTTCATAAATTCAACGTAGGTGGGTCTACAGTAGCGTACTTTATCCATGTGATATTTCGTGTTACTATCGGAGGTCACTAAAACGCAGTCCTGAAAACGGCAAGAGCTTCACGCCCGATTACACGCATGGTCAAAAGGTTGCAGAGAACTGGACACTTTTTAATATATATAAATATATAAATTCCGACTTTTGCGAGGAATGTAGCGACTGCAAATTTCACCCTGCTTCACGTAACCTTTTCTTGCGTAACAGGTTTTATAAATATGGCCCCAGACCTAGGCTACCTGAAGAATGACACAGCATTAAGAATACATCCTGAAACCGGCGTCATATATGGTCACTAACATATGCATTCATGTCTGGTATGACGAAGTCTTAAGCTGATTAATTGATTTTTCTTATGTTTAGGATATGCCTTCAGTTTCTGTCAATTTCAGTCAATTTCTGAGTGCAGAACCGACACTTCAAAATCTAATTTGCACATTTTGAACATCCAATAGTTCCTCATTTTTAACTAATTCGGCTAATTTCTAGTGGTACCTCACAATCTCATGCTGAACTGTGGCCTAACTACATAGGTAACTGTATTTGTTATATTCTTCACGGGTTGAGAGGATATAAGTGACATTTCATCAACTTTACAGGAGAAATTACCATTTTTTAACTTTATTGGCTGATTTCTGAGTTTCACAATGACATTTAGGCCTATATACTTCATTTTTTTAAATCAACATATTTAAAAGAATTTAAAGGCACACACGCCTTTTGGCCACTTTTCTTTCCATTATAAAAAGAAAACATGTATCTCTGCATATATATGTGTAAAGCATTACGTTAATGAGTTAAAAGTATAAATATGTGCACATTTCTCTGCCATCATTTTATGTGTAAGTGTCGTTGATTTCAACCCGTGAAAACAAATCAGTTGTTTTACTGAAAATGCGCTCCCTGTTGAATGCAGGTGATGAATATTCAAGTAGGCTACAACTCAGATCGCTGTTCCTTGTTAGCTTTGTATCTCCTTTATCCTCGTGCCTACAATTCAAGAAATTATCGGCTACATAAACTCATGAACACAAAATGTTGTATGTCTGCGGTTGCTCCACGAGATGTCTCTCAAACACAAGTGGTGTTCTCATATGATCCAATGATTTCTTTGAACCTATGGGAGGTTGGCTACATGCAATTAGTTTTTTTTATGTCGACAGATAGGTGTAGGTTTGTCTATATGCAGGTTGTCTAGATGTCATATCTCTCCGTTTTACATAGACTATGTAGCCTATCTGCACAACGGGCCAACATTTCGCAGAGGATTAAGCAGATAGCCTATGTGGTTAAAAGTGTTTGTTATGGTCTAGTCAATATATTATTTTCATACTGATTATTTTCAGAGATTATTTTAGCGAGCGCGCCTCAACGTCTTTTAGGCCCAGTATAAGCAAAAACACTTCTGTTACTAAGTTATTAGGCCTACAACTAACACGAGGAGGATGAAAAGCTTTTAACTGATAGCATTTAACATGTTATTTTGGCTACTTTATCTGATAGGCCTACGGACCAAGTAGGCTACGGTCTAACTTTACTCCCCTTGCCTTGCAAAAGTACAGAATAAACTTTACAAGCTAGGGCAGGGTGTTTAACACAGACACTGAAGGCACAGAAATATAAACTATCACTTGTCTTATGTTCCAGTTGCATTTAGTTTCTTCTCTTGTTTCCTTTATTTTGGCATGTCATGTCGATATTCTTACAATTGACAATCACACTCCATAACACGCCTTATTAGGTAATGTTAAAAAATGGACACAGTAGGCCTAACATGAGCAACTTTGTAACAACCTATAGTTTAGGCATGGAAATAGATCCAATCATGGTGCCATTTATGCTTTCAGTGCATAACTGTCGTTCAAATGGTGCCATCTACTGGCTTTTCAAGCAAAAAAAAAGACAGATTACTCACTTGTTAGACTATAGCCAAGATTCTAAAGTTTATAAGTGACTACATTTTTTACCGCCATTGCGCATGTAATGTAGTAGGCTAAATAGACAGCTTTCCTTAAAAACTATTCTATTATCACTTGATCATAACACATAGATTCCGTAAAGATTATGTCTAAATGTTCCAGCATTTACTGTCCAATCAAAGACCACTAACTTAACATTATCCAATGGAGAGTAAGCGCATGCAGGCTGTGGGCGGATAAAGGCGACTCGCCGGCTTTTTCGCAGCAATAGACTTGCCCGCAGGGCCATGAGTATGTTCTGTTAGGCCATTAAAATGACGTGGTATTGACTATAGTCCTCTGCATTCTCGCTTTTGCAAACTACTGATCAGACTGTCAAAAACAAAAAGTTTTTTTTCCCTTTTTTTGGCTTTTGCCGTCACCCACGTTATTGTTTCAGATTTACTTATTTTTTTATATGGAGTTCACTGTGCCTATAGCCTACATTCAAAGCGTTTTTCTTTGACTTCATCAAGGAAATCTCACACTTACAGATGTTATCTGTTGAACAGATGGAAGCTAATCGACAGAGTGCTTTTCTAGTTGGCAGTACGCCACTGGCAGCACTGCACAGCATGACCGAGATGAAGACTTCTTTATTCCCATACTCCTTACAACATCCCACGGGATTTAAAGCATCACCGCTTACCAACATCAACGCACAAATTCCCCTGGGAACACCGCACGGAATTAGTGACATCTTGGGCAGACCCATTTCCGCGGCAGGACAATTGCTCTCGGGTTTTCCAAGGATAAACGGATTGGCCACCACTGCTGGAATGTACTTTAACCCTGTTTCTCGTTATACCAAACCACTTACGGAACTCCCAGGAAGAGCGCCCATCTTCTGGTCGGGAGTCATGCAGACCTCTTGGAGGGACTCACGGGTGCCATGTCCGGGTAAGTTGTTTTTCCCTGAGGGTAGTGGAGTCTCTGTTGCGTTTAAGTCAAGATGCCAAGATTAGCCATATAGACTAAGAGGGCCTATCACGATTTTTAGTAATGTAACGTTAGTTTAAAAGTTCCTTAGGTCTCAATGTCGCAATGTCAGTGGAGTGATTTTTGACCATATTATGTCCCTACCTACAATTTGGCGTTAAATTTCGTTCAATAACTTGGCTACAAAATTTCTCCGTTTTTTTCATGTGCGACTTAATTAGGCTAGTATGCTAAATCCTTATTACTGCTTAATTTTGATTGATAATAGTATTGACAATGTTTGCACCCTCAATTTGGAAACAGGATAGGCCTACATCATAGATTGTTAAATCGATCAAACCTGTTGATTTGGCCTCAGACTGTGATGAAAAGCTATCAAAGCAAAGGTAAATTTAGTTCATCTGTAGCTTATGAGTAAGAAGACTAGGCTATAGTGAACTTTTTTAAACAAATTATCCTGCCACTGGAACACATCTAACGCAACATTAAAATGTGTTTTTAGCACAAGCTAATATGCTGGACAAGGATGGCAAGAAGAAGCACTCCAGACCCACATTTTCAGGACAACAGATATTTGCTTTGGAGAAAACTTTCGAACAGACTAAGTACCTTGCCGGTCCAGAGAGAGCTCGTCTTGCTTATTCCTTGGGCATGACCGAAAGTCAAGTCAAGGTGAAAGCAGCTGCAATTATAACTGATGTTAATGTCATTATGCATCTACATGTTATGCCAGTTATGGGAAATATTTAGGCTACATTCAAAAGTTTGAGGTCACTTGCATTGCACTGCATTATGGGTGAACATTGGCTAACAGATATCTCCACGACACTTTTGTACATCACTACTACATACTAATACAGTAATTGTAATACAAGATGTATGACATTTTATTAGAGATTTGAATTAGGTGTTATATCACGGATATCAAGTATGAACTATTTTGCATACAGTGATCAGAAATCTGAACACTGAATGAAGTCAGACACAATTTCTATTATACCCATGAAAATTGACCCATTTGTATTTTGTTCAACTTCTTTATTTTCATCTGGGGTTAAATGCATCACCACTTTAAAAGAAGCAGGGCGCACAGGCTGGAATTCTTAGTAGAAACAAATACATTTACCAGTGACCCCAAACTTTTTAATGGTAGACTAGTATTTTGTATGACTTTGGACTATTGTGATTTTTTGCTGTCAGAAGCTGGAGTGTGGCATGTTTATAATAATTTGTTGTACATTGTACTATTTTTGTTCAAAATGTTGTATTTTGGCTTTAACTGTACACTGCAAGCAGTTTTTGGTGTTTCAAAAATGCATCCGTGCAGCAGTGTAATTGTAGGCTAAAGACGCGGTTCATCGGTAGAGGTAGGCTAACACTTAATAACCACCAGTAGTGATTACTATTTATACAGTAATTTCTAAAAAGAATATGAACCACCGTAATCTTATATTATGACTATTATGACAGACTAATATCTGCTATTTAGCCATATATATTAGCTATTTATCCATAGGCCTAGGCCTATGCTTTCCATATCAATAATGATGTTGTGAGAGTAGGGAGACTCAGGAAGAATGAAACAATGTAGACCTAACTTAAGCTCAAAACTCGAGATCATAGGGTAGGCTTTAAACACTACAAGACAGTTTTTTGTGAATAATGATATTTTTCATTTACACATTTTCACATTTACAGACCATTTACAGAACAGTTGAAACAAAAAAAAGTGAAGTGAAGCAAAATAGGCTTGTTTATAGAACCTCTCACAGCTTCAGTATTTTAAAACATCATACAAGCTCTTTTGAATGTTCTATAAAACACTGCAGGATAGGCTGTGAATACCTGTTATCACCTCCTGTCTTCACAATCAAGCCAAATTTTTAAGGCCAAGATCTTTAAGTCACATTTAGACCTATATCATATTTTCATGGTGCAAAATGTTATGTTGACAGTCTTATGTCAAATGTTTGCCCCAAATTAGTGCTCACTGTGAGTCCATGTTTAAATAGACCTGTTCATTACCACTAACCAGATTACAGCTATATCTCTATTAACTGCTCTTTCATTTTTCTTGAGCTTGACAGACAGCCTAAAGGTTATATTTGAACTTTTAGCCCACTTTGAGTGAGGTCCCTTCATGTCCTTTTACTTACATTCGTGTAAACAATCACATTTCAAGAAATGACAGGGTTGTCAAGTCTTGATAGCTTCAGCAGTCTCCCATTTTATAGAGGCTTCCTGACACAGAGAGAATGATAGACTGATTTATTTCTGTGTGCTATTTTTGCATATTTGCACAGTTTTTCTGTGGCCAGGCTTTGCAGTCAACTTGCAGTCGTTCTCTCTTTCTTTCTCCCTGGTTATTCATTGGTAATGAACAATTACCTAGTGAAAGCCTCTTGTGATGTGATAGCAGTCTTTGAATAAAAAAGAAAGTACAATTATTTCACCCTGAAGTGTAGCCTACCCCTGCAAATAGACAAGATTAGAACATAATAGCAGTGCTTGCTGTGTTCTGTGGTCTACACCAGGTAGGCCTGCACTACATTTCCACTGCCTTTGTTATCTTAGGTTACTTTAAGGTGTAGAGTTGGTATTCCTTTTTATGTTATTCAAAGTACATAGCTGTATGTGATGAGTGTAAAATGCCTAATTACAATACCAATAAAATATGATAGAGTAGAATGTCAACCAGTCTCATGGTACCCCCCTGAAATTATTATTTTTTTCTGTTTGTCATTGTTCTTGCATGTTAAGGGTGTCTGCCAGTAGAACTTAATGGTCTAGCCCAGTGATCCTCATTTGGTGGCCAAGCCATTTCATCTTGCCCCCAAGGAGAGCATGCGAGATTGAGCAATCACTAAAACAGCACTTTTGAATGACTAATTGCAAACAATATACACATACTGACTATTTAGCCAACCTTAAATTGCTAATAAACATTCTTGTTATAGACACTGCTGAATGAGTAGCGTGTATAGATAGTTAAAATTGCTGTTGGGACTGTGATGTGACTTCTTTTTGAGATGGAAACCTTTAATGCCCATCTCATATTTGAGTTGATGACATTGTGAGTTTAATAACATGGTGTCTGGGCCTTGCTGTACGCCTGAATTTTTCTTGTTTCTGACAGTCAACACACTCAGTAGGGCAGTAGCTTAATATTCATAATCACAGAGTTTACTGCTGCCGCCTGCCAAACCGAGTGCTTATACTGATACTTTTTTTATGAACGCTATTCACGCTAAATAGTGTTTAATTATGAGGAGATTCCTTCCGTAGTGTAGCCTTACAAAAAAATAATGACTGTTCTACTTTAGTATTAACACTGAAATAAATTTTGCATGGCTAATATGTTAATATGACTATTAAGCCTATATGTTATATTTTGGACACACAAAATGCATGCACCAAAGAAGCATACTGCCCTTTACTGCAGACCAGCAATATTTTGACACAGATATTACGGACCTGCATTGTAAATTATTTTTCAGTCAATTAATTGATGCATATGGTTTACTCCTGTGTGGAGTTACTGGTAACTGTGCCATGTTAGTTACAGTCTTATTGCCATTAACATTAATATTATAAGACAGTGAAAATATTAACCAACAATTAACCAACTAAAATACTATTTAATCTAGCCCCACAAAGTATGGTTTGAAAAATTCTGTCCCTACAGCAAATGTAGTTGATGACCCATGGTCTTGTCTATAATTGGAGGAAGTTGAATGTTATGTTGCAAGCTGCAACAGAATTTGAAACCAATTTTAGGCTGCAGTGTTTCATTTGTCCTGGCTTGTTCTTTGTTCTCTTTGGTCATAGTGTAATGTGAAGGCACATGAATGTTTTTATATTTCCTGCAATTTCACAGAAGCAAGCTAACATTTATAGTCTCACTTACAGTGATATTTAAGCAATGTCCTCCACTTTGGAGTGCATGTCTGTGCTAATAATATTATTTCTGTGTCAGGTTTGGTTTCAAAACAGGAGAACCAAATGGCGAAAAAGACACGCTGCAGAAATGGCAACTGCCAAAAAGAAACAGGACTCTGAAACAGAGAAAATGAAAGAGACTTCAGACGTTGAGGATGATGATGAGTACCACAGGCCTCTGGACCCAAATTCAGATGATGAAAAAATTACAAGACTGCTGAAAAAACACAAGACTACCTCTCATCAGTCCATACAGCAATAGTTTGGACATGTAATGGCAACGAGTTAAGCAAGTTTCCTAACAGACTGATTTAAACAGGGTATAGGCGACGGTACAGAAATACACACACACATACACACACACACACACATTAACACACACACACATTTTAAAGATGAAATATTAAATGTGTACACTTTTTTATGACGATGCTTCTTGTAAACCTGTAACAGCAGCCCATAGGAAATGAGACTTGCAACAACCAAAACATTACATGGGCAAGGCTATCTGTTAGACTAGTCTAGTCTGGTTTGATCTAACATAAGACAGGTTATGTTTAGCCTGTTTTTTAGCTATTTATGTACATTTAAATTCCTTGGCTGAATACATCTACTAGCATTTTAAATAAAGAGCAAGTATTTTAACAAGGTTAGCACGAAGGAGAATTTTATCCTTATTTCAGACTTGTGGATATGCCAACCCCACAGGACTGCATATGGAATATTGCATTGTAAAAGTAATGACATTTGTATCACAAATAAATTATTGAACAACCTTTTTATGATACCCAGCTGATATGTAGTCATTAATTATGTACCCCTGCACACTGTAAAAACCCTAGCTAGTTCACATTACAAGAGACCTATTGCCTTAAGCAATTCTAGATTTTACACAAACTAAAACTACAACTAAACACAGAACTAAAACTAATGGGGACAATTTAAGGTAAAATAAAAACAGAAAAGGATGCAGTGAACAATAAATGTAAAAATAGTTATGTTTACTAAAAATCTTTGTTAAAACATCTTTAGAAATAACTAAATAAATAATAAATTATTTTATTATTTGTTTTATATTATTATATAAAATTATATGAGTGTTATCCTGATTATTAGGCCCATAGATTAATTAAATACATTCTATTAAAACTTTATTGAAAGTGGAAATTAAACACATTTTAATGTCCCAATCCAATGCGTTGTGGAAAGGCTGTGTGTGTCTGTGTGTGTGTCCATCACAAGTTCTTCATCTGTGATTATCCATCTCCTGCTCACAGAAGGCTGAAGTCAAGGTGGAGTGATTCACCATCAGTACAATAAGGAAAATTCTCATTAAATTACCTTTTCAATAAGCAGTCACATGACACATGGAGGAGGGTGTGTGTATGGTTACACAAAAGATTAAATAAAGAAAGATATTTGCTACTTTTAAGATGAGATAGCAAAGTTTAAAGAATAAATGACAGCTGATTTAAGACATTTTAGTGATTGTATTTTACATTCAATTAAATTATATTTATACAGCACCTTTTACAATTGTATTGTCTCATGGCGCTTTACAGCAAGGTGCACTCAAGAGCAACAAGGGCAAGGGCCATTGTGGCAGTTAGTTTAGGAAGAAACCTTGGGCAGATCCATGGCCAACCCAATTGCAGTAAAGAATGTACAAACAGTAGTCACTATGATAGCCTACAATTTGTCCATGGTTTTAGCTGAGCATCATAGTAATTTCGAAATATTGTCACACAACATTATATGGTAGTCAAGCCATAGTTGGTTGTCAAAAGTTAGAGCTAGACAGTGTAGTAGCAGCCAGACATAATGTTAAAGTCAAGGAGTTAGATCAATCATGGTAACATTGGGAGGGTCCATTTTGACAGTGCCATTGTGAGAAGGGGTCAGTTGTAGAGCCTCTAGGAAGGAAAGCTGGTCCTAGCATGGGCCTCCTGTGAAGTTGGTCTCTGTCCTCTCAGTGGAAAGCAGAGATGACACTCAGCAGAGATGATTGTGGGGCAAGAGGACAGATGAAGCAAATGAGTTAGGCCAGTCTCACACTTCGCTGATCATATGCCTTATATGCATGTATATCTGTATATGTAAATATACATTTATAAAGGAGAGAGAAATAAAAGAGGGAGAGAGAGAATTGTACAGAATGACACATGAGAGGTTTGTGGCGGAACTAGGCTACAGCAGCATAACTAAAGTATGGTACATGGCAACTCAACACTACCACATAACAGGGATGATCAGTGGCTACCATGCCTCCCAGCTGGGGGCAACAGCAGAGGCAGTCCTTCCCAATAAGACCCATGCACCATCCCTAACTATGGGCAACAGTAAAGAGGAAGGTTTTAAGTCGACTTAAAGGTATTGAGAGTTTCCACTTGCGGAATATGTTTGCGGGTGAGGGGGAGTATTCCCCAAGAGAGGTGCACAGTAGCAAAATACTCTACCTCTTATCATAGATTTTGATATTCAGGATTAACAGCATTCTGCGATCTCAGGGGTCTAGCACCATAGTAAGGGAAAAGCATGTCTTTAATATATGTTAGAGCAAGGCCATTGAGGGCTTTATAGGTTAGGTGGAGTATTTTAAAATCGATTCAACTTTTAATAGGGAGCCAGTGTAAGGAAGCTAGGATAGGAGAGATATGTTCATAGTTTTTAGTCCTAGAGAGTGTTCGGGCGGTTGCATTTTGTATTAGCTGTAGGTTTTTAGTACAGGTATCACTACACCCAGAGAACAGAACACTACAATAACCAAGCCTGGTAACAAAAGGTAACAAAAGTATGTTTTAATTTTTCTGCATCCTCAGAGGATAGGAACTTTCTAACCTTAGCAATATTTCTTAGGTGAAAAAAAGGATGTTTTTGAAATATGTTTTACACGACTATTCACTGAGAGGTCCTGGTCATCCAGATTTTAATGGAGGCAGGCAAGAATTTTAATTATTAGCATACTAGGCTTTTACAAGGAAGTTGTTTATTTTAAGTCTTATATATTACATTTTGTCAGTAAAGAAATGTATTGCTGCTTAGAGTTATTGGAATGGAGTGAGTCACCTCATTCCTACCTTTTCTGAGGTGGAATATTCTATTGTAAAGGAATTTTGGATTATTTTTATTAGCGTTTATAAGTGAGGAACAATATGCTGATTTTGCATTGTTAAGTGCTTTTTTATGCTCATTTAAGCTATCTTTCCATGGAAGGTGGAACACTTCAAGTTAAGTGGCATACCATTTCCTTTCAAGTCTACACCCAGCGTGTTTCAGTTAGCAAGTCTCTGTGGTATACCATGGGGCAATTTTTACTTGTTTTCTTTTTAATTGCTGCAGTGGAGTTGAACGTGGAGTATAGTGCATTTGCAACATTGTCAGTTAATTTGTGTTTTGAGTTCATTTGTGTGTTGGGTTGGGCTTGGGGTAGAGCATTCTAATGTATATTGAGTCAATACAGGGTAAGCAGGTGCTTAATGAAAACATAGATAGACCTTGTTAGACCTTACTAGACCTAGGAAAGGTTACCAACAGGCATTAGCCAAGATGTTTGCAAGAAACACATAAACATCAATTTATGTTACTGTTAAAAATAAAATAATAAAATTAAAATAATAGTAAACCATCATGCATGCTTATTCCTAGAACTGAATGCTAACTCCTAGAATTGAAATGTTAGCAAGCTACCTGTACTAACCACATGTTATTCACATTAATGTGAATAAAAAACTGAGTTTACAAGAGGTCCTCTCCTCCCTTGCAAAAACATAATAATCCTAATAATCTCTTCATATCATTATAAATGCACTGCACATATTGGCTGAATATTGCTCATAAACCAACTTCTTTTAGGAATGACACATCTTAGACAAAACTAAAGTAAACAACTGAAAACTGCTGGGGAGTTTAATTGAAACTAAAATTTGGGTTTACAGTGTATCCAGAAAAGAAAAAAATGCAGTGTAAGTTTTAGTAACTCTATTTGTTCTAAAAAATATCAACAAAATTTATCTTGATTTTGTAGGAGTCTTAATTAAAAAAGGAGAAATACGGTGTAATTCAATCTATACCCCTGTTGTTTGAGGTCACCTAGAGCTGTCTGTAGGAAAACAGATTGAGAAAATTAGATACAACATAAAGCAAATACCAAACCAGCAGCTAACATTAAGTAAAGGGGGCATAGGAAAATGGAATCGGAAGTGGGTTTGTGTCCCATTCAGTTAATGTTACTTGTCAGTTCACTATTTGGTATTATATCAAATTTTCTGGTTCCTTTACCTACTTACAGAACTTGGTGAACAACAGCGCTAAGGCTTGATTCACATCAGATTTCTCATTTAATTGTTTCTTTGTCTCCTAAGATGGTTACCAAATATGTCCATAGCGTGAATGCATCTGCACTGCACTTACTGACATTCTTACAGTAAACAGTGCTGACCAAGTGACTACATCATCTGCACTCAACATGCAAACAAGGGGAAAATCTATTGAGAAAAAAATCTATGCCCAGTATCACTTGTGTTGGAGTGTCCACAATCAAAAAATCACAACTTAAAATCAAAGTTTGACAGTCACACACAATACTCCAAATACCCACAACTCCCAATAAGCTACCATTTGTAGCCCTCACTGTACCATCATATGGAGTCATTTTAGCATTGGGATCAAGGGCACGCCACAGAGATTCACTTAATATGAAAACCTGGGCTCCCACATCAACCAGTAATTTACATGGCTGTCCATAGATACGCCCCACAAGGTATAACCCCGACCCTGATCTGACTTTAACAACACATCCACCAGGGCCACTAGGAACAGGGGTGGTCATTTGGCCCTCTAGCAACAAGTAGCTTCAGAAAGTCAAAAGGGATTTTATGATTTAAGAGCTTCACACCAGTATTATTAGCCTGGGGTGTGGGTACAGGATCAGAGGAGGAAAAGAGGGCAGTGTCCAAAGCTTAAGAAAAAAATTAGTGGCTCTTATTTAGTTTTGGAGAGGCTCTCTGATGCTCTTTACCGGCTTAAAGGGAGTACTGGGGAAGCCGTTGTGCACTTCAATCGGCTGAAGACCTGTTATGATCAGTTATGATGAGTTTAGCCCCCCTTTGGGCCCAGGGGGAGGTTGGACAAGTCGCCAGAGGTCAGCCCCAAGGTAGCGGACAGCATTGGTCATGCCTTTTCTTGCCGCCACCAGTCTAGGTCCGGCCACTACCAGTAGGGCCACTGACAGCTGGGCCCAGGACAAAATACTCTGAATGCCCCCCCAGACAAAATACTCTGAACTATTGAACTCAGTGCGTTTAATATAAGGTGTTCAGTGTGACTGCTACCCCTCATTTGTATTCACATGACTTGGTTGGTAATTATTTTGAGCCTGGCTGGACTGGGTTACTTTACGGGGCTGGAAAACGTTGGCTGAGCTGTGTCTTAACTAGCTTTGTCCTGCCTTTGCTAGTACATTTTTTAAAATATCTGTTCAGTGGATCCCTAAGGCTCATGGTTTCTTCTCTTTTTTCCTCTTTTCTTTACTTTTTTGTATCCCTGACTTATACTGAGACATGTTGGCATACTGTAGCGTTAATCAAATGATGTTGCGTTTTTGATCAAAGTCCAAACCATTTTTGCATTAGGAGTGTCAGGGTCTTCATCCCTATTTCAAGGACAATAACTAGAAATCAACTAGAAATAATTTCTTTAACACAAATATTATAATTTTCCTCCACAAATAGGCATATTTTGAAATAAAATAGAATAATTATTCTGCAATTTCATGAGGGCCCAGGACAAGATACACGTTTGTCTCCCCCTGTTGGCGGGCCTGCCCACCAGTCTTGGTCCAGCTGCCACCTGTGGATACATCAGAGGCCACAGTCATGGAGACCCCAGTCATGGTGGGAGATTCGTTAGCTGAGTGGGCCAGCTTGACTGAGACATCCTCAGCAGAAAACCATCTATTGCCATCAGCAGCTGAACCAAGAGAGGAGCAGTATCATCCAAAGCACCCTGATGCTGTTTCAGGAGAACAGCAGACCCAGTCGGTGCCGGAGGCAGGAGGCTGGAGCCTCTTGCACAGGATTCTACTTTAATGGCTGTGGTTCCACCTTTACCACAGCGACAGCAGGGTGTTAAGCCAGCGGTGGAGACTGGCAGACCTGGGTTGTCCATACGGGATCCTGCTTTGCTGGGTTTGGAACAGGAAACAACCCGTATGGTTCAAAGACTTTAATGTGGATGTAAAGAATGTCGGATGCGAGGATGCTATTCTCTTAGGGGTAGTGTAGTGAACTGTTTTTACCGGCTGTGGCTACGCCCCCGCTGATGAACTGATAGGAAATAAAGGCAGTCAAATCTGAGCAGGCGGGAAGGGGCTCCGGGTGATGGATTAATACAATCAGGTATGGAACCCATATCTGATAATGCGTACCCTTGTCTGTGTGTGTCTACTTCCTCCTTCGATCACTTGCAAACAAAATTACACTTCTCATGCTGGCCTGGTGGCAAATCTTCAAGCCTACCCTGTGTGGCGTTAGTTACCCTGCTGGTAAGCCTCAGGACACACACCTGAAGTGGTGCCGTAATTGTTGTGTCTGTTGGGTCTATTGTGTCATTACATCTTTTTGTTAATAAAACTTTTATGGATGGAACCACGTCTTTGTTACTGTTAAGATAATACTTGTTTAGGTAAAAGCCCTAGTGGCGTAGTCGGACTACTTAATACTACTCATGCCACATTAACATTTAGAGAGCTGTCCAGCGTGCTCTGGGTGAACGCAGCTGGGCGGAGAATGTCACTAAGGGCACACTGCTAAAAGTTTGGGAACCTAGAATGTAGGCAATGTAATAAACATCCTACCTTGATCATATGGTACTGACAGCAGAGCATCTAGGTACAATATGAGGATATGTACACACAGGGTGCGATTTGTCAAAAAAAACAGACGGGGGGATGTTTTTTTTGTTGTTTTTTAATCATGAAAAAATAAGCAATCAACAGGTATAATTTTTTTTTAGGTTAATGGTAGACCTATGTGCCTAAATTATGAACAGATGAACATTCATTTTCAATGCAAACTTAAAAAGACATGAAACATTTCAATTTCTGTGCAGGCCACGATGTGACGGCTTATTTGGGCTTCAGAACCATGGATAAGGTCCGATCACACGAACATGTCAGAGGATTGGCAGAGGAACATGGGATGGGATCGGTCTGTAAAACGTAACAACAATGATTTCACGTCATAAAATATGATTTCACATGTTATGTCAAAGTAACTAATTATAAAACTAAATAAACAGTTTGCTCTGATGTCGGATTTCATGTGGCCTTTTCGGTTTTCCTGTTGGCGCGTCATCTGCAGTGTGTCGTCCTTCTTTTATCCACATCTCTGCGAACCTCTGCGCAGGGAACGAACACACATCTGGCCCAATAACAGCGATGTATGACTTAGTTGGATGTTGACTTAATCTTTGTGCTGGTCCTGTGAAGTAGGACGATATGCTGCTCTGAACGCGTTTCATTTTCCCTTGTTTTTTATTAGTTCCACGTAGAATGCAGAAACAGTGTATTTATGTGCATGGGGACGTTCGCGAACAATGAGATTACCGACAACTCGGGTCAGGTTGAAAGTTAGTAGGCTACCAACAATGTAGAAAATGTCACAACATGAGAAAACCTGAGAAAATGTCACAACATGATTTCAATTTCTTCGTTTTTTTTAATTATTGACGGGGTTTTATCCCCCCAAGGATAAAATTCATTCAGCAGAGGTAAAAACCACAGGGAGGGATGATCCCCACCATCCCCCCCTACAAATCACACCCTGTGTACACACATAATGACCACTTTAAAGACAGCAAGTCATCTAAGTGCACAATGTAGGCCACTGCCGCACAGTAAGAGGGATCACCTTATATCAGGGGTCGGCAAGTAATTCAGGCCAGGGGCCAGATGTTTTTTCCTCGCCACTAGGTGGCGGGCCAGAGCCCGGCCTACAGCTTAGTTAAACACCCTGCGGTAAAAAAAAAATATTGCGAAGAGTGAAAATTTTCCCATTAGGTGAGGTTATCTCAATTAATTACATGGAAATGAATCACAAATCTCAAGCTAAAAGTAACTTGAAAAGTTTCTTTTTCATGCGTTTCTTTTCAGGAGCATCCGTGACCACCACCTCTGCTGCAGCAGCTGCCACACCATCATCTTATTAAATTGTATTTTATTTTGCGTAAACATGCTACATTCAGTTATGCCAAAACGAAATATACTGTTTTGTTAAATAATCAGAATTATTGTTTTCTTTGTTCTGAAGCAAATAATTTAATGACGGACTGTCGCTCTGGAGTTAAGTAAAAGTTAAAGAACCAGCTAGTAAGAGGGTCATGCAACTTTTCCTTTTAAGTTTTCCTTTTAAGACAGCGCAGATTCAAAATTGCAAATCCTGTCTCTGGTATTCTCTTCGTTTTGCTTAACATCAGGGGCCCTATCATGCCGCGGCGCACTGTGCATTCACGACATGCGCATGGTGTCATTACTATTCTGTGCCAGCGCATCATTCATTTTTTCCCGCAAAAAATCACTTTGTCTAGATAGCAGATGACACTGCGCCGTCATGGGTGTGTCAGCGAAAAGAAGTGGTGTGGTCTGGCGCAAAGCGTGCTAGATGCTATTATAAGGATGCAAAAATAAAATCCGCCAGTGACCAACAAAACCCTGGTCTGTTGTCAGTTGCGCATTGCTGAAATGCTATTTTAGGGGCGCACAGCGCTTTGGGATATGAAAGCGTGCACAATGCGCGAACACCATGCTTCTCTCATCAGCAGGAGCGCGCAGCAGGGTTTATACAAAAGTTTTTCATGTGGAGAAAAAGATTATGGAGTCGGTACTTGGTACAAACGTAATTCTCCTCCTTAAAACTCCTAAAACCCCCTTTCCCCCTCTCTCGTATTGATGCCATCTGCCTTCATTTTAAGTTGTTGATGAGACGGGAGTTCGGTAAAACTGTTTTGCCACTTGGACATGACAGGAGTGTGTAATACTGTGTTTCACCACATAGCCTATTAGGCTACATCGGGGAGGCGCTATTTCACTCATTACAAAATACTGACTCAGGTTAGCCAGGAATCACAGGAGGCGCAATAGTAATAAAAAAAAAAGTGCTTGAAAAAAAAACATGGAATCAGCTGGAGGGCCAACGAAAATCGGGCCGGACCATGCCGACCCGTGTCTTATATCTTACAAGAGACTGCTGACCGGTTATGTAGCTTGGCAGGTAGAAGTATGGAGTGGTATACTGTTTATGGCATCCAATATAAATCTGGGTGATATTCGCTTTCTGTACTTTAACATTAAATTAACATAAATCTCCCTTTAGTTCTAGTCTGGATTTGATTCCATTGAGCTCGTTGTCTCAGGAGACATTTTTTAATTTTTTTGTCCAATCAGTGAACAGCCAAATATATGACCGTTTCATTCGAGGTAAAGGGCATGTAAAAATGTCCATCCATAGTTAGCATCCCATTAGATTTCGCTTATTTTGTAATGCTAATAAGCAATAATAAGCAAACTAATAAGACGGATAGTTAGCCTTTCTGTACCTTTCCTATTCAGTTTGCAGAACTGTCATCTTATGGTATTGGCTACCATACACATCATTGTCTTCATGAAAGTATGCAATTATTATGTAAGGGATAACGTTCTGCGAGGCGGTCATTGTCGTGAAATAACTCCAGTGCTGAGAGCCCAAAATGGAGCAGATGCTTAGGCCTGCTATGGTTTGGGTATATAAAAATGTTCAGTTCAGATAGAGAAGAAAGCAGACAACTTCTAGCATCTCTTTGGAAGTTCTTTTCCCTCAGTAACTCCCCAGATAGTAAACATTTTGGCTGTGGTTTTGGCATTTTTTGGATTTATTTTGGCACAACATTAAGGATTTGGCCAAACTTTGGCATGGTTAGGCGCCAGTGATACAGCTGAGTTATGCCGTATGTCTGGTTTGCCAAACCCTTGCATTTGGCTTCATTGTGGTGTGATTATGGCTTACCATAATACATCAAAAGGCGCCAGTGGTAAGTCATCGTATGGCTGAGTTATGGCATATGTCAAGTCAACCTGAAGATTGGGTGAAGAGTGGGACAGCATCGTGATGTATTCAGGTTGCATTTTGACATTTAGGCAAAAGACTGACCAATGCCTGGGAATTTTCAATCTCATTACCGTGAAAAAGACCCCCTCCTACTTCAGTTTCTCCAGTGTAATCACTGAAGAAGGCAAGTGCACTTTGCTATCTTCAAATATTACCGGTAACTACACCAATACACACAAAACAGGGCAAGGTTTTCATGTAATACCAAGCTTTCAGTTAGGTCCCTAAAACTATATAAAATTTTTAACATCAACATTGACATTTCAAAACTAAATACAAAACTGACGATGTCAAAGAGTATACTTGTAATAGCTAATAGTAAAAAACATTTAAAATTCTGTTATTTTATCTACTTATTGATTGTTGATTGTTCTTGAAGAGCAACAGAGATCAACAGAGCCCTTGTTTGGAACTATCGGCATACAACAGGAGTCTATGGAAGTGTCTCCACTCTCTCTCTACCGCTCTGATACAGTGGTGTTGCTAACTGGTACAGCAAGCCAATGTATTTGTGATATAATTCAAAATAGTTATTTTGCAGACTGCATTGAGATGATATATTGTATATATATTTTGATTCTTCAGCTTTTGTTTGAGTTTGTTTGCAGTATCCATGACAACCGGAGGAATGGTTGGGTTAAAGACGGTTGATGAACTGGTTCTAAAGGTTTACATGAATTTTTTTCCGGCATGACCCCTGGCACTTGGGTTAGCCCCTTGAGTCGTGGATCTGTCATGGAGGTTTCTTCCTAGACTAACTAAACATAAGGGAGTTTTTCCTTACCCCTGTTGCTCTTGGGTGCTCCTTCTGTGAGGCGCCACGAGACAATACTATTGTAAAAGGCGCTGTATAAATAAAGCTGAATTGAATTAACTTGCAGAAAATAACGATCACAAATACACTGGCTTGCTGTACCAGTTAACAGAAACAACACCACTGTATCACTGTAAAAGCTGTTATCTACTTTAGCTTATTCAGAAAGCTAGTCAAGAGCTCACCCCTCTAGGCACTACATGAATTTTTTTTTTCTGACAAAGTTTCATGTGAGGCTGATGCCATTTTGTCTGACGCCGCTTTGTGACGTGATAAAGAATCGTATTATATTCTTCCAACAATGTTCTCTAAGTATGGGATAATGATGTAGACTGCTGGGTTCTCGATTTGTGTAACCAGCCATGTTCAGAAATATCCCCATCCAACTCCCTTTCTCATTTTTGTTTGACATACAGGGTTGTGTTCAACTTACTTGTCATTAATTGTTGGTATGATGCAGATTTACACGTCCTGGAGTTGTATGATCCAATCACAGTTATAATCACTCCATTGTTGTCCAGCTTCACATTTGGTTTTATCTCACTTTCAAAGTAGTCTCTTAGCTGCACATATCTAAAATAATCCTGGTTACACAATGAAAATCTTTCATTGTGTAATCATCTCCTGAAAACTCATAAACTCACCATTCTTGAAGTAACCTGACATTGGTTTCTAGTTTTTATCTACGTATTATGTCATACCACATTTTTAATGTGAACTGAGTGATCTTATCCATCTGTTTGAATAGGTCTTTAGCTTCCTCTCTATCCCCAATGAGACTCTGAATTTCCCTTCTTTTCACAAATTGTTCTAAGTTTTTCCATTTGGCCTCATAATAACCATCACACCCGCAAACTATTGGTCTAATTTGGGCTGCATTATAATATTCCTTAACATTCACCTTTTAATTTTTCGTAAGTTAAGGTGTCTCAAATTTGATCCTTGGTTTTTGACCATTCCATATAAACCTTGAGATGGCTTTGTCCCATATTCTTAATTGCTTTTCAGGAATTGCAATAGGTAGTGCTTGGAAGAGATATAGGAACCATGGAAGGATATTCATTTTTATTGATTCTATCTGAACTAAAGTCCAGGAACAGGATTTTACACTTATCCAAATAATTCCTTACTTCCATCAACTTTAACATAATTGGCTTCATACAATTCTTAATTTTTTCAGGAAAGAGTCACCCCAAGGTATTTCATAGAGGTTGATTTCCAGTTGAATTTCAGTTTTATATTTTTGGCTGGTGAGAAATGTAATGTTAGAATCTGTGTTTTGGCTAGATTCAACTTGTATCCTGAGGAAAAGCCAAAGGTCTCAAGAAGGTTAATTAATATGGGAAGGCATGTATCTGGGTCGTCGTCTAGATAACATATAACATCATCAGCAAAAAGGCCAATAATGTGATCCTCATTCCCAAATCTTATGCCTTTAAGATTCCTATTTTGTCTAATTGCTTGTACCAAGCTCCCATTGATTTTAAATATTGCAGTTGGTTTTTGATATAGTGTCTTAATACACTGAATGGCTTTTTTATCCATTCCGAATTTCATTCCAAATCAAGGCTCTGGTAAAGGAAAGCTCAGTTAACATAATCAAAAGCCTTGTCAGCATGTGCTAACATTATCAAAGTTTCAAACACATGTTGCATACATGAGGAGTGAAAAAATAGTGTTAAAAAAGAATCACAGAATACCGTGCTGCTTTCATCAGGTCGGTGGCTGTAATAATGTGAAGAAATAGTCCTTCCCTGCCTTATATAGCAGCGTATTCTCCAAACAGGTAGCACTGTCTAGTGGCCATCAAATAAAACATACCCAAAACAAAAGTTGAAACCTTAGAGATCTGCACTCATTTGTTACCGTGCACCCCTCCTGTGGAATAATCTCCCCCCCCACATTCGACAAGCGGACACTCTCAATACCTTTAAATCTAGACTTAAAACCTTCCTCTTTACTGTTTCCCATAGTTAGGGATGGTGCATGGCAAATCATCACTTCTCATGGGTCTTTTGGAAGGGACTGCCTCTGCTGTTGCCCCCAGTTGCGAGGCATGGCAGCCACTGACCATCCCTGCAGTGGTGCTGGTTTACCATGCATCATACCTTAGTTATGCTGCTATAGCCTAGCGCCGCCGCACAACCTTCATGTGTCATGCCGTACAACTCTCTCTCTCTCTCTCTTTCAGCTCTCTCTCAATATTTATATATATATATATATATATATTTATACACATATGTATGCCCAAATTACACATTTGCTTTCTGATGTGTGAGCCTGGCCTAATTCACTGTCTTCCTCTGTCCACAATTATCTTTGCTGAGTGTCATCCCTGCTTCATTCCAGCGGACTCCTCTCACCCTCCCCTCCTGAGTGGACTACAACCAACACTACGGGAGGCCCATGTCAGGACCGACTCCCCATCACAGAGGACCTTCCTGGACGCCGATGCTAGGCCCGACTCCCCTTCCTTGAGGCTTTGTGATTGACCCCCCCTCACAATGGCGCTGTCAAATGGACCCTTACTGTTACCCCCATGACCCATCTCACACCTTTTAGTTTGTCACTATGCCTGGCCGCTGCTACATTGTCCAGCCATAATCCCTGATAACCACCTATAGTCTGACTACCATGTAATGTAAAAGTGGGATAATACTCTATTATGAACTATTATGAACCTTAGCTAAAACCATAGGCAACTTATAGTCTGTCATGGTTACTACTGATTGTAATTTTTCTGCATGACCCCTGGCAGTTGGGTTAGCCCCTTGAGTCGTGGATCTGCCCAAGGTTTCTTTCTAGATTAACTGAACATAAGGGAGTTTTTCCTTGTCCCTGTTGCTCTTGGGTGCTCTTTCTGTGAAGCGCCATGAGACAATACTATTGTAAAAGGCGCTGTATAAAATAAAACTGAATTGAATTGAATTGTTGGCCCATGATCGGGCCGCTGTTGGGGAGCCATTGTGACCTAGTGCTGTGTCAAAGGCTATTAGAAGACTTGGAGGCCCTGTAATTAAAAAGAGGCCTACTTTGATTAATACCATCTTTTAAAAAACTTTCTGAAATTTACCAAATTCATCTGATGTAGCATTAATAAACTATTAAACTTATTAATGTAATCTTCTTGGCAAACAACATTATGGAAAGCTTGCTAGCGATCAGCTAATGTTCACATCTGCTAATTTGACTATTGGTTTAGACTACATGGCTGCCTGCCTGTAACGCTGTCAGTCGCGCTCAGATGTAACGTCAAAATGAAATATTTTTTCGCTGATCTTGCCTCTGACAATAAAGTGGCTTAACTTGAATCTACATGTGTTTTCATTATAATATGACATAAGGAGTCTGACTTCAATAAATAAAGCCGGCGGGGTGTGGGGAGTGTGTGGAAGAGCACAGGAGGGGCGCCGTTTTGGTGTATCGTTTGCCCATGGTCATTTTAATGAATTGCCAATGTCATATGAACGTCACAGCAATGAGAGAATGACTTCCCTGAGACATCTGCAAGACAGAATCCTGTGTGGCCCAGCGCCACACAGACATATGTGTGCTGTCTGGGTAGCCTACTCTACATGTTTGAAAATTACATCAGATATGTAGATTTGTGTCATTATGTCACTGTTTTGGAATAGTGAATTCAGTGTTTTAAAAAGATAGTGAAATAGTAAATTAAAATAATAAAATTAAAATAATGTTTTTACGGTATATACAGGCTAAAATTAACAGACAACAGTTAGATTGACAGGCAATACCTTTTACCATTGATTTTTTTTATAGCTGTATCGTGTTACTAACTTCAGTATCTTATTCAATACCAATAATAATATCAATATTGTGTAGTTGGACATAGTTATTAACATCCATATAAGTCGGTTACTTTTGCATTTTATTGTTTTTTAAAGAAATAAAGAGTATAAAACAATATCTGCTTGGAAATTAGTTAACTGAGCTTAGCATGACAAAACCTGTAACTTAAAAGAAGGCTTCCGGGTTTAATAGTCCAATTACATTTGACTTGTACTACTTTAATTAACTTAATGCATCTAGTTTATTTTTTAGATGTAAGATACTATTGCTGTTAGCTTTTTGCTTATAGCTTATAGCTTTTTGATGAACGAGTTAAATTAATTTAGTAAGATTAGGTTTGCGGCTGCTTTGACAGTTGTCTATTAGCAATAGATGCCTTGCTTGTAAACAGGAAGTTGCTGATGAAGTGTCTTGTGACAGTGTTCAGTTTTTAGCAGCGTTTATGCACTATTTAATGAAGTCGAAACAGAAACTTTACCCTCCCCAATACACTGTCCTTGTCACACAACTTCTGTCAGTTGACAAGTTCGAAGCATAAATGTGAACTCAGGAGAAACATTCGCTGCTGGCCTTCACTTAACGGTACCTAACTGACCGTGGTGTGGAGATGGGTGTGCTAAACTTACTAATTCGAAGAAGAAACAATACTTGGATCTGTGTTGATCCAAGCTGCTCAACCACAGTTGCACAAATAAGCTTGTTGTCTCAGTAATGTCATGAGACCAAGACGTTGCCCAGGATTTGTGTGTACATCAATGTGTTTGTTGTTGCAGGTCTGTGTTTGTTTGTTTTCTCCTACAGTAAATCTGAACACTCTAACCAAGGCCCCGGGAGTTGGTGAGTGTTCCAAGTTTGGCCTCCTGCGCAGTGTTCTCTGTCAAAGGCAGGGGAAATGTTGAGTACAGTCATTAAGAAAAAGGTGATTGATTTGTGTGGTGTGTATTGGAGCTAGAGATTTGTCAAATCCAGATTTTCTGGGCCTTTGGGATAATATCATTGTTATTGTCTATAAAACCCTGGAATGAATAGATCTCTTAGAAAATACATAGGGGTTTCATAAGCTTCAAATGCTAGTAGTTCGTCATATGCAGGTGCATCAATCGCCACATTATTTACATGACCTAACAGTAACAGCAGTTGGCACTCTTGATGTATGTTTTGACCCATAAAAGCAATAGTCCACAATTTGAATCCAATACATGAACATGAACTAATTCTGCATACAGCTCCCTACTGCCCTTTAGCGGTCCGTTTAGTGCGTAACTCATGCACTTTTGTCAATGACTTTGTCAATGTGAAGCAAATGTGATGGCGCAACACAAGGTCATAACCAATCACCACAATGCTCAGGAGCCCTGTAGAGAAGGACGTAATTTGTTTGGCAAATATTGAGCATGTTAAGCAAAAATGGTAATGGGTTTTTTTATGGATTCCTATGCACTGCTGTTTGTAAATTGTATTCTTTGTCATCTTTAACTTCTGCCAAAATGAGAAACTCTGCTTACAAGATACAAGTATATTAGTATTGGTATTAGTACTAGTAACTCTACTTAAGTAAACAGCATCATCTTTCACATGATATAGATTGAAACATTTGACCACTACTGTAGTCTTAAGAAGTAGCCTATTTTTTGACAACCTAACCTAACCTAAGTTTCCAAATGCAAGAGCAAGAGTTTTGACATCTGTTGTCTATTCCCTCGCTCTCTCTCTTCCTCCATTTTCCTGCCACACATACTCTCCATCTTATCAGGTGCTGCTGATGGGGAAAAGTGGGTTGGAAAAAAAACAGCATGAGATCAATCATCTTTGCTAATTACATCACCAGGGATACGCGAAGGCTTGGACCTATGAGTAAGCAACTCCCACTTCCATTTGGAGTCACACAAACCTGGCCTGCTGTTGATCCCCCACTGTTCTGCTCCAGTTTATTCCAATGCCCGGGAAAGAATCCTTTTGTAAAATGTTTTCAAGGAACTCTTGTCACTGCTCTGGACTATGTGTTTGTAGAGTGTTAGCAAGTGTGTTTGAGTGTGTGTCTGTGTGCATGAGATGGTTTGTTTGCCAATCTCTACTGCAGCTCTACAGGTGGCCAGGAAATTAGAATGGAGCTGTAATGGTGTGTGTCTGTGTTCTCTCTTTGCAGTCGATGTTGAGCACTCCCATGTGTGTTTCCTGGGAAACCAGGTGTTGAATCTATGGGACTGTGGCAGGTAAGCAGGAAGTAACAGACCTATGATAACAGTCACTACATATCCTTTGTGGTCCATTTGGCCATTGCATTAGTCAGATCCATAATGTCCTCCTGCACATTGCCTCACTTACTAAGCACTACAGTTTACCCCATCGTCAGTAACTCTATTGTTTGTAACTATGATGTCTATGACAGACATAAACATAAAGTGCATGATTGATTCCATGAATAGAGTATCTGAGAGTAGAATAAGTAATAAGTCATAGTGTTTAAATACAATCTGGTAACAATATGATTCCATCAGTATCAGTATTTCATGAAAGTAAATCATGTTTGTGTTCTGCATCAGAAAATGTCCAAGGGGAATAAAGTAGCTTGATGGGTAGTCAGCCTCTTATAACACTGCCTTCTCACTCACAGGCATGACACGTTCATGGAGAACTACTTCACCAGTCAACGGGACAACATCTTCCGCAACGTGGAGGTGCTGATCTACATGTTTGACGTGGAGAGCCGTGAGCTGGAGAAGGACATGCACTACTACCAGTCCTACTTGGAGGCCATCCTGCAGAACTCGCCTGACGCCAAGGTCTTTTGCCTGGTGCATAAGATGGACCTTGTGCAGGAGGACCAGAGAGACCTGGTGAGGAGGGGTTTGGACGGGGGCTTTTGAACGACTAGCGCTTGGTGTGTGTTTGTGTACCTTTGTAGAGTGGAGGTTTTCTTAACCTATCTGGATTAATTAACCACTCTAACCACTCTTTGACCGGTATTGGCATTTTCAGCCATTTGCCATGCTTATTGTTAGTGTTTTTTGCCTTCTTCTGTGCCGCCATTGCTTTATGTGCTTGCTGTGTAAACTTTCACCATATGTTTAGTGTTTAGTAGCTGAAGTCTGCTTGTTCTCTTATTGTCAGATCTTTAAAGAGCGAGAGGAGGACCTGAAGAGGCTGTCTCGTCCACTGCCTGCACCTGCTTCCACACCTCTATTTGGAATGAGACCCTTTACAAGGTGAGCTTGTGAGCTTGAAATGGCACAAAACTAAGAATTTGGCCGAACTAACACAATTCCAGGAGCTGCTATCATCCTTATCATCCAGTGTCACTGCTGCAATCTCTGCTTCTATCATGACAAGATTCACAATGCCATGGACACCAAGAAACTCTTCTCCACCTTCAAATCTTTACTAAACCCACCTCCTCCACCTCCTGCAACTAACCTCACAGCTGACACTTTTGCTGCATTTTTTACAAACAAAGTTGCAGTAATTAGTAGTCAGTTCTCAAACCAATCTACAGAGGTTCCTCCTCCAAGCCTCTCCAAACCAACTGCTTCCTTTTCTTCTTTCACTCCTCTCTCCGAGGAAGAGGTGTCTAAACTTCTCACAGACAGCCAGCCTACCTCTTGTCTTCTGGACCCTATCCCAACAATCCTTCTTCAGGCCATAACCCCCACCATTGTGACAGCAGCCACACATGTGGTCAATGCTTCACTAACTAGGGGTACATTTCCCACCACCTTCAAACAAGCCCAGGTAACACCGCTGCTCAGAAAACCATCCCTTGCTCTCACTCAAGTGGAGAACTACTGGCTTGTCTCTCTTTTTCCCTTCTTTTCCAAAACCATTGAACGAGCTGTCTTTAAAAAAGGTCACAGGATTTCTCACTCAGAACAACCTCCTCGAATCCAACTAATCCGGTTTCAGAAGTGGCCACTCCACTGAAACGGCGCTTCTGTCTGTGATGGAAGCATTAAAAGAGGCCAGAGCGGCAGGTCAGTCCTCAGTACACATCCTGCTGGACCTATCAGCAGCATTTGACACGGTCAACCACCGCATCCTACTGGACAAGCTTACCAACATGGGTACTGATGGCACAGTGCACTCCTGGTTCAAATCCTATCTTACTGGATGGTCGTTCAACGTATCATGGCTAGGACAGACATCGGCACTTCGCCAACTCACCACAGGAGTACCCCAAGGATCTGTGCTGGGGCCCCTTCTCTTCGCTTTGTACATCACCTCGCTGGGCTCGATCATCCACTCCCATGGCTTCTCTTATCACTGCTATGCTGATGATACCCAGCTCTATCTGTCCTTTCCGCCTGACGACTCCACGGTGTCAACACAGATCTCGGACTGTCTTTGTGATATATCTGCATGGATGAAAGGACATCACCTCCAACTAAATCTCTCCAAAACTGAACTGCTGGTCCTCCCAGCCAAACAAGCCATACATCACATCAGCATCAAGATCTACTCCCTGTCTGTTTCTCCCATCAAAGTGGCAAGAAACCTAGGTGTCATGACCGATGACCAGCTGACCTTTGCAGATCATGTTGCCTCTGTGGCTCGGTCGTGCTGTTTTTCCTTATTCAGCATAAGGAAGATCAGGCCATACCTAACCTAACATGCAACCCAGCTTCTGGTGCAGACCCTGGTTATCTCTCGTCTTGACTACTGCAATGCTTGACTGCCTGTGCTTTGAGACCACTACAGATGATCCAGAATGCAGCTGGACGTCTGGTCTTTAACCACCCAAAAAGAGCACGTCACACCTCTGTTCATTGAACTCCACTGGCTACCCTTGGCTGTTCGCATCAAATTCAAGGCGGCCTACTGGTGGCCTACAGGGTGATTGATGGATCTGCCCCCATCTACCTGAATACTCTCCTAAAGCCCTATGTCACCTGCCGACCACTTCGCTCCTCTAAGGAACGTTATCTAGCACGGCCAACACCTTACGCAGGTCAATCCAGACTCTTCTCATGTTTGGTTCCACGCTGGTGGAATGACCTTCCAAGTGCTACTAGATCAACTGATACCCTCTCCATCTTCAAGAAACTCTTGAAGACCCAGCTCTTCTTATCTCCTGGCTTAAATTTTGAGAGTGCACTTAACATCTTATACTTAATATCTTTTATACTGCACTTTATTACACTATTGCACTTTCAACTTAAAATAGTGCAGTTTTTATGTTAGCAATATGCACTCTTTGTTAGTTTCTTTCATTGTGTTGTAGCTTGAATGTTTTTGTTTCACTTTGGATAAAAGCGTCTGCTAAATGCGTAAATGTAATGTATATCTAGGAATGAACATCATATGAGACCACCTTTAAGTAAAAAGGGAGTTTTGTTGTTTTGTTGTTGCTGTGTGTGGGGTTTTTTTTTGTTTGTTTGGGGGGGTCTTCTTTGAGGGTAGTTTTCACCACTGATTGATGTAGATAAGCCTGTGACTACTAACAGAGAACAGATGAAATACCTTAGACCCCCACTGACCTGAGATGATCAAGGGTCTCAGCCACCAGATTGTTGTGCAAACAGACATTTTAGAATTTACCATGGAATGACGTGGAATTTAGTAGTGTACTCACATGATAAGCAAGGCTGAGTCACAATCTGGTCTCTTACTTTTCAGCACCTTTTTAGATTCCAGGGTGTTGGCAGTGATTCAGAGATAGATCCATTGACTGAAGGGAGTCTTGTTTTAAGTTGTAATGCTTGACTGGCTCGGTGAGGATGCCTTCTCTCTGGCCGTTGCTGGTTTTAAAGGCTCTGGTTGACTACTATTGAAGCTCAGTTAAAGGAGGTCATTGTGCCCATCCCAGGTGCAGTACAGGATGTTTTCTTTTTTCATGCTTGACTTAAACATTCTGTTTCGAGCAACAGTTCAATCCTTTGGTGAATCTGAGGAATACTGATGTGATGAAATATTAATCTAAGCCAAGCTTGAGAAACTAAAACAACAGAGAAGGATCAAGTGTGCAGACTTTTTTTCATAAATATGACAGTACATGGAATACGCCATTTATTCCCTGTTTATGTGCTTTGTTGGTTCTGACAAGAGTGTTTTAGCCCAGTGATTATTTAGTGTTAAGTGGAAAAGAGAAGGTAGTATATATCAATAAAGAAGAGAGAGAAAAGTCTTGTGTGTGTTTTCTCTCTCTCTGTCTCTCCAGGCCTGGTCCAGTATCGTCTACCAGCTCATCTCCAACGTCCAGCAGCTGGAGTCCAACCTGCGCAACTTCGCCCAGATCATCGAGGCCGACAAGGTGCTCCTGTTTGAGAGAGCCACCTTTCTGGTGAGTCGCTGGTCTCTCTCTTGGCTGACCAGTGTTTTTCATACAACTAAACTGCTTCAATTGCTCCACAGAGGCATCATTTTTCAAGTAGGGGAGAGAAAGTCAGGATATCAGTCAGTATATCAGTCATTTTGGATCAGGAATGTGTCTCACTTTCTTGGGTGCTTGGTGTTGATGATCATGCGTTTGAGTATGTCAAGCTAAACTTGAGTTTTTCTACCACAGTCTATGTTTGTGTGTGTGTGTGGCTTCACAAATCATTAATTCATCAGAAGTCTACCCAGCTGGCAAAAAATATTTGCAATTGCTGCATAGTGTATACGTGCAACATGATTTTGTGCCCAAATGCCTGAAACATAGCTGCTTCTTAAGCTGTCAGGTCTCACCACGACACCTCATCCACCCATCCTGAGTAGCTGGGGCTAAAATTCTGGGCACTTCCTGCTTGATGCATGCACAATGCATCATCAGCCGTTTTTTAGTGGGGTTCAAAAAGAGTTGCTGGTGGCGACCGAGGCAAAGTTGGTCCCTGCTGATGTCCTCAGACAACCCCAGCGTCAGGAGCGGGAGGGTCACGGACGAGCCCTCCTCTGCCTGCACGCCCTGCCAAAGATGCTGAGCGATGCCAAGCGCAGGCAGGCAAAACCAGGGCCCGCAGGCTCCAGGAGCACCGCACATGTCAGATCATCACCACAAGGGAGACATGAAGGGGATGGAGGAAACAAGACAGGCAGGGAGAATGGAGAAATACAAAATAGGAAAGGGTAGACTCACTGAGTAGAGAGAGAGAGAGAGAGAGATAGAGAGGTGGACAAGGGATGGAGAGTAACAAACAAATTATGTGTGACAGACCCTGAAATAGGGAAAGACAGACATGTTAGTAGACAGGGTCCATAGTTGCAAAAGGTATTTCACAGATGTAGCTGAATCTTAAAGTAGAACCTTTAAACAACAACTGGAAATCCAAATTCATGGCTACTCATGGGAAAATATGGGTCATGAGCTTCAGAGCTTAAGAGTGAAGGAAAACAGGGCTTAGCTAGTCACTTTACAGAACTCCCATTGAAACCAGATGGCTTGATGATCAGATGATGTCCAAAGTCAGAAACATTATGATGGCTTACAATCAAACCAAATGCACAATGTGTGTTGTGGTGACCTATCAAATACTAAAAGCTGATTCCAGTGTTTTTGTACCCCTCTATAATATTGTTAGCAAACATTATAATACAGCTGTAAGATTCATATAGTAAGTCAAATTTTTCTTAAATATTTGACAAAAATGCTCACATTTACTAAAAATATTTCTGCATTTCCACAACTGTTGTTCTCTATAATCTATCAAAAAGATAATAGACAAGTCAAATCAGTTTGTCATCAACATAAACCTGAATGCAAAAAAACTGTTTGACTGCATAGGTTAGGTTCAATGGCTAAAGATCAAAAAGGATGCGTGTGCATGTTTTTCCATAAGTTCTGTGAGGACAATAGACGAGGACACTGTGAGGACAGGCAAAGAGGAGCAAAATAAGTTTCATGATTGTAAAGTTTAGCTAATTCTTGGGGCTTCACGGTTACAAAATCGACTGCAAGGCACCAACTCCATGACCTGAGGCTCCACCAGAGTTCCACAAAAGACATCCTGAGTTCCTAAGACCCAGACACACATTGTCTGAACATTTTGGGCCCACCCTCATTATCATCATGTTTCAGACAAAAAGAGGGACCACACACACATAGAATGGCACCTGTGGGGCAGTCTTGATGCTAATGGTCCACAAAGTATTGTTAAGGTCATTGGCACAATAACGTCCATTCCATATGAGGTTATAATTAATTAATCAGTAAGTAGTAAATTAGTAACTAAGTAACAGTAAGTAACTAACAGTAACTAAGAAGTAACTAGAAGACTAAGAAGAACCAACTAAGTAACTAAATAACTAGCAGTAACTAAGAAGTACCTACGTAATTAAAAAGTAACTAGAAAATAACTAAGAAGTAACTAAAAAGACACTAAAGAGTAACTAGAAAGTAACTAAGTAACTAAGAAGTAACTAAAAGTAACTGAAAAGTAGCTAAGTAACTAGCAGTAACTAAGAAGTAATTAACTGTAACTTAAAAAGTAACTGAGTAACTAAGAAGTAACTAAAAGTAACTGAAAAGTAGCTAAGTAACTAGCAGTAACTAAGAAGTAATTAACTGTAACTTAAAAAGTAACTGAGTAACTAGCAGTAACTAAAATTAACTAAGTAACTAAAAAGTAACTAAGAAGTAACTAAGTAACTAAGTTACTAACTAAGACATCTAAGTATTACCCCTTGAAGTTTAGCCTAAGCCGAAGCTCTACTGACTTTTGCTAGAGTTCTGAAACTTGCAGCTGGTTGGTTCTTCAGGAGAAAAAGACAGTGGCCTGAAGCACACACATGAAAATGAACAAAGAAATGGGTGCAGCAACACAAGGCTGATGTTTCATAATGGCCCTTTCAGTCCGCAGACACAAACTTTATTGAAAGCCTGTGGCCTCAGTTGACAAGGACCATTTGCAAAAGACTCGTCAGTCGTTGCGCCCACTACTCAGCCATATAGGTTTTGGAACTGTGCGTGGCCCACAGACTTCATATTCAATTCGGTAGATGTATGGGACTCCTCAAGATGAACAACCTTTGTAAGCACATTGCATTATCCACGCCCAACAGGAAGTGAGGTAATTGGGATTTTGTGCGTTTTGACTCATGGTCAACTCCCAGGATCTTGATGTTCTCCACCCTTTACACTTCGCTTTCGCTGATGCAGAGGGGTTTGTGCTTCGATTGTAATCTTCGGAAGCCGACAATCATTTCCTTGGTCTCATTTACGTTAAGCACCAAGTTGTTGTTTCTGCACCAGCTCTCAAATAGGTTGACCTCCTCCCTGTGTCAGGATTTGTCATTCTGGTGAATAAACCCACAACTTTAGTGTCATCTGCAAACTTCATGATCAGGTTGTTCTTGTGTCTTGGTTCACAGGCATGGGTCAGCAACATGTACAGCAGTAGGCTGAGCACGTATCCCTGAGGGGATCCTGTACTCAGTGTGATAGATTTGGAAATGTTTTTCCCAACATGGACTGACTGTGGTCTCTCAGCCAGGAAATCCAATATCAAGTGACAAAGGGTGGGGTTAAGGCCCAAGAGGAGTTTTCCATCAGTCTGTGAAATACAGAGTTGAAGTCAGTGTACAGGATTTTGATGTAGGTGTTTTTCTGTTCTAGATGGGTAAGTACTGTATGCAGGGTGGTGGATATTGCATGCTCTGTGGAGCAGTTTAAGTGGTAATTCTTCGATTGCCTTTTAGATTTCTTCCTAACTTTAAAGGTATAATGTGTAAAATTTTAAGTTTAAAATATCCAAAAATTACCAAAATCCAGCATGTGAAGAAATATGTGCAGTCATGTCACAAAAATTATGACCATGTACTGGGCTGCTGAGATATTTATCCAAATTAGCATGCTAAATGACTATCCCTGGGAAAAGTGGAGACCAATGACTGTATAAGAACTTGATGGTATATTAAGTCAGCTTACCTAACGTTAGTTGCTTGTCATACACTGCTGATCTATGAGGTAGCAATAACATAAAATTATATCTAGGCCCATCCTATCATGTTAACATCCTAAGGTAAGCTCTACCGATATGTCTGTGTTGCAGAAGTGATTTTAGCAGAATCAACCATGGAGGTGATTGACACAATTTTTAATGTCATGCCAAATGACATGGTGTCACACCATAGGACAAACCATATCACATTATTTATTGGTGGGAAAGTATGTTTGGCTAATGCATTTAAGACTACAATATCACTTGCCAGATGGTAGCAGCTGAAACAGTCCATGACTAGGATGGCTGGGGTCCTTACTGATTCATTTGGCCTTCCTGATGTATCACCTCCACAAGTCCTGGATGGAGGGCAGATGCTTTGTGCTGTGTGCACATCTCTTTGCAGTGCCTTTCGTCTGAAAGCAGAGCAATTTCCGAACCATGCAGTGATGGTTCTGGTCAAGATGCTCTCTGTGGTGCCTCTATAAAAGGCCTTCAGGATCTTTGTTCGCATACCAAAGGATAACATAGTAATGGTAACAACCAATAATTGCCTTGGTGTGTTTCTTAAAACTTGTGCTTCTCTCGTTCTCTCCTCCTGCAAATGTTGGGAGGAAAACCAATGCACCAATGCTCCCTCAGATGGAACATGAACATGAAATTGCTCTTTTTTGACTGACCTATATTTTGCTTCTGATAATAAAGCTTCTTAACTTGAATTCTTGTGTTGTTGAACTTCTCGTGTTTTCATTATACACCAATATGAATAAAAGTAATGACCAACCTAAATAATAAAGGTCGAGGGGAAGGGGAGAGAGAAGGGAAACAAGGGAAAAGGGAAGAAGGGATAAAAGAGTAGGGCGAGGTTGTCATTCTCGATGAACTGCCAACATTTTCTTAGACTTGCATGCAACTCTGCAATGTCTTGTTGACAGAATCTGTATTCATAGGCCCAATGTCGGCGAGATGTATGTGTGCTGTGAGGGTATAGCAACCAGGGTTACTATGCCTGTGACTGAGAAAAAATGGGTGTGTGCATGTGAAAACAATGGTTCAAATATCACTAAACTCAAAGAAAACATGAAGCATTAAAGCAACAGACATAACAAAACTGCCAAACTGCCTATTTTACCGTGGGGCGAAATAATCATTGCGTCTCATGCAGATCATGGTCAATTAGTGAATTTCCATGACTAAGTTGCCATGAATGATATCATGCACTGCCATAAATTGTGTCCAAATTAGTGTCCAGTCCCAGAGGAAAAAAAACTCAAATATATCTAGCCAATATATCATTTAACCAACCATGTAACATGTAAGATTTTGACATTTTTCCAGAACTTGAATTGCTACTGCTAAGAAGCAGCTTCCCTTGTCGTGCTGGTCATTCTTATGAGCCGCTCAGTTTATATACTATTTACGTCTGTGGCCAGACTTCTTCAAATGTATAACAACAGTGTATGTGAGTTTTTCACTGACTCGGTTTCAGTATCATTAAGTGACAAACCAGATACCTAGCGATTGGCTCTGTTTTGTTATTAACAGAACAGTACAGTGGCACTGGAATCATGTCTGAGATTAGCATGGTCTGTGCACAAACTTATCTCATAAAGCAAACTTGGCCAGGGGGTGTGAGAGCCAGAGGCCACTGAGCCCTATCAGCTCTTTACTGCTAACTGTAAGACTAATTGCACTAATTAACAAGGCCATGCTGATACATAGACCCACAGACCTACTATGTGTGCACCATGAGGAATAAAGGTTAGATAATAATTCACCATAATACAACCAGAATGCTGAGAGAACAACAACTGAATTTTGACTGTATATGGGTTAATAGATTTTTTTTTTTTTTTACATAGAGGAGAAACTGAACTTGAATACATCTATCATGTAATATTTGTGTATGTACATGTAACATTTTTAATGTTGCAAGGTTTTAATGATTAAAGAGGGACTGAAGTAGGCCCCATTCATGCTGTTTGAGATGTGCAAGGCTGGGCATGGACTGAAGTGACCTTACTCAGTGGAAGTGTATCTAGGTGCAGTCCTGCCATGCTTTTGTTCCCTATGTTCCATACGTCCTGTCCTATGAACTTGGAGCCACCATGTTTTTCTCACAGAGGTTATCTCATGATACAGTAAATCCTAATCCTATTTTTTCTTCAATCAGACAAATACAATATCAAAACAGTGAAGCACACTCATGCTCAGAGAATTCACAACCACCTGGCTCTCACACATCTGGACAAAAAGGACACTTATGTCAGAATGCTGTTCATCGACTTCAACTCAGCATTCAACACCATCATTCTACAGCAGCTGGTAAAGATAGTGTATCAGCTGGGTCTGAACACCACCCTTAACCATCCATCTGTGGCTCTTAAATGTTTCAGTGCTGTTTCCAAGAACAGTTGCAGGAATCCATGTTGATGTTTTGAACTTCACTTAAATAAGTTATCATTACTTCTAGCCTACCAGCAGCAATAGGCAGCGTTCAATTTTAGCTTCACTTACACTCACTCTCACTCATGCAATGAGTGAGAGTGTTTTATGACACGAAATTAGCAAGTAGTTCTTGATCAGGAAAACTTCGCTCCCTTTTCTACCATTACATTGAGAAACAATGTCTTATCAGGAGGTAGTCTAGGCTACTCCTGTAGAAATGTTGTGCATAGCAGGTATTTAAACTCACATGGTAAACCCATGTGATGTTATATGCTAAAGTGCAGCGATTTGGCCAGATTTTGCAAATCGGTGGCTTGTTGTATAGGGTTTTAGACTGGAAATCTGGAAAAGGTTGTTTTAAATCTATATTGCAAATTCTGTCTGATTCTGCGTTTATAGGAAAATTCCATTTTTATGTCTGAATTTTGTGAGTTTGGAAATCATAGGGCCATAGGCTTAGACTGATTGATCAGACACTTTGTGTATGCATAAGTACAGTATATGTGTCACGTCTGCACCTGGTTCTCCACTGGCCCCCTCTATACTCTCTTGCCACTGAAGTTCACCGGTCCCTCTCTCCTGATTACTGATCACAGACACCTGCATCTTAGGCACCTATTTAAGCAGCCCAGTATCTCTCAGTCCATGTCTGGCCTCGTCGACTCCAACATGTTTCTCCTTAGTTCAGTTAAGTACATTACTACTTCCGAGCATTGGTCTTTGGCAGGTTTTGGACTTCGTGTTTTCCTGTGAACTCTGTCCTGTGATCTCCTGTGTTTTGTCTATGGGCATTGAAAAGTGGGTTTGTCACTTTTGTCCGGAAATCTCCTGTGTTTGTATTACCTGTTTGTGAAGCTTGACGGTAATTTCCTCTGTACTGATTTGTCCTCATATTAGCAAAATTGTCTGAGTCTGTGACAGAAGGCCAGACCTAAAAAAGGATGGATTTAACAAACTTGCCAACTTCCCACTTCCCGATCCATTCCAGGAACTTCTTGAGGAGCTTTATCAAGCTCTCACCCCAACTCCAGCTCCAAGCACTCCCCCATTACTTAAAGCTCTAAAGCATCTGGTAGTTCATCCCGGTCACTACTCTAGTTCTCCTGAGGGTTGCAGTGGATCTACTCCAGTACTCCCTTGCCCTTGAGGTTCAAGCCCAGCGTTGCTCCACTGATATATTAATGAGGCTCTAAGACAGGGCTATATACAACCTTCTACTTCTCCCGCTGCATTAAGCTTTTTCTTTGTGGCAAAGAAGGATGGTGGCTTGCGACTCTGTATAGACTATAGAGCCCTCAACAATATTACAGTGAAGTTCCACTATCCACTCACCCTGAGCTCGGCCTCCCTGGAGCAGTTAAGAGGTGCGACCAGAGGTCCAGATTCCACACTCTAAACGAGACCAAAAAGCCTGACACCATTCTGCCAACCCAAGTCATGGTGAGTTCCATTCAGTGGGCTCTGGATGATATCACTGTGGCTACTGAAAGTGACCCTGCTCTGCCAGATACCCCTGCAGACCGCCTCTATGTTCCAACCTCCCTCCAATATCGGGTAATCTCCACTGTCCACTTGTCCTTGGGGACAGGCCATCCCAGGGTCCACCAAAACCTCTCACTCAATTCGGAACCAACACCGGTGGCCAGGCATGGCCCTAAAAGTGCAAAGGTTTGTGGCAGGTTGTACTGAGTGTGCCATGGCTAAGTCTCCACACCATCTACCTGTTGGTAAGCTCCTTCCTCTGCTCCATCACTTGTCGCCCTTGGTCACACCTAGGGGTTACTTCATCACAGATCTCCCCACCTCCCTCAACTACACCTGTATTCTGATTGTGGTGGACCATTTTTCCAAGTCCTGTAAACTAATACCACTAAATGGTCTCCTCACTGCTAACATCCTGTTCACCCACGTATTCAGGTACTTTGGCATCCCTGAAGACTGACCTTGACCTAGTGTCTGACCTTGGTCCCCAGTTCATCTCCAGGTTCTGGCAGGCCTTCTTTTCCTTCCTAGGTGTGACCTTGAGCCTCTCCCCTGGCTATTACAATCCAATGGGCAGACTGAAAGGAAGGTCCAAGCAATCAGCCGCTTCCTCAGAACCTTCTGCCATGGCCAACAACATAGCTGGAGCCAGTTCCTCCCATGGGCCGAGGACGCACTGAACTCCCTCCGACAGCCCTCTACTGGTCTGACACCGTTCCAGTGTGCAGTCGGCTACCAACCACCACTGTTTCCCTGGTCAGGGGAACCGTCCAATGTTCCAGCTGTGGACCACTGGTCCTGGGTGAGTGAGAGGGTATGGAATGAGGCCCACCCTCTTCTACAGAAAGCAGTGTGCCATCACGTGATCCACACCAATGCTACTCCTGACTTCTTAGTTGGACAGAAGGTGTGGCTGTCCACTCGCAATATACGGATGTACCTGCCAATGCCAAAAGCTAAGTCCCTGATTCAGCGACTCCTTCACTATCACACAGCAAATTCACCCAGTCACATACAAACTCCAACTGCCCTCTCATTACAAGATCCACCCCACCTTTCACGTATCCTTGCTCAAGTTGTTATACAGTATTTTTAGAAAGTTCAAGAACAAATTCACTGGATAATGTTTTAATCAGGGGCCCAGTTTCTGGTAATTTGTGGTGAAATATGGATGCATTTTTCATAGGAGAGACAATACTAGATAGGCTTAATTTTTCAATAGAACCCTAAGATCCCAAAATGCTGGTCTCCTTGTAATCCCAAGAATATCAAAATCTACGATAGGAGAAAGAGCCTTTTGTTACCGTGCACTCCTCCTGTGGAATAGTCTAGACTTAAAACCTTCCTCTTTACTGTTTCCCATAATTAGGGATGGTGCATGGCAAATCATCACTTCTCATGGGTCTTTTGGAAGGGACTGCCTCTGCTGTTGCCCCCCGTTGGGAGGCATGGCAGCCACTGACCATCCCTGCAGTGGTGCTGGGTTACCATGCATCATACCTTAGTTATACTGCTATAGCCTAGCGCCGCCACACAACCTTCATGTGTCATGGCGTACAACTCCCTCTCTCTCTCTTTCAGCTCTCTCTCAATATTTATATTTATATATTTATAATATATATATTTATTTATACACATATATGTATGCCCAAATTACACATTTGCTTTCTGATGTGTGAGCCTGGCCTAATTCACTATTTTCCTCTGTCCACAATTATCTTTGCTGAGTGTCATCCCTGCCTCATTCTGGCGGACTCCTCTCACCCTCCCCTCCTGAGTGGACTACAACCAACACTACGGGAGGCCCATGTCAGGACCGACTCCCCATCACAGAGGACCTTCCTGGACGCTGATGCTGGGCCCGACTCCCCTTCCTGAGGCTTTGTGATTGACCCCCCCTCACAATGGCGCTGTCAAATGGACCCTTACTGTTACCCCCATGACCCATCCCACTCCTTTGAGTTTGTCACTATGCCTGGCCGCTGCTACATTGTCCAGCCATAATTCCTGATAACCACCTATAGACTGACTACCATGTAATGTAAAAGTGGGATAATACTCTATTATAAACTATTATGAACCTTAGCTAAACCATAGGCAACTTATAGTCTGTGATGGTTACTACTGATTGTAATTTTTCTCCATGACCCCTGGCAGTTGGGTTAGCCCCTTGAGTCGTGGATCTGCCCAACGTTTCTTCCTAGATTAACTGAACATAAGGGAGTTTTTCCTTGCCCCTGTTGCTCTTGGGTGTTCCTTCTGTGAAGCGCCATGAGACAATACTATTGTAAAAGGCGCTATATAAATAAAACTGAATTGAATTGAATATGGTAGATAGGCTTAATTTTTTCTGAATCACTACTAAACTTGCATATCATCATACAACGTGTTTTTCACTGACAATAAGACAAGACTTTTTAGTTCAGTTTTCTGAAATTGCAAATGATGCTTGATATACATAATTATGAGCTAATATGCTCATTCTGAATAACCTAAGCTAACAGCTCCACTTTGGATGAAACTGACTTGAAAATGAGTATGGGCAATTCCACACAAACTGTCATGTCCATAATACAATAATAATAATAACAAAATGTCATGGAATTTGTATGATGCGAATGACTATGTGACAAGTTTCATAAAATTTCTTCTACAACCTAGAAGAGTGAATGCTCAAATTTTAGATAATCATCATTCACATCATATCATACCACGACATTGTGTTGCCTTTTTGGATGTAACAAACGTATATAATTTTGCTTTATTTCTTGTTTTTTTTTTGTTTGTTTGTTGTTAAAATATATAAATATACATTTATTAGACCTGAAATCTACCCATAGATAATGTTTAACAAGTTATGTAATCAAAGAAGTTCAACATCTCATATCTGGCCAGTGAATAAAAAAAAAAATGGCCTGTAATGTAAACTGTTTTGCCTCTTATTAACATTAAATAATCCCCTGAAAACTAGTCAGGAATCCAATGCCAATCATATGGCCCTAGAGATATAAACTTGATGCAGTGCCTCCACAATGGCCATAAAAGTTGGTTTGATATACAGTGCTGCTCAAAAGTATGTGAGCATTTTGCAGTTACCTGGTTTTCTGTATTATTTGGTCATAAAATGCCATATGATCTTTATCTAAGTCTTAATAAAAACAAAACACAATGCTGAATGGCACAATTTGCTGAAGCCAGTAGCATTATTACTGTCAGGCACAGACTAGGCAGAGGCAGTGTTAAACAAAGGAGTATTTATTGAACAAACAAAACTGCACTTAACAAAAGTCACGTCCGCTACTATAACGGAGGAAACTGAAAACTACAACGCTCAGAGGTAATTGTGAACTAACACACAGGAGATCTTGGAGGCAAACACAACAGCACTGACTGGAAAACAAGGAGACACAGAATATAACAATACCGACTGGGAAGTCCAGGCTCGCGGGGCACACAACACGGGAGACCGCGGGAGATGGAGGAAACACGACTGACACGGAGGTAATCCAAGGTAACATTGACGAGGCCAGACAACAGGGGAAGCAGGGGGGAGGCTTAAGTAGAGTAGAGACCAGGTGACACCAATTAATACTCAGGGGAAGGTGATCGTGAACGGGGAAGTGACTGCGAACGGGGAGAGAGATTGAGAGTCTGTGGGGTTGAGTGAGGGGGCGTGGCCATGACCAGATCTGATGCAGACCTGACATCACCCCCCCCCCCCTTCAGGGGCCGGGTACGCCGCCTGGGACGACCCCGACCACGGGGAGCGGGACGGTCCGGATGTTCCGTGTGGAACGCTGTGAGCAGGTTGGGATCCAAGATGTCCTCCTTCGGGACCCATGAGCGCTCCTCCGGACCGTACCCCTCCCAATCTACCAAGTACTCCAGGCGGCCCCTCCGGCACCTGGAATCGAGGATGGAGTCGACTGATTAGGCCGGGCCGTCATCCAACAGGAGTGGCAAAGGCGGATCCGGTCGTCCATCAGATACTGGGGAAAGAGGAGAAACACAGTGAGGTGCATGGTAGGGTTTAAGCAGGGAGACGTGAAAGGTGGGCTGAATGCGGTAGTGAGGGGGCAGACGTAACTTAAATGTGACCGGATTGACCTGCTGTGTGATCTCGAAGGGAGCGATGAACCGGGGGCTGAGCTTCCTAGAGGGCAGTCGGAGGCGGATGTCCCGAGTGGAGAGCCAGACCTTCTGGCCCACCACGTAGGGGGGTGTGGGCCTTCTCTGGGCATCTGCGTGGTGTTGGAAGCGGCGGACTGCCCTCTGGAGCTGATGGTGTGTGGTGTCCCAGACCCTGCCGCTCTCTCGGTACCAGTCCTCCACGTTGACCATGCTGGTGGGCTCGGAATGTCAGGGGGAAAGGGGTGGCTGGTAGCCGAGTGTGCACTGGAATGGCGTAAGTCCGGTGGCGCGTTGGCGTAAGGAGTTCTGTGCATACTCGGCCCAGGGGAGGTATTGACTCCAGCTTGTTTGGTGTTGTGAGCAGAAGGTGCGGAGGAATCTTCCGATTTCCTGGATTTTCCGCTCGGTTTGGCCGTTTGACTGCAGATGATACCCTGAGGTCAGACTGACGGCCACACCCAGGCGACCTAAAAAAGCCCGCCAGAACCTGGAAATAAACTGAGGTCCACGGTCTGAAACAATATCTTCAGGCAAACCAAAGTGACGGAAAATGTGAGTAAAGATAGCCTCTGCGGTTTCTGCCGCAGAGGGGACAGACTTAAGCGGGATCAGTTTACAGGACTTTGAGAAATGGTCTACCACAAAAAGAATGCATGTTAAGTCATTGGATTTCGGAAGGTCAGTGATAAAATCTACACCTAGGTGTGACCATGGCCTCTGGGGTATCGGGAGTGGCTGGAGTTTACCTTCTGGGAGTTGTCTGGGGGTCTTCGCCATGGCACACTCGGCACACCCAGCCACGTACCTCTGGACGTCGCGATCCATCCGAGGCCACCAGTACTGGTCGCGGAGGAGAGTGAGGGTCTGGGCAGCCCCCGGACTCCCCTTCCTGAGGCTTCGTGATTGACCCCCCCTCACAATGGCGCTGTCAAATGGACCCTTACTGTTACCCCCATGACCCATCTCACTCCTTTGAGTTTGTCACTATGCCTGTCCAGTCATAATTCCTGATAACCACCTATAGACTGATTACCATGTAATGCAAAAGTGGGATAATACTCTATTATGAACTATTATGAACCTTAGCTAAACCATAGGCAACTTATAGTCTGTCATGGTTACTACTGATTGTAATTTTTCTCCATGACCCCTGGCAGTTGGGTTAGCCCCTTGAGTCGTGGATCTGCCCAAGGTTTCTTCCTAGATTAACTGAACATAAGGGAGTTTTTCCTTGCCCCTGTTGCTCTTGGGTGCTCCTTCTGTGAAGCGCCATGAGACAATACTATTGTAAAAGGCGCTGTAGAAATAAAACTGAATTGAATTGAATTGAAAAACGACCAAAATCCAGCAAGAGAATCTGAGGAAATATATGCAGTCATGTAAAAAAAAATATGACCATGTGCTGGGCTGCTGAGATATCTACCCGAATTAGCACACTAAATGACTATCCCCAGGCCATACAGTCTAAAGATACCATTTTCTGCTCTGCATGGTGGTAGCGAGTAACAAAGCACCCAGTCAAACCTCCATACATGACACGAAAAGTCACCACTAGGAGGCTTACCGCACTTGGCTTGTGTTGGAAACTGGCAGAGTCCATTTACGGGCGATTAACTTTACTGTCTATGGCGATTAAACATTCTCTGAACTAACTGTCAATCCTGTGGAAGAAACAAGGTCCCACGCTACCAGGACAGGAGAAGTCAGGATAGCATTGAAATTTTAAAAAGCAGCGTTAAACACAAACATTGTGTTTCAGCAATACTAGGTTGGCTGAAGCTAGCCACAAGGCCCTAAAGAGACGACCCCACCACCACCACCACCACAACAGTTGTCAGTAGCATGGGAAAAACTCATTGAGAAGTGAAGAAAAGAACAGATTAAACCAGAATGAAACTTTGATACCAGCATTGCTGGAAATAGCTATAAACAAATAAATTAAGTTTGATGATGAAATTGTAATGCTTCATTTCAACTGAAAAGCAAACCACTGCTAAAATATTTCGCGAAAAGTGAAAACCAATGCCTGTGTAAAAACTGTCGGCTTAGCAATAACTCTGTCAGGTAGCAATAACATATAATTATATCTAGGCCCATCTTATCATGTTAGCTTTCAATCTAGCCATTGCTTCAGTTGTGATGAAATGGATCTCTATCGTTACACCTTGTCAAAAGTAACCAATATGAACAAATACCACATTGTCAGTGAAGTATTTATGTTTGTGAAAGCAGAAGACAGTAACAGAAAACACTGTAAATAGTAATTACTATTTTTTGGTAGGGTAGACACAGACTTTATGCAGAGCCGTATAAGCTCTATATATAGGCTTCGGCTCTGACTCAATGCTGACAATACTGTCCCTTTCGGGTGGAGTATGGTGTATGAATTTATGGCATTTATTACACATGATACCTTTTCAAGTAGTAAAAGGTTGATATCCCGCATCTACATTTGGGCTGTCTTATCTGTCTTTAGTAGTGGATTGTTTCTGTGTAGGCTAACAAACTGGCAGTTCATTTAGCCTAGGTCTATTAATATTCTAAAACTGCTTGTTTGGTTCCAAGATTGTGATTGTGGCTGATTCGGCGTTCCAAGCCCTAAGTAAATCCAGCACAAACACACATGTTTGCCTGTTCTCTTATATATCACTCTGCAGCGAACTTCAATTTAAAAACCACTACAAAGTAATGGCCCATAGCCCTTCTCACTGTAGTAGCGTTTAGTGTTGCAGCAACCACTTCCCCAAAGGAACTAAATCTTTTGGCAAAGGATGGTTATTACAAGACACTTATACACTTTTTAAATTTGTGTGGCTGTATCTAATAAAATCTTTTCAAATCTCTTCAAAGATATGTTGTAACAGTTTTAGACTAAGGGGCACTAGACTAATGGCACTGTGTTTTGTGTCGTGCCAAAGTACACCCTTTAGCTGTTCTAAATCCAGCACAAACCCACAGCCTCTCATGGCTTATTGCTTAAATAAGGCACAAAATAAGGGTTGGAACTGGAAAGACAGACCAAATGTGTTAGACCTAATCAGGTTCACCAGGTTCAAACCATTGACAAACCTTAAAATGGCCTCAGCATAGAGAGTACACAATGCAAATCACATCATCCAGTATGATAGGCTTATCATTCTGTCTAAAATTGTGTGAAATTTAGCTATGTGGAAGTCTTTTATTCATAATAGCGACATTTTAGAATGCATATTGAGGGGAAAATGTCCAGGAATTGGAAAAATACTGGCAACATATCAGCCATCAGCTGACCCAGACACTAAATATTGTTATTGGCATCGGCTCTTTCAAAACCCATATCAGTCGGTCTTGTGGGTCATCGATGTGTCCAGGTTTGAGAGTAGAGAGTATGACAGTAGCTGTGTAGCTGTGCCACATAAGGATGCATTAATTACTGTTAACAATACTCAGTAGTCAACAATATTCAGATAGTAATTATTATGATAGCAAAATGCTGGCAGTCCACTGGTGTTTTTGCTCATAAGTTCTCCGGTGGTCGTCTGGCACTTGCCACTACTAAACCATATACGGTGTTTCCATAGACACTGGCCCTGAAGTAATTGACAAATGTAAGTTGCTTTAGATAAAAGTGTTTGCTAGATGCGTAAATATAAATGTGCCTAACCTAATATTACCAATTTTATATTAAAATAAAAAAAACCTAGTCATTATTGTTTTAGAACAAATAATAATAGACATAATATTATATTTGGATGCCCTTCCAAACATATAGTATATTACATATTTCATAATAAAATCAAGGTACCTAGACATTAATTGAAATTTGGTAATGGATGGTAATTAGGCCATTGCACAATGGCCACAGAGGCATAATGTTAGAGGCCTTTTGTTACCATGCACTCCTCCTGAGGAATAATCTCCCCCCCACACACATTCGACAAGTGCACACTCTCAATACCTTTAAGTCTAGACTTAAAACCTTCCTCTTTACTGTTTCCCATAGTTAGGGATGGTGCATGGCAAATCATCACTTCTCATTGGTCTTTTGGGAGGGACTGCCTCTGCTGTTGCCCCCAGTTGCGAGGCATGGCGGCCACTGACCATCCCTGGAGTGGTGCTGGGTTGCCATGCATCATACCTTAGTTATGTTGCTATAGCCTAGTGCCGCCACACAACCTTCATGTGTCATGCCGTACAACTCTCTCTCTCTCTCTCTTTCAACTCTCTCTCAATATTTATATATATATATTTATACACATATATGTATGCCCAAATTACACATTTGCTTTCTAATGTGTAAGCCTGGCCTAATTCACTATCTTCCTCTGTCCACAATTATCTTTGCTGAGTGTCATCCCTGCCTCATTCCGGCAGACTCCTCCCACCCTCCCCTCCTGAGTGGACTACAACCAACACTACGGGAGGCCCATGTCAGGACCAACTCTCTATCACAGAGGACCTTCCTGGACGCCGATGCTAGGCCCGACTCCCCTTCTTTGAGGCTTTGTGATTGACCCCCCCTCACAATGGCGCTGTCAAATGGACCCTTACTGTTAGACCCTGTGGAAAAGGGCGATATAGCTTCATCCGAACCCGCGGAGTTGCCTCAGTAGTTTCGCACACACAGCGTCACATTTACACTGATAGCTGCACTACCTTTCCCAACATGCAACACATGCCGGCAGCGGCAGTGCAAAGTTTAGTTCATCGCGAATAGCGGTTGGTTAAACTAACATAAGGGGATAACCACAGTACATTTCATTCCATAAACTTTCTTTACTAACCAACATAGAGGACAGTGAGGTACCCGCTGATTCAGCTCCATTCTCCGTTCCGTAGCTGGCAATAAATCCCCAGGTCTAACATACATAACACTCACTCTCATGCACGCCTAGTTGCCGGTTGTCTCCTGGTCCGTCCGCCAACTGGTCTATGGGGAAACACGGGCTGCGTTGGATCAGAGTACTTATCTATTGTCCCGGGACAGTGGAAAAGACTTTGTAGGGAGAGGGGTGGAGGTTTGGTATTGGCTGTATTGATTTGTCAATCTATATTGTATTTATTGAGTGTAGCTGCATTGCAGCAATGAATCAACTATTTATAATTGATTGATATGTACAAAGAAGTGGTGGTATGTGTTTTATGATGTTTATTACCATGGTAATTATGTATTGTGGTTGTTTGCCTTCCTGTTTAGTTGGGATTGCCCAATTAGCTAGTTATTGGTGGGCCTATTTAGAAGGCAGTCAGAATGTGTCTGGGGTTGAACGCGGTGGACGTGGGGCAATGTCAGCTTGCTCAAGTCAAGTCAAGTCAAGTAGGTTTTTATTGTCGTCTCAGCCATATACACAGTACATAGTGAGACGAGACAACGTTTCACCGGGAACAATTGGTGATACACATAACTGTTAAAACCCAGTATGGACAAGACAGATACGTAATAATGCCTACATACACTATTGCGGGACTACACAGATTCACTCACCCACTCACACACGCACTCCCACACACAACTACACACGCACGCGGGCACATATGTACATGTTGCTGTGAGGTTGTATGTTACCTACATGTTTATTACCTGCAATGGTCGTTTTTTTTGTTTTCTTTGATCCAGTCTATTGGTTTGCCTTTTTTCTACACTGGTGCACATGTAAATAAACGCCCACCCGCTTTTCACAAAAGTCTGTTATCCCCTGGTCATTACCTAGTGGTCCCTCCTTTCCTACTGTGAGACGGAGGCTGGAAGAGTCTCTGACTCACATTTGGTGGCAGCAGTGGGATCATGGCGCCCAAGAAGTCAGTGAGGAAGAGGAGAGGAGGACAGGTCCAGCCAAATGCAGCGATGGCCTACCATCAGCTGGTGAGAGAGGACTTGCTGGAGCCCCCTGGTGATGAGGAGGAAGAATTTGCTGGAGAAGAAGAGGTCCAGGGCGGAGGTGATGAAGGTGCCGAGGGCAGAGCCATAAGAGGGATAACCGACAGGTCAGAGGAGCTTGACCTACGATCACTGTATAACTTCCTCCAGACAGTGATTAAGACCCAAGAATGTGAGTCCTACAAACATCAGCAAAGGTGGCGTAGTGTGCAGATTCAGCTCAACAATGTGTGGGATGAGTTGGACATGGAGCGACGGGGTGACTCTGATGGGCGTCGGCAGCCAGGGGCTGAGGCCGGTGATCCCCTATTGCCAAGGCAGCATCCAGGAGCCTCACACAGTCAAGCAGCTGCATCATCAGCCTTACTGGTTCCCGCAGCGACTCCTGAAGGCCCCCTGAATCCAGCTGGGCAGTCAGCAGGGCCAGATCCGGTGCCAGTTCCAGCAGTCTCACCATATCTGTCCACAGACCCTGCAGCACCGTCTCCAGTTGCCTGGAATAGGGCAGCGGTGCCTAAGTTGGAAGAGGGAGATGATATTGAGCAATATCTCACTACCTTTGAGAGACTTGCAGTCGCCTATAGGTGGCCGAGAGCTAACTGGGCGGTCTACCTGGTGCCTTATCTCAGTGGACGGGCAAGGGCAGCTTATGTGGCAATGGACAGTTTTGAGGCTATGGACTATGATAAAGTGAAGAAAGCTATTCTTGCCAAATATGAGATTAATGAAGAGATCTACAGGCAGCGCTTCCGAGAACCAGAGGTCAAGCAAGGGGAGACTCCACGGGAGCTGTACAACCGCCTGAGGGACCTCTACTGGAAGTGGATTAAACCAGCAGAGAAGACTGTGGAAGAAATAGGGGAGATTCTTATCCTTGAACAGTACCTGCGAACTCTAGCTCCTGAGATCCGTGTGTGGGTGAAGGAGCACCACCCAGCCACAGGCCAACAAGCGGCAGAGCTGGTGGAAGCCTTCCTTTCTGCTCGTCAGGGGCCAAAGACTTTCCGGTGCCAGAGGTTACCTGTGGTTGGAGGTAAGTCTGGGGGATCCGCTGGTGGAGTTGGTCCAAGGGGGTCTGGACAGAGTAGGACACCAGACACACAAGCCTACAATTTTCCTCCCACATCTCAGCCTAGGCCCATGTACACTTCCCCAACCACCTCACAGCATAAGCAGGTCCCAGCTCCCACAGCCTCTCTGAACAGAGCCAGTAATATCTGTTACTACTGTAGCCAGCCTGGTCACATGATTAGGGATTGTTCTGTTCGCAAAGCTAAAAACTTGTGTAGCCTACCAAGACCTGGAGCCGGAGCTGAGTACATGGCTAGACTGCAGACGACACCCGTCAAGGTCAATGGAAAGGCTACAGTTTCTCTCCTAGACACAGGCAGCAAACAGACCTTAGTCCTGCCCCATCTGGTAGAGCAGTCAGAGGGACTGGGGGAAACGCAGCTCTGGGTTTGTTGTGTGAATGGGAATGAGCATGCATACCCAGTGGCAGACATTTTCCTGGAGGTCAAAGGTCAGGCCTTTTTGTTAAGGGTCGGAGTGGTTAAGGGTTTGAGCTATCCTGTGGTGTTAGGGCAGGATGTGTTAATTCTGCCAGAGCTTGTCCAGTCTTCCACACCAGTTAGTTTGGTGGTAACCCGTTCCCAGGCCAGGGCTCAGCAAAGAGAGGTGCTGGAGGATGTTATTGCCAGGACACATTTAGACATGATGCCTTTTAGCCACATACACAGACCCACCTGAGCATGTCAAGCTGCACAAAAGCCGCAGACAGAGAAGAAGAGAAAAGCTCCAGGGGACAGTGCAGAAGATGGGGGAGCGGGTGCAAGTTCCTGAGGTGGATAAAGAGGAATTGTGGGAGGCTCCTAGTAATCTTAGGGACCTGCAGAAGGAAGAGGAGACATTGACAGAGGCTTTCAGTAAAGTGACTGAGGTTGAGGGGGAAAAGATGGGAGCATCCACAGCTTTAACAGGGGAGCGTTATTTTATTCGTGGGGGCTTGTTATTTCATCAGCCTGAAGGGGGTAGTGATGAGCAGGTAGTAGTCCCACAGTGTCTGAGGGAAAAGGTGTTGGCCCTAGGACACGATATCCCCTTAGCCAGACATCTGGGTAATGTCAAGACCCTTGAGCGGATAGCGTGCCGGTTTTGCTGGCCTGGGTTATACACTGATGTGCAGAAATATTGCAAGTCATGCCCTATCTGTCAGCTAACGAGTAGCCATAAGGTTAGGCCTTCCCCTCTGCATCCACTCCCCATTACTGGCATACCATTCCATAGAATAGGGATGGATATAGTTGGGCCCTTGGAGAGAACAAGATCAGGTCACCGATTCATCCTTGTTGTGTGGACTATGCTACCCGCTATCCAGAAGCCTTCCCCTTGCGCAGGATCACCGCTGGGGCTGTTGCCCGTGCCTTACTCCAGCTGATTTCCAGGGTAGGCATACCCCATGAGATAATTACAGATCAGGGAACTGCATTTCTGTCCAGAACAGTCAAACAAATCTATAGCTTACTGGGGATAAAGGGGATATGGACCACTCCCTACCACCCCCAGACTGACGGGTTGGTAGAGAGGTACAACCGCACATTGAAAGGCATGCTCAAGAAGTTTGTGGCAGCCAACGGCAAAGACTGGGATCAGTGGCTGCCATACCTCCTTTTTGCCTATAGGGAGGTACCCCAGGCTTCCACCGGGTTCTCGCCCTTTGAGTTGTTGTATGGGCGCCATGTCCGGGGCCCTCTGGATTTACTGCGAGAGGCCTGGGTGACCCCCCAGTCCACGGAGGATGACAGTGTCCTCTCCTATGTCCTGAGGGTACAGGACAAGCTGGAAGAGATGGCTTCCTTGGTGGAGGACAACATGCAGCAAGCCCAGCAGACCCAGGCTCGGTGGTACGACAAGTCTGCACGGCAGAGAACCTTTGCACCGGGACAGCAGGTCCTTCTACTGTTGCCGACCACTGAGAACAAGCTCCTGGCCCGGTGGCAGGGGCAGGATAGTACATCAGCTGGGGCCGGTGGCCTATGAAGTGGAGATGCCTGGGAGGCGAAAGACCCGGCAGGCCTTCCACGTCAACCTCCTCAAAGAGTGGCACCAACAGGAGCCGCCACTCAGCCACCAGCTGATGGTGCAAGCTATGCAGGAGGATGAGGATACACCGGAGCAGTTTTTCCCGTCAGCTGTTTCCCCCACTGAGCCAGATCTTACTCACCTGACTGCTCAGCAGGCCCAGGAATTGCAGGCCATCATACCTGCAGGCCTGTTTTCCGAGCAGCCAGGTTACACTTCATTGGTGGAGCATGACATCCTGCTGAAAGCGGGAGCGGATGTACCGGATCCCTGAACGCTTGAGGACCTCATTGAGCGCCTTTGCAGGGCGCAGTTTATCAGCACCTTAGATCTGTGTAAGGGGTACTGGCAGGTCTCATTGGCTGAAGGAGCGAGGCCATACACTGCATTCTGTACCCCCCAAGGTCTTTTTCAGTTTGTTATGATGCCTTTTGGCCTGCAGGGGGCCCCAGCCACTGTTCAGAGACTGATGGACTGTGTCTTGGAGGGCACTGGGGCCTTTGCAGCGGCCTACTTGGACGATGTGGTGATCTACAGTGCCACCTGGCAGGATCATGTCCAGCACCTTGCGGAGGTGCTGCGGCGTATCCACGAGGCTGGGCTGACAATCCAGCCCAAGAAATGTGCTCTGGCACTACCGGAGGTCCGGTATTTGGGGCACATAATTGGTGGTGGGGCAATCAAGCCTCAGAAGGACAAGTTGGAGGCTATCCGGGACTGCCCACGACCCCTGACCAAAAAGGACATACAGTCTTTTTTGGGTCTTGCTGAGTGGTGCTGGAGGTTCATCCCGAACTTTGCTACCCGGGCTGCACTCCTCACTGACCTCACCCGAAAGACTGGGCCGGTAAGGGTCAAGTGGGAGGAGGTGCATGAGCAGGCTTTCCAGGACTTGAAGGCCGCATTGCTCTGTGAACCAGTGTTGCAGAGTCCTGACTTTGGGAGGCAGTTCACGGTGCAGACTGATGCCTCTGGAGTTGGACTGGGGGCAGTCCTTGTCCAGGGGGAGGCGGAGCAACAGAAGCCTGTGGCCTATATCAGCCGCAAGCTCTTCCCTCGTGAGACCCGGTACTCTGTGGTGGAGCTTGAGTGCCTGGCAGTGAAATGGGCCCTAGAGACTATTATCCTTTGGGCAGAGACTTTTTACTTGAAACTGACCATAGGGCATTGCAAAGGTTGGGGAACATGAAAGACTCTAATGCACGTATTACTTGGTGGTTTTTGTCTTTGCAGCCATTCCGGTTTCAGATTCAGTATAGGGCGGGAAAACTGAACCCTGTTGCAGACATCCTGTCCCGCCACCCTAGTGGCGAGACTTCAGAAGGGGGCGGAAGTGTGGAAAAGGGCGATATAGCTTCGTCCGAACCCGCGGAGTTGCCACAGTAGTTTCGCACACACAGCGTCACATTTACACTGATAGCTGAACTACATTTCCCAACATGCAACACATGCTGGCAGTGGCAGTGCGAAGTTTAGTTCATCGCGAATAGTGGTTGGTTAAGCTAACATAAGGGGATAACCACAGTACATTTCATTCCATAAACTTTCTTTACTAACCAACATAGCGAACAGTGAGGTACCCGCTGATTCAGCTCCATTCTCCGTTCCGTAGCTGGCAATAAATCCCCAGGTTTAACATACATAACACTCATTCTCATGCACGCCTAGTTGCCGGTTCTCTCCTGGTCCGTCCGCCAACTGGTCCGTGGGGAAACACAGGCTGCGTTGGATCAGAGATCCATTGTCCCGGGACAGTGGAAAGGCGGGTGGAGGTTTGGTGTTGGCTGTATTGATTTGTCAATCTATATTGTATTCATTGAGTGTAGCTGCATTGCAGCAATGAATCAACTATTTATAATTGATTGATATGTACAAAGAAGTGGGGACGGTGGTGGAGTAGCAGTTAAGGAACCTGGCTAGCATGCAAGTAGCCTGGAAAATTGTGCGTTCAAATCCTGGCTGCCACCGTTGTGCCCTTGAGCAAGGCACTTAGCCCTAAGGTGCTCTAAGGGAGACTGACCCTAATGTAATTGATAGTTGACAAATGTAAGTCGCTTTGGATAAAAGCATCTGCTAAATGCATAAATGTAAAATGTAAAAGTGGTGATATGTGTTTTATGATGTTTATTACCATGGTAATTATGTATTGTGGTTGTTTGTCTTCCTGTTTAGTTGGGCTTGCCCAATTAGCTAGTTATTGGTGGGCCTACTTAGAAGGCAGTCAGAATGTGTCTGGGGTTGAATGCGGTGGACGTGGGGCAATGTCAGCTTGCTGTGAGGTTGTATGTTACGTACGTGTTTATTACCTGCAATGGTCGTTTTTTTTTGTTTTCCTTGTTCCAGTCTTTTGGTTTTGCTTTTTTTCTACACTGGTGCACATGTAAATAAACGCCCACCCGCTTTTCACGAAAGTCCGTTATCCCCTGGACCATTACCTAGTGGTCCCTCCTTTCCTACTGTGAGACGGAGGCTGGAAGAGTCTCTGACTCACACCCCCATGACCCATCTCACTCCTTTGAGTTTGTCACTATGTCTGGCCGCTGCTACATTGTCCAGCCATAATTCCTGATAACCACCTATAGGCTGACTACCATGTAATGTAAAAGTGGGATAATACTCTATTATGAACTATTATGAACCTTAGCTAAAACCATAGGCAACTTATAGTCTGTCATGGTTACTACTGATTGTAATTTTTCTGCATGACCCCTGGCAGTTGGGTTAGCCCCTTGAGTCGTGAATCTGCCCAAGGTTTCTTCCTATATTAACTGAACATAAGGGAGTTTTTCCTTGCCCCTGTTGCTCTTGGGTGCTCCTTCTGTAAAGTGCCACGAGACAATACTATTGTAACAGGCGCTGTATAAATAAAACTGAATTGAATTGAATTAAATAACGTACAGGGTCTTCAAACTTAATTGACCTGTAACATTATTAAATTATTAAATAGATAGAGATATCACATTTCCACTCTATAATTTTTGTGAGGCTTGGTCTGAAGATAGTCTGTGATCATTTTGGTGAACATTTGACAAATTCTGTAACCTGTGGAAGCTTAGTTTCACTATGGTTTTTTGTGTGAATTTGAGGGAGAACTGAATATTTTTTGACAAGAAGACCAATGGATGAAAGATGCAGAAGACTGCAAGATCAATGTGTTGATAGAATTTTGAGCCTAGGTCTATCTGGACTTAAGATATGGACAGGGGAGGAGCTAGAGGAGGGACAGGGGTAGTAGCACTGGACTCCCCTGGAATCTGACTTGTGTTGTGGGTTCGAATCCCAGCTGCCACCGTTGTGCCCTTGAGCAAGGCACTTAACCCTAAGTTGCTCAAGGGGACACTGGCCCTGAACAGTTGATAGTTGACAAGTTGTAAGTTGCTTTGGATAAAAGCGTCTGCTAAATGCATAAATGTAAATGTAAAGAACAAAAACAATGGGGATCCAGCAGCTGCCCTGCCCCAAGACACAGAACAAAAGTACATATTCTGTACATATTCTAAATCTAAGTGTATTACTAAGCACTACTGTGTAAGATTTTTCCATCTAGAGGTTGAGATCACATGTTGCAGCCAAGTGAATAGTGCAATAAATTATAAAATGCATACGGAAGCCAAGAGCTGATTAACCATAACACAGAAGCCTACAAGATGTAATCCAAGTATACATAATACTGTAGTTGCATTTGCACATATTTCTGCTATGTTTTACACATCCTTCATAAAGTAGTATAACATTATTGCTAGGTTCTTATTTTACTACACTTTTATGGCCAACACTATGTTGCAGCTGCTTTGCAAATACACACCTGTTCATATTACCAAAGTGTACTGTACATTTAGAATAGTGTACAAGACTGCCTTTGGTGTGTGTTTATTAGAGAGAACCAGGTTCTGTTAGCCTACCCAACTATGTAAGGTACTGAAAGTTTCTGTGATTCTGACGTTTTGGCTGGCAGTGCTTTGTTTTATGTTTGGAAAATAATGTTTTTGCAGTGTTAACATATTGACATGGTTTTCAGGAGAGATAACTTGTCAAACTGCAAGATTAGTCTCTCATTTGAAAATGCATGCATTCATTTTTATAGATTTCAAAAGATATAAGAAAGATATTTTACAAAATATGTCAAAAGTCTGGCATGGGCTTAATTGGTCCCGTACCATTTAAGCCCATGGGCTCTATTTTGACGATCATATGCGCATTGTCTAAAGTCTGTCGCGCAAGTTGCTTTGGGGGCGTGCCCGGCACAATTTGGTATTTTGACGGCGGGAAAAGCGAACATTGCGCCAGGCGCATGGTTCAAAAGGGTTGGTCTTAAAGTACTTTATTAGTCATGGGTGTGTTTTGGGCGTAACATACAATTAACCAATCAGGATTTATACTCTCATTCCCTTTAGAAGTCAGCGGCGCATTTTCCATGGTGTGTTGCTATTACGATGGCGAATTTACCCGGAAGACAGGAGTGTTTTTCGATGGAGGACACCGATCTGCTAGTGCGTGAGGTAAAAGCACGTGAACAGGTTATCTTCAGGGATGGAAAGAATCCCCCCAAACCTCCACGGGTCAAGGAAGTATGGGAGGATATATCCTCAGTTGTGTGCTCCGCCTTGGCAAAAAAAGAACATCCGAACAGTGCCGAAAGCGGTACAATGATGTTAGAAGACGGGGGAAACAAAAGCTTTCAACGCAAATTAATAAATATTGTGATATATGTGATGTACATTTATTTTTCATATTTCCAGGGACTCCATAATCTTTTTCTCCACATGAAAAACGTTTGTATAAACCCTGCTGCGCACTCCTGCTGATGAGAGAAGCATGGTGTTCGCGTATTGTGCACGCTTTCATATCCCAAAGCGTTGTGCGCCCCTAAAATAGCTTTTCAGCAACTGACGACAGACCAGGGTTTTGTTGGTCACTGGCGGATTTGATTTTTGCGTCCTTATAATAGCATCTGGCACGCTTTGTGCCAGACCACACCTCTTCTTTTCGCTGACACACCCATGACGCTATCTAGATGCTATCTAGACAACGTGATTTTTTGCTGGAAAAAATGAACGATGCGCTGGCACAGAATAGTAATGACACCATGTGCATGTCGCGAATGCACAGTGCGCCGCGGCATCATAGGGCCCCATGGGTGTTCCATAATAACATACATATTTTTATTGAAGTATAATAAATTATTGCTTTACAAGAATAAAAAACAGCAATGCATTAATTCAGTAACATGTTAAATTGATAAAATTAAATTAATGAAAATAACTTACTAACTAGATCTACATCTGCTCAGGTGAAGTCCTAACCTCTTTTCTATAAGAACTACAGGAATTGTGAAAAGGCACTGACACAGTTACCTCTAGACTGAATCGTAAACTTTTTACAGCTGTCCTTTCTTTAATTCTGTTTTTGTTTTACGTCCTCTTCTTTTCTTCTTTCTTTCTCTCTTAATTTGTTCATTTCTTCATTTACTTCAAAACACAAAGCCAAAATTTTGCAGACCTAACTTCTATTAAGATGCACACCTATAAATGGTACTTGATGAGGATGATCTATTCAGATTCAGTTTATGTTAAGTTCATGTTTATGATTAGATTGTCAGCAGGGTATTTTTCACTGCAAACAAAATCTATAGCTTAATGTTCAATAAGATCAGATCCATGCAGTTTATGAGTGGACACCAAAACCTACGAATCATACTGTTTGATTAGAAAGTCACAACAGTGCATTCCTACCTATGTTAAACAAGATATGCATATTAATGTTTCTTTTTATTGTCCCTTTCTAACTGAAAACAGCTGATGTGCACTTAGCTGTTTCCTATTACATAAATCAGAACTAGCCCAATCTATAATGTATAGAGGCCTATTTTTATAGTTGTAAATTAAGTTAAAAAGGTAAAAAAAAAAAAAATGGTTATTATCAACACTCCCGTACAAGAATTTAGAAAAAAATGGCTAAAGGGAGGTTATCCTTATTGAAATGCATTGAAGTGGGCTTAAATGGGACATAGTGAGCTTAATTGGTGCCTTACTGAGTAGTAGTTAAAATGACAATATATTCTTTGCATATATTCTTTACTTTGCATACCTTTGTGAATATTAAGTTTTTAGATTGTGGCACTGTACCATTTAAGCCCACCTTTAAAAAACAGCAATTTTTTGAAAATATTCAATTCTCTAAAGGGATCAAAGATGTGTTGATGTGTAGATTATTGTCATATCAGTTACAAAATATTCATTATACACACCTGACATGTTTCATTTTTTTGCCAGTATATCACTTAATAAGGCTTGTGGTTTGACTGACAGATTAGCTCTGTGCAATAGCACATAAAAGTAATCTTTCCAAATGTAGAAAAATAGATAAAATAAATAGGATTGTGAAGGAAGTGGCTAAAAATAGTAAAACACATGAAGTTTGAGGGGTCTCAAAACACCAAAATTTTGAGGTAACTTTTTGTGAATAACCTTGACATTCTATGCAAAGATGTCAGGCTAACTTAAACAGGCTTATGTGACTGATTTGAAATAAAAAACACATGGAGTTAACAAACTTCTGGACTGATTAAGATGATGAACACAATTTTTTTTTCTTTCTGTAAAATCTGATTTCAAAGTTCAAAGTGGGCTTAAATGGTTTATGGGCTTAACAGGTACTCACCCTAAATTTTTAAATCTTAATATAAAATGAACTCTACCACAACTCCATTTTCACACTTAATATCTTAACAGCCTTATAAGTCACCCCCTCAAGTAAATAAAGTATTAAACATTTATAAATAAAAATTAGAAAGCTTAAAAATCTGAATCCTTGGTCAAATTTGATGTGATTTATAAGCTGGATCAGTGTCAGTATGAGTATGATCAGCATGATTTGCTGTTTCATACAGAATACATGACAAGAAAAAACTCTGAATGCAACAGAGAAATTGATGTTCTTAGCAGTTTGTGGAAATTGTGTGGGGCTAAGGGATGTGACAGCAGTTGTCAAGGCATAGCTCTGTTAGAACATCCTTTCAAGTGAAATGAAGAACAACCATTGCCTCTATTTTGCTCTCATGTAACAAGAGGGTTTTGAAAACAGTCATTGAGAGCTGCTGGCAGTGCGCACACCAGCAATGGATGGCATGACACTAGGGATGAGGGCATTGTCTGGCACCAATGTCTCTAGATTTACCCATCCCCCACTCCCCCTGATTTACTACTCCATAAGGAACAGTGACGTGGAATGACACCTGCTATAGTGGTCTTCTGATACACTACATGGTAGGTCTGCTTGTTTTAGTTTTTGATTTCCATTTCCTTTTCCACTTACAATACAATTACATTCAGTTAATTTATGCTTTATAGGCAATTACTGTGTATTCGTCAACATCTTGACAAATTTCTATGCAACACCTTTAATCATTTGCTGAATTCTACTCTTACCAGTGTACTAGCTTCATCTGTTAATGATATTTTACTACTCACTATTATTATTATTATTATTATTATTATTATTATTATTATTATTATTATTATTATAGTAGTAGATAATAAATATTTCTGTGACAGTGCAACCTAGACCACAAGAATTAAGTAGGCCTGCACAGAGTGAATTGCTTTTGCTTTTGGAGATGGCTGATGACATAACAACAGATAACGATGAGATAATGGCAGATTATTAAACTGTGTGGTTATAGAGTTATCTCCCAGCACTGGATTGTGCATGAAGTCTGAAGGCACTGGAAGGTCATCTGGGTCGAGGTATTGATTTTTTCATTGTAGGTCTAAGTCCTTCTTATGAACATCTTTCATGAAAGCACTGTTATTTAACAAAACCATAAAACACCGTTATGGGTAACCTATTGTAATGTTTGTGAAACACTTGAAAACCCAAACGAAATTTCTTTGTTAAAAATATGCGTAAGTGTATGATCCATTGTCATTGGGAAACTGGGCCCAGGTATGTTCCATTCTCCTTAGAGTGTGCTAGTCCTAAAGGATAACCAAGCTGTGCAGTTTGTCCTTCAAGGCTATGGTGCACACACACATACACACACACACACACACACACACACACACAGGCATCCATTGTCCATGGTGATTTGTGGCTTGTCCATTATCCTGGGAAGAATAAATGCTTTCAGCCCAGATCGAGGGTGGGGTGTGGGGTGTAAAACACTCCTAGTGGGGGACATTTTTAGGGAGTTTCCCATACGTTTAAATGGCCGATGTAAATAGGAAGCATCATCATTATCTGTCAGGGCACTTTTTTAGGCTTAAGCTGGGTGTTGATGATCTCAAAAGAGGTCCATGGTAGAATCATCTAAAGGTGATGGCCTAGGAGAATACACAAACATCTGACATCAGTAATGAAACAATTGACAAGTGGTGGTTTTGCTTTATCTAGGCTATTTAGGTAGTTGGAGTAAAATGTGACTAGGATAGGTCATATGGGATGACATTTAGGACTTTTGGTATTACAGAAACATGCTTCAGCAAGGAGGGAAAAATATTGGGCCTTTATGGCTCTATGGCAATAGATATATATTTAAATTATATACATTTAGTCCAGCACATTCACATAACAAGCTCAAACTCACAATGTTTTAACTTTGACATTCCAGTTTTCCCCCACACTTGCAGACGTTCTCACACATCACACTACAAAAATCTTGCTTTCTCTTCTTTTACCCCACACATATACATAAAAGCTTACACATGGTCTTTTATTCATAGGATTTTAATGGGAGATGAACAATGAGTAATGTTGTGTATGAGCAAGGTACAGTATAAAAATGAGTAGCCTATGCATGTAGTAACACAACTGAGGCCCCAACAACTGGCTGAGCAATGCTCTGAAGGGCTAATACATCCATGTAGTTTACATAGAGGCCTACAGGGCAGTTGTCTCCCTGGTTAGAACTGCATAAAACTGAAGCCTTTCTAAGTTCTAAGACTTTTGACTGCTATGAAATGAAATTTCAATCACTGATGCAGGGAAATGGTGAAAAGTTCATAAAAAAAAAGAAAGCAGTGGCGACTCGTAATGGAAGTCTCGGGAAGCCTCCTCGATATTAAATAGCTTGATAAATTGAAGAGTAGGTAGTATGTAGCAATAAATTGTACCGGATGTAGTGAAGTTTATTTTGGAAAAGCACATGTCTCTTCACATGTCCAAACTTCATGTAACTTTTAAGAGCTGGATGTTAGCTTATTAACAGTGGCAAGCTGAGCATTCTAGTCAGTTAGCTAACAAGCCTACTCGTTTCCTGAATGGTCTGGACATTGACATTCATGGAAAGGAAATTATGAAGTGATGACCATCGCAGAGTACTTTCTTTTATGGAGAGAAATTAAAAAATGAAACCACTGAGGTGATCGAGACCTACTATGAAAATGCCACAGGCAAAGAGTAAAGGCCATGGTAAGCAAAATATATCATGTTCATTGTTTTTTGGCAATGTGGACTAGCTAGTTAGGCTAAGCTAAATTCATTGTAAGATGCAGTGAGCAAACCACAACACAGTAGGGGATTGAGGCAAAAGGAGTGACTGTGCTTATGTCTTAGTTGTCCATGTAGCTAATGGGAAAAAAGTGTTGATTGTATCTTGAGGAGAGGCTAGCCAATCTAGATTTCGCTGCAGCTTGATGTCAACTGTGGTTCTCAATAAAATTGAGAATTTTAAAGCCATCAGTTCAGCCTCCAAATCACCTTATAATGTATAACCTATATATTTACATTATTTTTTTATTGCTTCTAACAAACCAAATAATTTTTGGTCATATTTATTGGCTAGGTACCTTTTTCCACGTGATCAGTTGCTAATGTCAGGTTGGTCAAAATGCAATGCACCAGTTGCAATTTCAAGTAGACTTGCACTTACAAATCCTGTATGATCTCCCAGTCTCTTGACAGTGTGACATCATTTTGACTTTTTATGTTCATGTGACAGGTGCTTTTCAAACTGATAGCAATGGTTTTGTTGGCATTTGCTTTAGAGACAAACTAAGCATTTTGAAAAAGGGCAGGCTTTTGCAGACTATCCACTGTGTTTTGCTGTTTGTGGGGTAATTGTTTTGAGAAATGCACATTGTTGCTAACCTTTAGAGGTGTAGTATTTTTTTTTTTTTTTTTTTAAGTGGGGGTGTGTGATTTTAATGATGCAGGCCTAATTTCAAAGAAAGTCACATGCACCTCCAAAATCTATGTTGATAGTATCACTACATTTGATTATGGTCATCCCATCCCATTATTAAATTGCATTTGTTTATGACAATGCAGGGTTTGAGAGAATTGCTTGATGTATGCACTTATAATATTATAAATAAATGCCTAATACATAAACTATCTATTCCAAGAATAGATTCCAACTACACAGGTTTTACTGTGTCAATATCTAATACTATTTGTAGTTCTCTGATACTAGGCCTATGTTACTTAGCCTTTCAAACTTCAGCGACATGGAAACAAGATTGTCTCACTAAAATTTTTGCCCAGCAGCCATCACTGGGAGAAATTAACCAATCAGAATTGGCTGTTGAGCCACTCTGACTTTTTACTGTCTAGACCACACCTGTCGAACTCAAGGCCCGTGGGCCAAATCCGGCCTGTGATGTAATTCTATTTGCCCCCATATAATATATAATGTCTATCAGAATTGTCCCACAGGTATGCAACGCTAATACTGCAGCAAGTGCCACAATGCACTGCCGCTACGCTGGTATTACGTCAATCAAGGCCCACAAGAGAGTATGCTATGAATGCTATACTAAATAAATCTTACTGTAATAATAATAATAATTAGGGATGCACTGATCCAATATTTTGGATATCGGTCCCGATACAGAAAAAATAATTGGATCGGATATTGGAAAAATTAGCCGATCCATGGTTCAATCCCTTTCCTAAGGATCGCAACAACCCTGCTACACTAGTGTGCGCTATTGTGCTACTATGCGCTCAGCTGACTTGTAAAGACATGGTATAAGCATGTCAGCTAGATGTAGATGTAAGGTATGAACACACAGATTTTATAAGCTATTATAAGTGCTATCAATAAAATTATCATGAAGTTAAGATCATTTACTGTAAGTTTTAATAAACAACCTGCAAATATTTCACCTGAATGGTTCCTGTTAGCAAACTTAACTCAATTTGAGTCTGCTTGTCAGTCATGTGGCAGCCTAAGGTTACTACAAAATTGCATATTGCCCTAACTGAAACCTGGCTGGGGGAGATGGACTTTGACAGCGACCTAGCGATTGATGGCTTTGGGGTGCCATTGCACATGGATCGGGTTGCCTCAACTACTGGCAAGACGCGGGGAGGAGGTGTATGCTTGTACTTAAATGAGCGCTGGTGTAAAACAACACTAGTAAGAGAACAACTGTGCACCAAAGACATCGAATTGCTCTCCGTTTCCCTGAGCCCCTTTCACCTGCCTCGGGAATTTCCGCAGTTTTTCGTGACTGTTGTTTACATACACCTGAAAGCCAATGAAAGCTCTGCATTGGATCTAATCCAACATATATATAAACTACAGGTGCTCTTCCCGATGCCCCCAACTTTATTTTAGGTGACTTCAATCACTGCTCGCTGGGAAAGGTGCTCAAGTGCTTCCATAAATATGTACACTGCTCCACCAGAAAAGGGAAGATACTGGACCAATGCTACTGTTCAATCAAAGGTGCCTATGATTCTATCCCTCTCCCCCCTCTGGGCTCTGCTGATCACAACTGTGTGCATCTCATTCCAGCCTACCACACGTTTACAAAGGGGGAAAGTGACCACCAGGACAGTGAAACTATGGACGGAGGAGGCCATGCTGACTCTGCAGGGGTGTCTGGACTGCACTGTGTGGGAAGAGTTCATCAAGTCATCCCAGAACATAAACGAGCTCACCGATGTGGTCAGCTCATGGGTGACTTATTGTGAGGACATTGTCATCCCTACTAAAGTTGTCAAAACATACCCTAATAATAAGCCCTGGGTTAGCAAACACCTTAAAATCTTATTAAATAAGAAAAAGCAGGCATTTAAGAAAAAACACATTGAACTCAACAGCATTCAAAAATATATTAAGCGTGAAATAAGGAGGGCTAAGCTGGAATATAAACATAAAGTAGAGCTGAAACTGAGCAGCAACAACCTCCAAAAAAACTCCAAAAAAACTGGCTTTGGATGGTTTTTCATCAGACTCCATCCAAGCCCAAGAGCTGAATACATTTTATTCAAGATTTGATACAAAATATAATTTTCAAAATGAAATTTAAGCTCTAAAACAAAAATTACTAGCCTCCACCCAGTCAGCAGCCTGTTTTTCCCTACCCAGTGTGGTAAAAAAAAGCCAAAAGAAGCCCTGGACCCGACAATATTTGTGGCCGTCTGCTGTCCGGTTGCGCAGAGCAACTAGGCCCAATTTTTAAATATATTTTACATGTCACTGGAACTTCAGTCCAGTCCCTGATTTATGGAAACAATCTATGATGGTGCCCATGGCAAAAAATAACCACCCAAAGTCCCTTAATGATTATAGGCCCATAGCCCTAACCTCACTCGCAATGAAGTCCTTTGAAAAACTGGTCAAAAGGGAAATTATTCTCAAGATGAACCACCTGCTTGACCCCTTACAATTTGCATACCGAACCAACATACCGACATTTAATTGCATGCCGAAACTTTATTCTAAAACACCTCGAGGGCTCCAAGACTCATGTCAGGACAATGTTTATGGACTTCTCATCAACCTTCAACACCATACAGCCCCACCTACTGGTGCAGAAGCTTCTTGATCGCTTCCAGCTGGACGCTTGCATCTCTGGCTGGATTCTAGACTTTCTCACCAACAGATCCCAACGAGTGAGAGTAAATGGCCACCGGTCTGGATTATCTTTTACATCTACAGGTTCTCCTCAGGGCTGTGTTTTATCTCCCCTTCTCTACATCCTTTACACAGACGACTGTTGGTCCGACACTGACAGTCGCCAAATTGTAAAGTTTTCAGATGATACAGTCATTGTGAGTCTGCTGGAGGACAACGAATCATCACATGGCCCCATCATGGACTATTTTGTTAACTGGTGTCAGGAAGCCTTTCTGGAACTAATGTATCTAAGACCAAGGACATGTGTATTGACTTCCGACACAGCGTATGTAACCCTACCATTACCAAGATAAATGGGCAGGACATTGAAATAGTTCATCAGTACAAGTATTTGGGATCCATTATTGATGATAAATTGAGTTTTACTAGTAACACCGACATGTTGTGTAAGAAAGGGCAGCAGCGTTTATACTGCCTTAGGAAGCTGGCAAGGTTTCACATAGATAAGTCACTAATGACCATCTTCTACAGATCTTATAGAGTCCATACTCAGTTTTTCTGCCATCTGCTGGTATGCCCTTCTTAATGTGAAATGCCATATCTAGAATCATTAAGGCATGTAGTAACATCACTGTGGTCCAACAGAGAAGTATGGCTGCACTGTATGAAGAACAGGTAATTAGGAAGGCTGAATCCATCCTGGAGAATTACACCCATCCTCTGCACAGTGAATTCCAGTTTCTGCCCTCTGGTTCCCGTTTCAAACATCCATTAGCACGAACCAACAGATACAAACACTCCTTCATACCCTCTGCTGTTCAGTTGCTAAACTCCACGAGGAAACAGAGAAACCCCCCCCCCCCCCCAATCAGTACTTCGTATATATTTTACACTTTGCGTATTTTATTCCTATTTATTATTTTAAATTTTGTGTGTCTTGAGATGTTCTGTGGAGATGTGGGTATGTGTGTGTTGTGATGTGTACTACCACTGCAAAATCAATTGCCCACACTAGGACAAATAAAGTGTTACTACTACTACATCTCTCCTATAATCCAATGAAGATTCTGCAGATTCTGGAGTTGTTTATGAATATTTATTTAAACTGATGCAATAGAAACCATGATCTACTCATTTTTACCAGCACCTTGCATAGAAACAAGTTTGTTTCATTGAAGTCCTGTAGTGTTAGATTCATGCTGAAAAATTTAAAATGAGGCGCGTAATTAGACCCAGGCCCACAAACACCAAATACAATGTAATGACACTGGCACACATTTGTTTGCTTTTTAATTATGTTCTACATCAGGGGTTCTCAAACTTTATTGCGCCAGGGACCCCTTACGGAGCAGATTTTTTTCCAAGTACCCCTCATAATCGCAACAAAAATGTAACCACATAAGATTATAGCCATTTGACCTTTCAGACAATTTTGAACTCTTATTCTAAAAACATATTTTGCCAATACCACAACAGTTTTAAATAGACACAAGAGTACAAGACAGCACTTAACAATGCCAAATCAGCATATTATTCCTCATTTATACACAAAAATAAAAATTATCCGAAATTCCTCTTTAACACTATATCCCGTTTAACAAAAAGCAGGAACGAGTTGTTCCATTCCATTCCAATAACTCTAAGCAGCAATGACTTCATGGACTATTTTAAAGTTACAAAATTGAATCTATTAGACTTAGTCCGGCGGACTCTTCTCCCCCTCCCCTCCTTAGTTGGCTACAAACAACACTACGGGAGGCCCATGTCAGGACCGACTCTCCATCATAGAAGGCCCGTCCTGGATGCCCATGCTAGGCCCGACTCCCCTTCCTTGAGGCTTTGTGATTGACCCTCCCTCACAATGGCACTGTCAAATGGACCCTTACTGTTACCCCCATGACCCATCTCACTCCTTTGAGTTTGACACTATGTCTGGCCGCTGCTACATTGTCCAGCCATAATTCTTGATAACCACCTATAGACTGACTACCATGTAAAGTAAAATGGGATAATTCTCTTTTATGAACTATTATGAACCTTAGCTAAAACCATAGGCAACTTGTAGTCTGTCATGGTTACTACTGATTGTAATTTTTCTGCATGACCCCTGGCAGTTGGGTTAGCTCCTTGAGTCGTGGATCTACCCAAGGTTTCTTCCTAGATTAACTGAACATAAGGGAGTTTTTCCTTGCCCCTGTTGCTCTTGGGTGCTCCTTCTGTGAAACGCCACAAGACAATACTATTGTAAAAGGCGCTGTATAAATAAAACTGAATTAAAAACTGAACTGAATATAGGATCGGTACTGGATATTGACCAATATGCAAAACCCATGTATAAGAATTAGTATCACTAAAAAAGTTAGATTGGTGCGTTCCCAGCAAAAAAACATTGTGTTGTATATGTCCGGTCCTTGACTTAGACCCATTTTTTTTTATTATTTCTGCCCTCTGTCTATTTGAATTTGACACCCTTGGTCTAGGCACTACTTCATAGAGGAATCCTCACGACTGCTGGCTTCTACGAAAATTAATAGAAAATCATAAATGGGCAGGCCCAGAAAACTGGCTTCATGTTGTCTCACACTAATCAGATTGGAAATGCAAGTTATGACGCAATCTTAAGTCTTGTCAGTTCATCAGTTAGTGCTGGTCAGATAGATAACTACCTAATTTCTTACTGAACGATAACAGCTGCAGCTGAACAACAGCTCATAAAAGAGAAGGGTTGACCCACGTCAGATGTTGCAAAGTTGTGCAGAAAACATCATTTGATTTCTCGGCATAGCACTATGGCTAAGCCTAGACTGTGATTCACTGGTAGAAGGACTATGACCATGCGTGGTCTTCGAGCAATGGCATACACAAGGTAGGCAAAGCCTGATCAGGCCCTGAGTCAAGGAGCTGCACCAGCATTTTGTTCTTTTGCACAGACGTGGGTGAAGAAGAATATAGTGAATTGTTATTGTAACTTATGCCAATCATTACAAGGCATTATGAATAATTCATACTTAATACTTCACACTTCAAGACTTTAAGTGTGTTTATGATGCTTAAAATGAAATCATAAATTCATTCATTCATTAAATCATAGATACAGAGTAAAGTATTTTGCCAACTGCTCAATATTTTATATTATTTTGTTTCTCATTATTTAATTCAATTCTCCCTTGTTATTATCATGTGTAGATAATCTAGGGTGGGTGTACCCATAAGGCCCATGTACCATTTGAGCCCACTTTCAACTTGGAAGCCAAATTTTACAAAAACAAAAAGCAGTGTCTTGACTCAATTTGTATTTAATTTCAAATTAATCACATAAGCCAATTTAAGTTAGCCCGACATCATTGCATAGAGTGTCAAGGTAACTAACAAAAAGTTAACCAAAATCTTTGCTGTTTTCACACCCCTCAAACCTCAACAAGTTTTACTGTTTTTAGACACGTCCTTCCGAATTTCATTTATCTTATGAAAGATGAGAGGTAAAGGTCTGATATTTACAGTAAGACATAATACTTTGTGATTTTAAGCTATTTTCTACAATTGGAAAGATGAAGTTTATGCGCCAGTAAAGAGGAATATGTTGTCATTTTTCACCACTACTCAGTAAGGCACCAATTAAGCCCACTATGCCCCATTTAAGCCCACTTCAAAGTATTTTAAAGGGGATTTCCTCTCTGTAGCCAGTTTTTTTCTAAACTGTGAAAGTGTTGATAATAACCATTATTTTTGTTCTTTCACCTTTTTGATCTAATTTATAACTATAAAAATAAGCCATACATTATAGACCAAAGGCTGCCTGTGCCTTTATATCTAATTTAGACAATAGGCAACAGGTAAGTCTATGTCAGTTGTTTTCACTTTGAAAAGGGCAACAAAAAGAAAAGTGAATATGCATGTCTTGTTTGACATAGATAGGGATGCACTGTTGTGAATTTGTAATCAAATACTCATATAATTCCTAGGTTTTGGGAGTCCACTAGTAAACAGCATGGATATAACCTTATTGAATGTTAAGCTGTAGATTTTGTTTGCAGTGAGAAATACCTTGCTGACAATCTAAACACAAACATGAACTTAACAGGCTGAAACTGAATAGATCATCCTGAGGTGTGCATCTTAACAGATGTTAGGCCTGCAAAGTTTGTGTAAGGAATTAAGATATAAACAAATTTAGAAAGAAAGAAGAGGGGAAAAACAACAAAAAAAATAATAAACAATAATAGAAAACAATAATAAACAATAATAGAAATAAAGAAAGGACCACTGAGAAGAGGTTATTATTCAGTCTATATTCTAGAACTATTATGAACCTTAGCTAAAACCATAGGCAACTTGTAGTCTGTCATGGATACTACTGATTGTAATTTTCCTACATGACCCCTGGCAGTTGGGTTAGCCCTTTGAGTCCTGGATCTGCCCAAGGTTTCTTCCTAGACTAACTAAACATAAGGGAGTTTTTCCTTGCCCCTGTTGCTCTTGGGTGCTCCTTCTGTGAAGCGCCATGAGACAATACTATTGTAAAAGGCGCTGTATAAATAAAACTGAATTGAATTGAATAGAGGCAACTGTGGCTGTGCTTTTTCACAGTCCCTGTAGGTCCAATATAAAAGCGGGTTAGGACATCACCTGATTTGATGCATTGCTGTTTTTTATTCTTGCAAAGCAATAATTTATTATATTTTATTTTAAAAATTACGATGTGGGATTATGTGAAACACCCATGTGCTTAAATGGTGCCATTGGACGAATTAAGCTCATGCCAGACTTGACATATTTTGTAAAATATCTTTATCTATAAAATGAATGCATACTTTTTCAAATGAGGGATTAGTCAGTGCAGTTTGACAAGTTACATGTACAAACCATGTCAATATCAATAAACTTGGTGGGCCTCATGGGTACACTTACCCTATTTTGATTGTGAAACACCTTGGCTCAAACTCTGTGTTATAAAGGAGGGAAATTAGATGCTTGCCATTTTTGCTAAATTACTAAACCTTAGAACTTGAGGTTAAATTAGTTCAGATTTTTAAATTCAGACTCAGAATCACTTTAGGTCGAGATAAAAGCATGGTAATATAGGGTTATTGCCTTAGTTGTAATGCTTGAAATGGGTATGTAAATAATATCCACAACAACTGGAGATGGTAGTGATGAGCACCTGATTATGAGGAGAATTATTTGAAGAGATGTCAAAAGTCAGAAATAGCCTACTCTACAGAAATAGCGCACTCTACACTTTTTTTATTTTTTTACTTAAACATTGAACTGAAAATGAATTGAATGTCGCTATGTTCTCAGTTGAAATGAAGAACTATTCATGTGAATTTATTTATCTACTTTTGTATGATCTGAACTTTGAACTAGCTAATGTGATATGTGAACTTGCACAACACTTCATGTTTCTATGTGTGTGACAATAAAAAAAAATCCTTGAATAAATGAAGCTCAGAACATGAATTTGCACATGAAATTTGATATGAGTATGAGAACATCTGTGTATGGGCGCTACCATTTCAACCATATATTCCCTGAAGCCAAGTGTGTTAGTATTGACATAGCTCAAGAATTTTTGCAAATCAATGTGTAAATCATGCTTATTAGTTGGGAAATTATAGTATCTGTTGTAATAAGTGTGCAATATTTACAATACTGCTGAGATTGAATTACTTGCATCCCACTTGCTGGCACTGTGTCTAGAGAGTTGCTGTGTGTGTGTGTGTGTGTGTGTGTGTGTGTGTGTGTGTGTGTGTGTGTGTGTGTGTGTTTGTTTGTTTGTGTGTATAATGGGTCAGCAGACATAATTTCCTGGTCAGTCTAGTTAAACACACAACATTATGATCCTAACAAAACAAACTAGCCCTCCAGAACGATAAATGTTCCTTGGCAAAACCCAGCATTGCATCCTTCATCAACCTGCTGACTTGTAGGTACCTGACAGAAATTTAATGTAGAGGAAGCTCTTGAAAATAATGATTGTGTTTTGAGAGGAGTAATCATCGGTTGGGACATGATTGAAAGTGTCCATGGCTATTGACTTTTCATATGATTAATAGGTTTGTTTAGTCGATATTCCCATCCAAATTGTATAATTAATTATCCTTGTGGTTGTCAGCTGGCTAGGATGGAGTGCCATGATGATGATTTGGGAAGATTAAATTTTCTGGGCCCGGTGTGATGTTGGGTGTGGGGCTTAGAGCAAGGAAAATGGGTGTGACATAAGGCGATGAAGACCAATGGTAAATGGCTGGTATAAACTCTCACCTTCATTCCAGACACACAGACTTACAAGCATACATGAACACATAAACACATCATGGTCTGAGAACACAAAACCTCTTACTTCAGCACAGATCTAGATTCAGTGTAATGTGTGCTATGTTGTAGTTATTTTTCTCACTCCATATCCATAAATGAAAGGTTTGGGGAGACTTTTCCACTTTTCTTTCTATAGAATTTCCATAGAAAGAAAATCAAGCATGGCTGTATTCTTTTACATGCTTAACTTAACATTTGTTAAAACTGGATTGTGCATAAAGATGTTCGCTGCATTGCTTACACCTGTTATAACAGCCCTCATTTACCTCTTCCCCTGAAATTCCAAGATGTTAAGTTGATCACTGAATATTGATACAAGTTGCAACTGAAAGGAAACAAGTTAAATATGGCTCTTAATACACCGTCATTGATGTGTGCATGCTGCAAGTCAGGCACACATGGAATACATTTATATATGCAGATTCCACATAAAAGTCATTCTTATAATGAAAAATGTCCACTGAGGTCTGTATTTTATTGTATGATACACCTTCTGACAGAGTTGTACAGAGTTGTACAGATAATTCCATTTCTTTACAGAAACATTGTTTTCAAAAGGCCTGTTTAACACTATTTTAACATCAGAGCTAAAGTATGCAAACTTGTAACAAAACTACATAATTTGTCAATTTCCAAGTTGACAAAGGCATGATATAGCTATAGTTTACTTAATTTGCTTTAACAGTACGTTTACATAATTTAAAAGCTGTTTGTTTGTTATTAAGTCTTTGTGAAATGTCACATCCATAACAAATTTTAGGTTAAATTTACACTATTAAAAAATGTTAAGGTAAGTATGTTCAAATGTCATGTGCAAAGCATGTCAATGTAGCATATGATGAACATTTTTTTTAAATTACTTTCCAATTGTTATAATTGTCTCACATTCAAAAGCACTTCCGCTTGATTATCATCTCCCTACAGTGCTAGTCTGGATTTGATATGATTGAGCTTGTTGTCTCAGAAGGCATTTTAACCTGTCCAATCAGCAAACAGAGGGACGCATAAATGCAGAGCTAGAATGCTATAAGTCAAGTCAAGCTATCAGTCAGGGTCTGATACAATGTAAACTTAAACAGCTCAAGCAAGCAGTTGAATCTCACTAACAAATGCCCAGACCCTCTATACGAAGCAAAAGTGTAGAACAAGGGCCTGGTTTTATTACCAGGCCAGTGAAATGACATCCAGGTTACAAATCACAATCATGGGTAAACGTTTTCCTATTTTCACATGGGAATGCAATTCTTTTTCATCAATCATTATCGTCTTAAATGACAAGAAAATGGTCAGAAGCTATGCAGAGGTGTTATTTATAGGCTCACCTCATGCAAACGCAAATGGTAACTTTATGTCTCAATGCAAACAGTTAACAGGCAAGAAATGTAGAGGGCGCACATACCAGTATCCTCTTAAAATGCAGAGTGTGTGCATGTGTGTGCATGAGTGTGCATGTCTTTTGTATAGGCTACAGTTCCTGACTGCGATAGCCAGTTTCCAATACAAGTTGTTCCCAACGATGTTTTGTGCACAGATTCACTGGTCTATGCACACAATTAAGCAATAATTGGTTTAGCCTCCTTAACATTTAGCATATTCCAACTAATTAAATGTTTAATGCATCTGCATCTGTGTTTAGTGCACTTTGGATATCACTCATAGCCTATTATGCTGTTAATGTAGGTCCACCATTTTGAGCACTGCATACATTCTTACAGAAAAGCAATCCAAGACATTGTCACATTGGAGGGACTTGTGAGATCAAGCTGCAGGCAAGTACAGCACCGATATGATAAATCTAAAAATGGACTCAACCAAAAAAATTAAGAAGTTGGCAGGGGAGAATCCAGCAACAGCATCCTGGGCAGCTAACATTTGGAATAAGTATGGCCAGATCATCATATCGGTGCTCAGGGTAATTATTGACCAGGACCTCTCTCTAAATAGTCAAGTAAAACACATTTCAAAAACATCTTTTTTCCACCTACAAAATATTCCTATCCTTTGAGGATGATGAAAAATTAATACATGCATTTATTACCTCCAGGCTTGATTATTGTAATGCTCTGTTCTCTGGGTGTAGTAATGCCTGTATCAGAGACCCACAGTTAATACAAAATGCTGCGGCTCGAACACTCAACAGGACTAAAAAATGTGAACATATCCTATCCTTGCTTCCTTACATTGACTCCCTATTAAAAGTTGAATTGATCTTAAAATACTCCTCCTAACCTACAAATGGCTATGCTCCAACATATATTAAAGACTTACTTGTCCCTTAACACCCTCCTAGAACCCACAGATCCCAAAATGCTGGTCTTCTTGTAATCCCAAGAATCTCAAAATCTATGATAGGAGGAGGAGCCTTTTGCTTCCGTGCACCGCTCTTGTGGAAAAATACCCCCCACCCCACCACACACACACACACACTCACACTGCATGTACTGCATTATTCAAAACTGCAATAAAACTGCAGTATTACTACAGGACTGCTGCAGTAAAACTGCAGTTTTGATACTGCATTACAATGGAGTTTTTATCTTCCGTAAGGGCAATAACATAGAATAAGCGCAAGGAATACTCAAAAGACAATAGACGCAACTCACTCAAATACAGAAGTATTGCGAGTTATGTTTACAGTATAGTAGGGACTGATGTGACTGCCTCAAAATGAGAGCGAAAAGTCATCATTTTATGATGACCGTGCTGTGCAGCACAGTGCAACTGGGCATCATGCAGGTGTTCCTGAAATTGCTTTCTTCCTTTCTCATAGGATTATTTGGTCAACGAATCTGGGAGAAGAGAGGGGGCCTTAGAAAGAAGAAAGGGAAAAAACAGGAGATGGTAAAAGACATGCAGCCAGACATTCTGAGAATGTCTGATGTATGCTCTGCAAAAACATGCAGATCAGGACTTCTTAAAGCAGGGCTTATGGTGCGTTCACAGGATACTGTGAAATGGGGAGTTTCTGGAAGTTCAGTGGTCAGTAAGCTTTAAAATAAGCCCTTAGCCTTTGTATTTTGTGTTCACCTATATGCCCAAGTATTGATGTTATGTTAAGCCTGTAATAGCCCAATGTTTTCTTTACAAGTGCTTTGCTTTGGCATTTTTTATAATAAAAAGCACAAAAGAAATTACTGTTTCTTGTCCGCCATAGTAGAACACATTTAGGAACATATGGGTTTCTATATGGGTAAGTAATCAAGAGTAATGAGCAAACACTACTTTTAAAAAGTAACTTCCCCAACACTGATTGTGATTTAGCTACATTTTCTTTTCTGATTAATTAGATACATTTTTTAATGGATTGACAGCACTAGCTTTAATGGCTAGGCCTGATCTCTGCCTGCTGTCAATGAGTTAGGGATGAGATGTGAATTTGATTCAAATGTCTTTCATTGATATAATTTATTCTGCTGCCTAATACTGTAGGGGCCAGACAACTTTTTTGTTTAATTATTATTTTTTTATTTTATTAAGTTATGAGGGTCAGCTCAAGGTCAACCTTTAAATTTCATGGAGTCAGATTAATTATACTTTCTTGCAAATATTTACCGCTAATACATGCTTCTGTCCAAAGTTGAAGAACACGCTTTAGGAAGCAAGGTCTAGGTCCTTTTATTCTTCCGGCCAGCGGAACAGAGCCCTCTGCAGGCACATGGCCCCCACTCGAACCATGGCTGAAGGATCCACTACACCACTCCTCAATATCTCACTGTCACCTTCACAGCCTCAGGTCCAGTTACCCTCCACTCCGTCTCTGCCACACACACCAAAAGATGCCGCAGCTTCACCAATGGAGGCACCCGGGAGAGCTGAATCTTCATCTCATCGACGAACAGATCAGTCGGGGCACATTATTTGAATAGGAGCACTTCATAAAAATGCCAAACTAATCTAAACTTTCTAAACTGTTGGAGACAAAGAAGACAAAGAAAGTTAAAAGACATGATCCAGCACAATGCTAGTCACGAAAGGTAAAAAATAGCAGAAAGGGTGAAAACAAAAGAGGGAGCTGCGGTATCAGGCTGCCATCATGCGGCGCCATCATCATAACAACAAAAGTCAAAAGTAATTGGCTCAGCTGGAGCTGCATGTCACAGGACTCTCTGTGGGTAGAAAAATTTTGAACATATTATGCACCTTCATGTCATAAATTGTCAGGGTGTGGCCTCCAAATTGGGTATTATAGAATATAGACATATAAATTGCAAATTTTTAGCCGCTGCATTTACCAACACAGGTCCTTTCTTGCGCTGATATTTGAGCAATACAAACAGCTTTATAAATCACACATGAGCGTTATTGTAAGATGATGAATGACAAACGAGGGCCAGTGAATGTTGCTTGCTGTGGGTTGCTGCATCACTGCTGAATCACACAGCTTGCGTGCACATATTTGCGTAAGCTTGAATTATACTCCCCGCGCCCATCAGGTAAGCTTCTGCTTGCTGCATGTGTTAACAGTTATCCCTTTGTATACCAAGAATAATATCTGTATTTTTTGCGTCCGCTTCAGGTTTCTTTGCTCAATAAAACTTTGTTATGATGGAATTCATGTCTAAGCCTACATGTAAACAAAGCTGGGTATTTATGAAAACAGATATATTCTCCTCCGTATTAAAAAACAAACTAGCCTTCAGACTCCTCTGTAAAAATAACAGTATCTGTACTAATAAAATACGAGTTGCACCCCGGCAAGCTTTTCTTCATTTATAAACCTTTCTATAGAGAATGGACTTAAACTGTTATCTTAAGACATTGATATCTATCTATTAATACAAAGAACATCTGACTGTGTGTGTCTGTTCCATGCATAAATCTCTCACCTTTCATCCGCTGGACCTCAAAATTTGTACTTTACATATCTCTTACTAATAGCATGAGTGAGTGCCAAGTTTGGTGTTGTTTGGACAAGAAATACCAAAAGATATTCCTTAAAGAAGCTCAAGTTGCCTTAGTTCTGTTGTTGCCTGCTGTAGCCACTCCCCCTTCTCACATACATTCTCCCAGTTCAGTAGCCTACTGAATCCATGTGCAATATCGGCTTCTTGCTCAATAGCCCATCATGTTTTGATGTCAAATACACTGTTCAAAGGAACTGTGATGTCTCACCTTGATGATACATTTGAATTTTGCAGATCATGCAGATACACACAAACACACGTGGGTGAGAACCTCTACACATAACTTTCAAACCATGTAAATAAAATACAAACAAAATGAAAGAGTTGCACCACATTACATGGCCTAGTTACATACATGCATCGTTCACTTCAGCGCTAGCAGACTATTTGAAGCTGCAATCATATCGCACTGATCACACTGATGGTATATGTATACAATACATGGTAGACTAACAATACATTATATGCATGTTAAACTTACCGTCCCTTCACATTAACTACAGTATTCCCAGATTGAATGGAGTGCTTTATGCAGTTGACCTACCCAATATTCTGAATTCTGATCAGGTAGGGCAACCACTCAGGGACAAACCAGCAAACCTACAGTACACTTCAACTCCAAATCACCAATACAGAAGTAGGCAAAATAAACACTAAACTGCATTTTTAACTCTATTAAACCGACCTCCCCTGAATTTTGCCAAATTTGAGCAGCATCTAGAAGCACAAAGTCCAATGGCCAGAAACACCAGCACAAACTGAAGTTTTCAGCTATGGTAGCCGACTAGAGCTTCAATGTAAAACATAGGGGGAACACACATTCCAATCAGGGAACTGAATCAAGTGCTTCACCAGACCATGTTTTAACAATGTAGTTACTCTCAAAGAGTTATGGGGCAGAGCCTGTTACTAAAACCTGTCTGTTATCCATTGTCTAATAATGGCAACATACTTTGGTGTGGAGTGTAGGTGATAGGTTAGTAAGGTGACTGTCTCATTTTATAGAGCCACTGCGCCCAAAGTGAATGGTTAGAGTTTTAAGAAATCTGTGCAGCATCGGGGATATTTGCTAACAATGCTAGAAACTCCAAACACTACTTAGCAGCAGTAGCGCAAGCTACATGACAAAATTGATGATATATAAATTTAATCATGTCACTGAATACTGACAAACCAGTATCCTTGGATCATGTAAAACGTTTTTAAATATCTGTAGATCATTTTTCTCTATAAATACAAGCTAAGCCATTTTTGTTGCTGGACAACCATCAACAAATGATACCCGAGAGTTTTAAAAATTCTTATTTATTGTTGCATCAAATTCCATTCCAAAAGTCCCAGTTCAGCCCTGGCTCAGCCCTGGAAGCCATTTGAGCCCCAGCCCCAGTCCAGCCTTGATCATGGAAAGATGAAAACTGAGGCTTTTCCCCAAATACGGGGGTTTTACCCCATATTGGAAATGTGCCATTAGATACCTCACAAGAGACAAGCAAGGAAACAAGAAAATAAACAATCTCCATAACCACATGGACAGGTGTGTGTGAACAATGTCTTGTCTGGACATGGTCTGAATCAGTCTGTCAACTGGCTTTATAATGCAATGAAACCTAGACTTCATCTGTGTGGATAATGGACTGATGCAATGGACTGATCTGAGGGAAAGAAGGAACTAGGCCCATATTCATTAAGAATCTCCTAAAAATAATGGGCGTGTCAGTCATAACTTTAGGACTCCTAAGTTTTTGACTAAGAGTAATTCACAAAGAAACTTAGCACTAAAAGTAGCATGTAAGTCTGAGACAGTGTAGAAGTAGTCCAGAGGAGAAGACTTCTGGACTAAGTTGAATGGCCTTTTGTGTTTCCTGTTATGTTATGTTAAGATTGTGAATGTCTGCTACTGAGTTTGAACTGAATTCCTGTTTAAGTATTTGCCAATCTATGTATCCTGTTTTATCAAGAGGCATGTTCTGTTATTGAAAGATGAAATAATGTTATTGAAATGAAATGCCCCTGTGGACTGCACTGATTTGTGACCCTGACCTCATTTATTAGCATGTCTTAAGTTATTAAACCCTATCTGAGCCAACTACCCTGTTGTCTGAGAGTACGCCTCTGCCCAGTCCTGATAGCATTTTGCACATTGGTGGTTCAAAGCAGCTGGAAAGACCATGCCCTGCATTCAGCTTTCTATTGTGGTCTACAAAACGCTGTGAAAGACAAGCTGGTAAATCGGGACTAAGGAGACACTCTTGATGACCTGTTCACTCTAGCTATCTGCCTAGATGCCTGTCTCCACTGTGAACCAACCGAGCCACCCTGAGGAAGCTATGAAAGTCAGGTACTTCAGGCTTGCTCCTGTGGAGTGCAACCACCACCTCCAGAAGGGCCTCTGCTTGTATTGTGGTTCCTCTGGCCACCAGCGTCAATTCTATCCTGACCTTTAGAGAAAAGACACTGTTCATCAGGGACTCCAGAGCCACTGATGAGAGTAAGCGTGATGAACTCTGGGACCGCAACCTAGCGCCGCAGCTCTAGCGCCGCAGTCAACCTGATGGACTACACTTTGGTTCAACAGCTAAGACTGGCCACCATCCCAGCAGTTACACCTCAGGCAACCCAGGCCTTGGACGGTCACCCTCTTGGCTCAGGCCTTCTTGAAACACGCAATGCCCCTCATCATGACCACCATGGATGGCCACCATACTCTTATGGCTCACCACCACAATTTGCATGGTCTTTCGTTCCACTGCTTCAAAGGGGCCCGGCCAGCATACAGGCTGGACACCTTCTTGTTCCAGTCTCCTCTTCCCCCCGTGGTGCCAGCCCCACACCTTGATTGCCAACAGGCTCAGCCCCCATCTGATCTGCTGTTATGATGTCCAGCAGCAACAAGTGCCATGAGACAATACTATTGTAAAAGGCACTGTATAAATATAATTCAATTAAATTGAATACTCACCCCTCACGCTGAGACTGATCTCTCTCAAGTCCCCTGTCTACCTGGAGGAGAAAAATAAGCAACCACACTCCCCCCGACCACCACCACCACCACTGACCTCCTCCCGGTCTTCATGCCTCCCTTCATCTCCAGTGGCCCTTCCTTTTTGTGGCTAAAAATGATGGTGACAGGGCTGAGGCCCTGCATTGATTACAGAGACCTTAACTGCATAACCAAGAAGGTAACCTAGAACTGCTGGCTATGAAACTGGCCTTGGAGGAGTGGTGACACTGGCTCAAGGGTGCAGCTGAGCCTTTCCTTATCTACACTGACCACAGGGACTCAAAGCGACTCAACCCCAGACAGGCCTGCTGGGCCCTGTTTTTTGGTGGCTTCAACTTTGTGGTCACCAATCACCCTGGTTCAAGAGATGGCTGACACCCTCTCCCATCTCCACACACCCGATACTGAGCCAGTGGCCCCACATCCTATCTTGCCCCTTAAGTTATTGAACCCTGTCTCAGTACAGCATCCCAACAGGAACAACCCACCCCAGTCTCTGTGGGTCCACTGTATATTCCTCCTGTCAGCACAACAACATGCCTCATCCTCGCCACTACTCTGTTGTCCACGAATGCACCTTTCTGCTGAGTCCTGATAGCAAGTCAGCAGTTTCCATCCAAGGTACTGGTGGTAAAACAGTGTAGCCTGGAAGAAGAAGAAATTCGACATGCGCTGCAGACAACCACTTTTCCTGCAGACATTCCCCAAGGACTCCAGTTTGTCCAGGTGCCCTGTCGCTCCAGGGTTACTAGAGTGGGCTCGCTCCTCCTGGCTGCCTGGCCGGTCATCCCGGTATTTGTCAGAACATCGTAGATAGTTCTGGTGGCCCAAATTCCATTAGGACATGGCATTATTCAAGCTTTGGAGCCTTACCTTCAATGTTACATATCTTGAGACTCCACCACCTGAGGTCAGAACCTGTTCTAGACATAGGTTGACCACAACCAACAGTGGAATGCAGTCATAGGGACATCTACATTTGAACTCATATGGGCCTCTTCCTCATGTCCTTTCCCCACCTTCTTAGAGCAGGGGAATGTCCCTTCCGCATGCACTTCTATGTCCTGTCTTCACACTCGCTGGAAGCAGGGCCACCTAGCCTTAATTCAGTCTCAAGAGCAGATTAGACGACAAGCTGACTTTCATCTTGTTTTGATTCTGGCTTGTCATTGTTCAAAAAGATTAAGAGAGCTGGGATGACAAATTTGTGTTGATGCATTGGTATCAAACAACTGCATCCTAAGCAGCTAAAGTAAAAATGGGAGAATACTTTACTAGTAACATAAACAATCTGGTCTTCTGCAGACTGTGAAGTGCAGCTACAATGGCACACCTATAGCACAACTAGGCTTACAAGATATGGCTACATGGACTTTGATTAATTCTATTGACCCCCCCCCCAACCAAACATGTTATCATCAACACAAGGAATATGCTTCTCGTTGTAACGTTACCTACCTTAGTCAATTGCTAGCCCATCATTTTTGCAACGTGGCTTGAACTGAAGTTCGAGTATGTTAAGCATCTCCTTTTCAATGGAAGGCTATACAAGCCATAACGCATATATTCATTTGCTTTGTTTACTTAGAGTCTACAGTCATGTATGAGTGAGGCTGTAACGGTGCTGTTGCCCGTTACCTTTTTGCACCACACATTCATTGCTAACAAACACCACGAACACCCACATTTAGCAAACACAGTCTTTTATTGTTACTACAAACATGAGTCGGCAGCCAGCGAATGGAGATAAACAGCGTCTGCAACATACAAACACAAGACACAACCGTTTTAATAAACTACCTTAATTTCAGAGTTGCCAACTGAATTTTAAGGACTATGGACAAAAAGTTTTTACATTTGGCAAACAATAGCGAAGTCACTTACCGTGCAGTCGTCTGGATTCCTTCCTGGTTGACAAAGAACACAATGGCAGCTCCAAAAGGACAATTGTAGTTTTAGCGGGCTGACGTCAGAGACGTGCCTGTTTTAGGTTTGTGGGAGAAGAGGGGTGTTTGTCTGTTTTAAAGATTTGTGGTTATTTTTGGTGTTAGGAATGTTGTAATGTTGTTGTTTTCTAACTGGATTGTTTATTATAATATATGCAAAGTATTTATGTATATTTTTGTATTGTTTGAAAGCTTTTAGAAATTATTGATTTATGATGTGTGGATTAGTATGGTCCATAGCATAGAAAACCCAGAGCAAACTTGGAAGCAGGTTGTTGGGTTAGGTCTCTAAGAAAAGTGAATTGCCAAAGAAGTATTTTGCTATTGATTTCATTTCAATTTGTTTTGTTATATTTTGGAAGTTTAGTTTAGTATTTCGATTGATAATTTGGTTTGGAGTTTTTTCTTTTTCTTCTTTTTCTATTTTTTTTTTCTCCTGGCATATATTTTCCCTGCTGCAGTGGAAAATAAAACACCTTTTTACCATCTACATCTACTCACTGCTCTGCTCTTTAAGGCCGCAAGGCTAGCCCGGCAACAGAGGCAATGGTCATAGGAGGCGAGATGGTTGGGACAGAGAAACAGTGTTGTGTATGGGCTTGGGTGTTTAACAGATCAAAATTTTGTTGTGGTACGTTGTTATATTTACTGAGTGAGGAGAAAATAATTGCTTATTACTAAATTAATAATTAGATTAATAAAAAAATAGTTGACTAATTGGAAAAATAATTGTTAGATTAATTGTAGTAGTTAAGGACAACCCTGCAGATAAATCGCACCATCTGGATAGAGTGAATTTGACTGTAGTTGGATGAGAAGTGTAAACATATACCATTTCAACAACCTATTGGTTTGTACACAATCCATTGCACCTGCACATGATACTAATCATGTCACTCTCAAGTACACATAGCAGACATATGTAGCCTAATAGCCTAGATGTATGATTCTGTAATATATTTGCGTTGTACTAAAATGTATTAATTTTTAATGGGCATATATGCGGCTGAAACAGGTTGCCTAGTGCATCCCAAATTTCTCAGCATCAACATTTTAATGTAACATTGTAGTCATTAGAAAATAGGTGCATAATGGCATTGGTTTCTCTTACATTACTTGTACTTTTATACTTTAAGTAGTTTTGAAACCAATACTTTTACATTTTTACTTCTACATTACATTATACTTCTACCTGAGTAATGGATGTAAATACTTTTGACACCTCTGGTTACTGAAATGTCTGCCCCTGTGGACTGTGCTGATTTGTGACCCTGAACTCATTTGTTAACATGTCTTAAGTTATTAAACCCCGTCTCAGCCAGCTACCCTGTTGTCCATGAGTGCGCCTCTCTGCTGAGTCCTGATGCCAAAAGCAGCAGTTTCTATATAGCATGTCCATAATCTTTTTGCACGTATTCGAGCATCTATCAAGGAATAAATATGCAGCATGCAAAGAATGCAATAACCGCACCAAAATTTTAAGAGTGATTTAACAGTTCTCTTAGTGCTGAGATAAAATTCGGTAACACTTGAGAATAATGGATGCTTACAACGCATTAGAAGCACTTAGTAAATAATGGACTAATTATGAACAAAACATTTAAATAGATTTGTAAATGATTGAAGGAAACAGAATGGAAAACCATGATGAATAAGGAGAGGTTGTGCATGGCAAAAAAACCCATCATGAACATGAGGCATGGTTCCTTCATATGGATAACCACTAAAACATGGGCGAATTAGAACAAAGACTACGAGTGATGTGAAACAGCACAAAGCCAAAGAGAGCACCATTTAGCCAAAAAGACCATTTCAATACACAGCCTAAATATAGAGTTTTAATGAGGCTTGTAAAATTGCACTTGAGCTTATTTTTGGTAATTAAAGTTAAATATATTCAACTTTACATCTGAAAACAACATACAATGCTCCATCCATCCTGTTTCCTTTAAGAAATGCTGTGTTCATATTTAATATGTGGATTGTTCTTCATTTGAAAAACAGTAATAAATAATATCATAACATTCAGATAAATAAAAAATGACTAAATAAAAATCAATAAAAATGACTAAAGAATTACAAAATGTTTATGTTTGGAAAACCAAACCAATCAGGTTCACGTTTGTCAAATGAACTGTGCATGATTTGTAAACATTGTTAAATGAAATTATAATTGGAAAATGATTAGTAAACTATTACCTAGGGTATTATAGTATGATTTGCTTGTAAGCCATTCAATGTGAATAAAAGAGGGGGGCTTTGTTTTTTACAATGAACTAATTATGAACAAAACATTTAGAGGGGTTTTAATAAACTATGATATTTTGAACACTGTTAAACATTGTATTGTCAAAGTGCAAAACTTCAGAAGCTTATTGAATGTTATGGATCACTTGTTGACTTATTGAATTTTTCTAGGCCTACTCTATACCCTAAGGGGTAAGAGAGTAAGAGAAAAATGGACCCAGAAGGTGATTTATGGATTGAGCACAGACTCACCTCACCTGTTGTGAATAGTTTGTATAGGTAGGTATAGGTAAGTGTGTGTTTCAGTGTTCCTGTTCACTACCGTATACACTGTGGACTCCCCATGATCTGCAACCTTTCTCAAGCCTGTCCTTCTTGTTTTGCACCAACACATGATCACCAATGGCAATTCCCGGGATGTGAGTGCTTTTATTGTTTTATTTACCCTTATTGTTAATTGCATGACTGGGACACTATCTGTGACAAATTGTTCCATTAACGGCTCTAAAGTCACAACGCAAAAACTTTTCAAATTCTGTTTTATGGCAATTGTTATGACTCTTTGAAGTTTCCATGCTTTTCCAGTGTTTCATGATACACAAATAGAACTGTGCATAATTTTCTTTAGCAAAGTCTGCATGTAATGCCAATTTTAGGAAAGGGCTCAGAAATGGTGCAACTGAGTCCTCACGCATTATTTTGACAGTGGGACACCCCTAAACCCTCGAACAGCATAAACAAGCATTTAACTCTGAGTTTGTAAGGGCAGACATTGAGACTGGGCTGCCCACTTAACAGTGTGAGTTGGTTAAATGTGTGAGGTCTCAGTGCGTAGGTGTTTGGACATTGTGACTGGGCCATCCTCTTACGGCATTTACTTAGCAGCACGCTGATGCTGCACACTCTCCCTGCACCACTAAAGAAGACTCACACGGGTGAAGTACATCTTTGCCAAATAAATAACCTGTAGCGTATCTACTTGCTGCAAAATAACATGCAGTTTATTGGTTTATTGCCAGATTAGTGCAAGAAAGATAAAATGAGAAAGTAAAGTGTCAACACTCTAATAAAGAAGACACTTCTCCGCTGTTAAAACTGCTGTCTAACCTAGTCTCTACGCTGGTGTTACTATTTTAGATTTAAAACCTGCTTGGTGTTATTTTTAGAATAGACTTACAAAGACTTGTACTACAAATAGTCCTTCTAAATATAAGACAAAATATTGTAAATGGGCAGTTCCATGGAAAGCAGACAACTCCAGTAAAGTGCCAAGTATCTTGGTGATGTGGATGATCATATAAAAATTGAGGATTGCTGTTTTCAACTGCTGAGGTTACATGAAAAAAATGCACAAAATGTTTAATAATACTAATTTAGTACAAATACAAGTATACTATATAATAATGTTATTATTAAGTACAAGTACAAGTACTTGTATACAATACTTTGATTGTACTCACAATACTTTGATTGTGAGAGTACTCCACAGCCATGTAGGCCAAGAGTATAAAGCAATGTCAATGTTAACAAGTCAAAAAAAAAAATGTTAAAAGACAGTACAATGTTTTTTTAAAAAAGGTAATTGCCATGGTAATTCTATGCAGACCCCTTTTTCCTTTGGAATGAAACCAATGAATGGTTCATTCATATTTATGATTTCTCACAAATAAAATGTAGAGGCAGAATATCCTCTATGACACTTCTCATTTAAAGTTATTTACTTGAAGCAAAAATGCCATAACATGTGAATATTTTGATTTTTACAAGACCAGCATATTACTTAGGTCCATATTTTGTATTCTGTATTATTTATGAAATGGTAGTATTTGATGACAGACAAATTAGATTTAGCATTGGAACCGGCGTACAGGCATCGACAGATTGCGTGTTTCAGCCTTGCAGTGGTCCATCCGCTCCCAGATGCCTGCTTAATAGGGTTCTTTTAGGGGGCTCAGATGGATGGTGAATCTGAGTGGTTTCATCTACTAAAAGATGGCATAAATCAAGACTGTGGAAGCAGGGGTTATCACTAGACTGCTTCCCTCTTGAGAGCTTTGCATTAAAGCATTAGTGAAATTAATTCATCTTTCATAAGAAGCTTGAACCATATCTGTGATCTATAACAACCAATTTCTCAGTGTTAGGCCTGAGGTGGATTGTATGAGCAGAGGGTCTAGACATACAACACAAATCTGCCTCTTTAAATGACTTAACATTATCTGGAGTGCTGCAATCTACAGCATTATCCTATATTCATAAGTCAAGTGAGAATGTGATAAATCAGTGAATATTATTACATTGTTTCAATGTTGTTTTTTCTCTCTGCTCAGTCACATGCCAATTAATTCTAATGATTTACTAAATACCTAAAACTAAAACTATCCGTAATGATTGTCCATCGCTACTGAGTTGCCTGACTACTGCAAAGAGGGTTTTTTAATGCTACACCATTGAAACAAGGTTGGGTATTCTGGTAAGAAGAAGAAGAAGAAGAAGCAGAAGAAGAGGAAGAAGCAGAAGAAGACGGAGGAGGAGGAGAAGAAGGAGAAGAAGGAGAACAAGAATTATAGATACATGTCAATGTTTTACTATACTATGTTGCGATTTATGTCACAACATTAACAATAAATTTGCATTAACAGTAAACATGGTCTCAAAGTGTTTTTCAGAGCACATGATCCATTTCACATTTTGTAAGAACACAATGTTGGTGGCAAGGGAAAACTCTTTTTTAATAAGAAGCAATCTAGTAATCCAATTCAAATGATGGATGTGCATGCTATGTGCTCTGTTGTTTTTTGTCCTATATCTTTTATTTCCATTTGTCTATGGCATGAATTCAGCAAAACAGCCAAAGCCATAAGTGAGAACTTCATACAAATGCTCCACCTGCAGGTCAGATTGTGTACAGTTAAATTCATTTTGAAAGACCTTGAGAGAAATACACTCTTTTTTTTACACAAAGTCAAAAATGTATCCTAATGAGTCCAGAGTTACCACTATGTCCATGCGAAAACTAGATAATATTGTGTAATGTTAGGGGTGGTACATCTTCATCCATACATATAAAAATCAAAGATTTTTTTTTTAAATGTATAAAAAAATGTATCTTGGGTGTATCCTGATGTATGCCAGACAGAGACAGAAATATTTTTGTCATTTTAATATCTATTAATGAACTCGTGGTTTATCTTGTGTGTCTCCTTTCTGTCCTTCACTGGGGTGAATGGTGTTAATGCTGACTCTAGTGTAATGGGTATGCCTTAATTAGAGTGACCAGAAGGGTATGTGCCCTTTGACACTGGATTCTGATGAGGTCACAACTAACTGCCCAATAACCTGTATAGACCATTACTGCTGCAGAAACTCTCATGAAATAAATTCTAATATTTTGAAGTTATTACAATTATGTCTCACCATCCTCTCTCTATGTATTTCCAGTGTCATGTGCATTTAGTGTTTTACATTATAGAGAGATTAGAGTTTTTACATTAACAAGTTTTGTTACATTAGATAATCATTTGTTTTTGTTCATCAGCCTTTTCTGATTTGGTTCTGTGAAACACCTGTGAAAAATAATTCAGATGCTTGAAAAAACAGATAGTGTGCTATTTGAAACAAACCTTAATCAAGATGATATAGTAAAACTATAAAAGCATCTCTATATATTTTATAATAAAACCATACACATCTCATATGCATTATATTATTTTTTTTTTACTTTTTGGCATTTCCATAATCTGTTTTTTTTCATTTGATATTGATAGATTGTTCTTAATAATGTATGATAATTTATTGACTCCCACGTCTTAGTGAGACAAACTCAGGATTTTGTATGAGCTAAAATCTGCCTCCATGGGATTATTTTCTTACGTTTTACAGAACAATACATCACTTTACAAATTTGTGGAGACTGAAGGCAATCTCTCAAGCAAGAAGAGCAAAAGAACCATCCATGGGATTTGATTCAATTCACAGTTCACTAGCCACTTGTCTATCAACTTTTTAAGCTGCCTCTCTCAGGCTATAAAAAGTACAAACTCTACTTTCTTCTCTGTGTTGAAAGGCCTCAGCAACAACCACACATTCATGCAGTGTGCTTTCTTTTACTACTGCTAGGAAAATGTGAAAATGTAAAGCAGAAAAGTGGTTCAGGGCAATATAGAAGATATGTGAATGGCAGTGACATACCATTATTCATCTTAATTCTGATAGAGGCCATACTTCATGGGTAGCCAGAATGATAGTGGTTTGATTTTGTTTTGTTCATTGCATAACTGTCCTGGATAAGTTTCACCTCATTGTTTGGAGGGATTTTTTATTGAACATAATTATCATAATTTTTCAGAGGTCAAAACATGAGAATCTGCAGTAACACTCAAGTCAGGTGAACACCTTTAGTTGCTGTTTATTAGTTGCCTTTGTGCTGTTTTACCTAAGACCTCTCACGTATACAAGACTTTGTTACAGATGTGAGACTACTCACTTCTACCAGTTGAATAAATGCATTTTGCATTGCAAGAGTGTATGTGGTATATTTAGGGAAGATTACTGTTGATTGAATATGAAGTATGAAGTACACAGTTGGAAATTTTAGGAAGACAGTCATTGTCAAGGATGAATGAGGACTACAAATCAGGTAAAGCAGCTATATAGAATCTCATCTGCTGTATTCACAAAATAAATATGATATCTATTAGAACTAATAATACTATAACAAATTAATGTCCAGTTATACATATTGTACTTTGTTCAAGACATTAACATTTTAAATCATATATGTAATATGATACTAACACATAACTACTCAGTAAATTGCAATAGCTGCCTTTTTGCCTTTTTATTTTCCCATGACATGCCATTTAAAGAATGGATTGTCCTTGGCTATCTGGAATTAATTTATGTACCTCAACATGACAGCCACTAAATATATTGTATGGAGATCAGTTGAAAGGGGGCATTTTCCCCTATGGTTGTATAATGTACAATGTCAAGTGTATGTTTCTCATGTCTACCTATTAGTAATCAATAAGGTTAGACTACTTGAAATAATTAAAAGTATATTTGAAATAGTTCTAAAGTGAACTCTCATAAGCAGTACTTAATTTCTGTTGGTAAAATGGACTCTATTAATGCTGCGCTTGAGCCAAGGGGAGGCAGGGGAAAAGACTAATCATCATAATTGCAGACAGAAAGACAATAACGTGCCATAAAAGTGAGTCTTTATGGCCTGCTCTGGCGATGTTGTGCGTCTTATCTCAACTCATACTACAAGCTGCACAGGGTATGAGAAATAAGGTTGGATTTTTTTCTGTATAAGTTTAAAGACATTAAATAATATTTTCTTTATTTTTATGTATAAATTTGACTAAATATGTAATTTTACAAGCTGACCTCTAAATTGATTTCCTGTGTTTCACTTCAGAAATGACCCATAAAAACAGTCATTTTGCACTGTACCTTGACTTCTGTTTCTTCCAGAATAGCATAGGGCATTCCCTTGGGTGTAATTAAGCACGTCTTCCTAACATACGATGGTCACTAGTGTTTCAGGGGTTTTATGAAATTGATTGCCTGTTTTGGTCCACTGTCTACTTTTCTTGGACATTCTATATTTTCATTTAATATCAACAACATATAATTTTGACCATTTACTTGTAGCAATTTAAATTTCAACACAAAATAAATACATTGAAATTAAGATCTTGAAATATGCTACTCTTTTTCTTTAAATGGATTCAGGGGACAAAAAAATCCTTTTGGTTGTGCTAGCATTTACATTAAACAATGTGAGCCTGACAGACATAAAATATGCATGTTCAATCTATTTATCTACCAATGTGTGTGTGTGTGTGTGTGGTGTAAGTGTGTGTTTATGTGTCTCTTAAACCAGCTAACTTCCCTGCTGAAAACTTCCGCTAAAACCAACTAAATCTTATGCTTTTAGCTGATTTTAGCTAAGGCAAACCATCAAATTCATACAAAAACACATCTTGAACTTGTCAACATAGTTAGTCCAACTTGAGCTGGTTGTACTATCCTGTCAAACTGGACAGTACTAGAGTAAGCTGGTATACTATTATACTGGTATACTGATATGGAAGCTAAAAATGGCTGGTATGTGGCCAGCAAAACCAGTCAGGATGACCAGTATAAGCTGGTCAAGTCAGCTAAACCATCAAAACTCACCAAAACACACCTTAAACTGGCAAAAACTAGCTTGTGAAACCCTGCTGCAACCATCTTAAAGGAGCTAAAACCGGCCACCAGCATAAGATGATTTGGCTGGATTTTTCTACAGGGTTCAAACTTGCCACATGTCTTGCTAATCAATCAAGTGAGAGCAGTGCCTAGATCATTATTTTGATAAGAAATAATAAAAGGAACATCAATACTCCTGTAACCAATCCCTTCTAATTCACCTGCTTTATTTGCAACACTACAGTAATGTGTAGGCCTATATATTGTTTTACTGAGAGTTGAGTCTGATGGTGGATTAAATGACGAAAAGCTCCTTTACCTAAAACTCACGCACCTGTACTATATTACATCCAATGAAAAAGAGTTGGATATGCAATATTTTAATTCAAATCAGAATTATAACCAACAGAGTGCATCATGCTAAATATAACAGAAAATACACAAAAATAGGAGAACTCCGCCATGTTCTGCTGTTATAGGGTTTTATATACTTTTATTCAGTAGAAAATGACTAAAAAAGCAAGTTTGCTTAAGCACCCACAAAAGATAACTATAGCCCAGAACTTTCAGTTAAAACATGTCAGAATTCTCCTGTAAGATGTGAAATGCACAAGATAATGTGTAGATATTGTGTCCACAAAAAATATTATATTATTATAGCTATTATATTATTATTATAGATCAGATTAAAATGTGTTGATAACTGTGACTTTCAACATGCAGAGCAGACTACTCTGAAATTTCCAAAAGTTAAACATCAGGACATGGTCACATTCTTTATGAGCTCTTGAATTAAATATTGTTAGGGAAGGCAACTCCTTATCACCCAAAAATTGGCATAGAAAGCATTTTATTCTGTATAATTCTTTTACGTGTACGTATGCGTATACATACTCTTCTGATCCTGTGAGTGCAATTCAGTCTCTGCATTTATAGTAAACATTAATATGTAGTTTTAGGAACAACTCGTATATATTTTTGCAATCTATGTTTTTCTACTTTCTAGGACTTCACTCAATACAAAACAACCAGTTTCCATGACGTCCACAATATAATGAAAAAAAGTAATCTAATGGAAATCTTTATGCAACCAGTTGAAGTATCTTAACCAAAAATCTAAACTACACTACTTCTAGCTGCACAACATCTGCAACAAAACAGGAAAACATCTAGCAACCTGTGTTATTTGGCTATATCTACTGAAATGAATACATTTAATAAATGTTAATCAATTCAATGTAATAGCTACTCATCAAATATAACATTTTTTTCATTACTACAGACAATTATTTTACTTTTAATTTCTTATTTTTTAAACATTCTGGTTTACAGTCATGGGTCAGATATAACTCTCAAATGAACAAAAACTGGCAAAATAAACAAAAACTGATTTTGGTTAAATCATATGGAAACAACATAATAGTCATTTCAATTTTGCTTTGCATTGGAGATTGTTGGTAGCAGGATCTTCCTCCTCATTAATTCATCCTGTCCGATGCCCTTTTGTGGCTCTGCTTGGTTTCTTTAACCCACATCTTTCAATTTTGAGTGACATGTATTTGGAAGAAGATCTTACCCTCCATACACGTCTTCCTATGTGATGAGTTCTTTGTTAGTATAGGCATTTAAAGTGGTAATATCCAGCATGTAATTTATCTGTGAACCTATGTTACATCTCGATGATTTCCATTTACATTAGTCAGTGTGAGCCATCTTATAAATTTTGGCCACTCTTAATTTTGTTTTATGGTCCTGGATTACTTCTACAACCTTCCCATTCCTTAGAACATAGCTCAGAGCTCATATGAAGAAGGACATGCATGAGGGGCCTGCTATTGGGGGAAAGGGAAGAGGTGGGATGAAGAAACTTCAGCCAGTATAGTCAAGTAAAATGACAGAGCTCTGTCCAGCAAAGTTAGCAGGTTGTGCCTTCAGCGCACCAAACTTGCGCAAGAAGCCCAAACATCTGCTGGTCTTGTTGGCACCTGCGTTCTAGTCTTTAATTGATCACATTGGCTTCTGCCAAAATGTAAATACACACATCAATATAACCACAGCACTGACCTTGTACTTACATTTGGTAAAAATAGAACAACTTACAATCTTACCTCAATATTCTACATTAACTGACCACTACCTAACTCTAAAAATGACATTAAACTATGTAGCCTAACTAAATTTACTACTAAACTCAAAGCATAACTCCCAAAACTAGAAATGACTTCATAGCCTTCCTTATCTTCTCGACCGTTTATTGACTCAATATAGGCCTACATAAGTCATCCCTGCCTCCCACTGGCTGACTCCTGTCACCTATTAGTTGGACTGTTACAAAACCTACAAGACCACTGCTAGATTTTACAGCACAACTTCGCATGAACTGGAGGCCGAGACGGAAAAAAATCTTTTAAGCCGATGTGTGCAAATTTCTCTCCTACTGTCCCTCAGTCACCAGTTGGCGCTGCTAGTGGCGGTGTTACGCACTGCGCATTAAAATACATAGGGTAGGAATTCGTTCTCCTAGCACGAAAAAAAGGCCTAAAGCGTGATCACAGCACGTTTGAATAGATTTTTATTTCGTGAAGACTTCACGAAAAGTCGTGAGACCGGGTTGATCTCACCCATGCTACAATTGCCATAAAAAGTTACTTTCAAAATAAAAAAGTTTGAAGAACACACCCATCATTTCAAATACATGAATGTCTCTAACAAGGAAACATGTCATCTTGTTCATTTGCTGTTTCTTATTTTAAGCTTTTTCCATGGACAGTGGCGGAGTTAGAATTTTGTACAATTTTGTTTTTAGGCCAAGGCTATTTCAGGGGGTCCAAATATGACAAAAATGTGTAGCCTGTCTTTGAGTATCTCTGAATGACACAGCATAAGTGCGTGGGTGCCAAAACCACGAATATACACATATGCATGTACACGCACGCACACGCACACGCACACACACGCACACGCGCGCGCGCACACACACACACACACACACACTAGGGAAAGCACTCAAAACTCAAAACTCTCTTCTCAATATGTAATTTCCTCTCTTTGTTTTTTAGCTTACTGTGTTGGAGAAACAAGTCTTTGCTTTTAAAACATTGTTAAATCTTTCACTTTTCTCTCTTTTCACTGTTTTGATAAAAACATATTGCATTGCATAATGCAAACATAACATTCACAGTGTACTCATATGCTAAATTATGCACATCCTCATTCTGTAGGCTGGACTACCTTAAATATTCCAAACTAATGCAATTATGCCAATAAATGGTCAGTAAGATCATAGCCCTGAAGTACATAGCTTACTTTACAGAAGAGCAGACAACAACAGACATTTCAAACTGGATTAAAGTAGCCTAGAATGTAGTCTATAATTTTAGACTATAACTGTGTCATAGTCATAAATATCTTTATCTTTGGATTCAATAAGATTGTTTAGATGTTTTGACATCTCGTTTAAAGTTTGTTCTTGAGTTCTTGAGCTATTGCACTGAAAAGAATGCAGTTATGCAAATATGATTACATGCAAATAGGATTACACACAACGTAATGCATTATCTGTCTGGTGAACCATTTATCACGGTAACTCAACTAGCATTGCAAAGTTCAGGTTGTGTACTTTCACATTATACACTGTATGGTAGCCCATATGCTATGTGTCACGAATACAGTGAGGGCAGTTCAACAGAGAAAAGGGCGTTGTTTTAGAGAGGAATGCAATATGCTTAATTGGTTAAATTATTAAATTGATTAACTAATTTCAAAATAAATTCTCAAAACAACAAGCAAATAGTACCATTTGAAAGCTAAGACTATGCACTTTTATGCCATGTGCATGGTGTGCATGCGTGACAAATGCTGTGAAAGCAATCCAGTGGAGAGAAAATTGGTGTTTTATACGCAGATGGACATATGCGCAAATGAATAAATATGTAATTTAATTTCAAAGTTAATTTTCTTGCAAACTGTTTGTCACCGTATCTAGCAAATGACACCACACGGAAGTTCAGATTATACTTTTATTTGATATGTAAGATGTGCATGTGTGATGAATACTGCAAGAGAAATCAAACAGTATGGGTATTATTTTGAAGTATGTCAGACACGTCATTTTAGTTTGAACTGGCAGACAACATTTAGGCCTGAATTGATCTCAAATTGCTAATTAAATGTCTTAAACACTGATAGCTAGACCTTTACACATGTAGACTTTATGATTGTTGAATCTGATTGTTGCTAATTTATCCAGATAAATGTTGATGGCCACCACATCTCACATAGAAATGACTTCATTAAGTTAACCTTAATCCTAATGCACAGTTGCAGGATTGGGAACTGACATCTGATTAAGTAGTCAGCTACTCCTTAAAACTTACATCATAATGATAGTTTCACTATAGAACCTCTCCATTTCCTCACAGTGATTTGACTGCACAAATGTCCACACTTTCTTGCTCCCCAGTTTGAAAAAGGGCTGTCAATGATCAGAATTAGCGAATGAAATTCAAGGGATGGCCAATGAGATTCCAGGGGAGTCCAGTGCTACCCACGCCCCTCCTCAGGCTCTGCCCCTGTCCATGGAACACTCAAACTTCAGAGCGATAGTGTAGCAAGATAGCAAGATGCTGGCAGGCTGACACTGGTGGTCCGCTGGCATTTCACTTGACAGTTCTCTGGCGGTCCGCCTCTATTCCACCATATGTGATATTTTTCCTATGTGGGAAATACCATTTATGGCAAAACAGCAGTGGAGAACCAACAATCAAAAATGCCGGTAGTCTGCTGGGGTTAAATTAAATAAATGTAAATGCAAATTTATTTATATAGACAGATCTTGACCCCCACAATGCTCAGCATAAAGTTACACCCTTGTCTCCTGATGCACATTAACTTAATATTTTCCATCATTAACAGATTTTAACCATATGATCAGGGTGTGCGATTTGTAGGGGATGGGGGCGTTTCCCTACTTCTGGTTTTGATATCCCTGCCTCTGCTTAATTATTTTTATCTCCACTGAGGATAACATTTTTCTCCCTTGATTATTCATGACAGCGCCTAAGCGATGTGACAAACGAACAGTATTCTAAAATCAAAAGAGGACTGTCTTGCATCCGTGGCAACTCCTGTCTTTGTCTTTGTCGTTGTCATTTCAGAATGCAGCCTAAGCACAAGTGGCTTTTTTAAACTGGAGAAACGAAACAAGTAAAAGAAAAAGAAAAGAAACTGTATACTTTTAGAACCTCCCCCCCAGATCAGAATTGGAAATGTGCCATTGGTTTAGGATGGAGGACAACTTCATACAAAGTAAAGCGAACAGCTTGGTATTAGACATAATTTTAGCTTGATATAGCCTGCATGTAGATGTATGTTTTGATAGTGTAACTTGTGTTCTGCCTGGTCCAACAAATGTCTTGGTTCAACTCAACATCCCATTTGCTTGCTATTCCAAAAGCACAAAGTCCAGTATATAAAAGTTTACATTCATTGGCCATCGCAAATAGTGTCAACAAGCGTGAAGCTTGTAGGAAAAATTGTAATATCCTAGAAATGAATGTCAGCAAATGAGAACATTAAAGTGATACAAAGTGTATGCCCTGTGTAAAACCTAACCCTGAGATACAAGAACTCCAACCAAGCAAAATGTAGTTAATGGGTAACTTAAAGTGCCGGTGAAAACCAGAACGGTGATGATTTGGCTCCACCAGAAATTTATAATGAAACCTAGATAAGTAAAAACAACAAAAGGACAAGAGGTCAAAGAAAGGGCATGGGGGTCTGCAGTCTATTTTACAACATGTAATTTGTATTCTGGGGTGTATAAAAGGGTATCCTAATCTCAAAAAAGTTGGGCTAGTTACTCGGCACACCTTGTGTAGGTTTTGTGTGGGTAACTTGTCTCTGGCGTTGTGATGAAAGACTGCAGTGATCCACCAAAGAGCAAAAGGCTCTTTGATAGATTTTGATATTCTCGGGATAAGACCAGCATTTTGGGATCTGTGGGTTCTAGGAGTGTGGTAAGGAACAAATAAGACTTTAATATATGTTGGAGCATGGCCATTGGGGGCTTTGTAGGTTAGGAGGACTATTTTAAGATCAATTCAACTTTTAATAGGGAGCCAATGTAAGCAAGGATAGTAGAGATATGTTCAGATTTTTTAGTCCTAGTGAGTGTTTGGGCCACCAGCATTTTGTATGAGCTGTAGATTTCTGATACAGGTATTACTACACCCAGAGAACAGAGCATTGCAATAATCAAGCCTGGAGGCAATAAATGCATGTATTAATTTTTCAGCATCCTCAAAGGATAGGAACTTTCTAACCTTAGCGATATTTCGTAGGTGGAAAAAAATATGGTGTTTTACATGACTATTTAGAGAGAGGTCCTGGTCAATAATTACCCCTAGGTTTTTAACTTTTGTGTTACATGACAATGAAAGGCCACTGAGTAAGTTTTGGCGAAGAAGTAGAATGATGTTAAGCTGTTTAGGGCCAGTCATTATAACTTCAGTTTTATCATAGTTTAAACATAGGAAATTATTAGTCATCCAGGTTTTAATGTCTTGGAAGCAGGCATCAAGTTTAGTTATTGGCACATAGTCATCAGGCTTCATGGAAAGGTAAAGCTGGGTATCGTCAGCATAGTGGAAAGTAGTGGAGTGGAAAGTAATGCTATGTTTCCTTATAACAGAAGGTAACATGTACAGGGAGAATAACAAGGGCCCTAGCACTGAGCTTTGGGGTACACCAAACTTTACTTTGGTGTGGGATGATTATGATTCATTATGAATATTCCTTGTGTCACTCCAAGCACTGCTAATCATGAATCGCATGGCGGTCCCTTCACTTTTCCTGATATTTCTTATGACCTGTTAGCCCAAAACACAGGGAACCCAGTGGGTGTGATGGCATGGTCTGGTGTATCTTCTGACTGACTCTGGATTTTTCCTTTTAACCTATTTTTCAACAACCTATTAAAAGTGGGAATGTAGTATGTAGTGATTATTGAGTGCAGACAAACTATAACAATATAAATTTATATAAGTTTAGACTTGCCATGCAATCTTCACTAAGGTGGCATGACGTGCTAAGGTTGTGCAGATCTCTTGGCCTCAGTTAGCTTCTGGTTAGCAGAAATCAGTTCACCTCTTAGCAGGCAACATGGATCACAAAACAACAAGCAGGAAAAATTACAACAAGGTGTTGGCAAAAACATCTGCCTCTCAGGTTTCTGTATTACCTAGGCACCAAGTCAAATCTCATAGTGGAATTTGTCATGCACACAGGAGAAGGGTTTTCAGGAAGTTTTGATGAGGTCTATGCACAATGCATGTGGGGGTTGTGGTTTCAATAACTCTGCAGTAAGTACTGTGCTATGTGCCTGTGATTGAGGAATAGATACTCCACCGTATTGCATCAAATCACCCAACTTTCAGTTTCAAAATTCCCATAAATTCCAGTTAATTCCCATGGAAAATTTCCAACTTTAAGAAAATTATTATTATTATTATTATTATTATTACAGTGCATGCAGAGCAGTGCACTGTATGCTATCTGAATTCATCATATTTCAGTGCATGCAGAGCAATGCACTGTTGTTATTCGCTGGCTTCTTATTATCATTCTTACAACCAATTTCTGTGATTAATTCAACTGTTTCACCTGAACACTTTATTCAAACTTCATTTCATAGGTCTCAAAATTCCTAGGTAATTATTTTTATCTTTTTACTGTTTGTATTTTTTCAAATATCTGCAATAAACGAGCAAAAAAGTCCCATTGAAAATAAATGGTGGAACTCTGGAATTCCACGAGAATTCTATTTCCCATTATTCTCTCCCTAGCTACCTACTCCTCTCTGTAAACATTCCACAGTCCTTTCTGCAGTCTGTTTTGATCAAACTGTCAAACTAATTAACTGCTATATTATTTTGCAGGCCACAACATATCCAGGACTAAATGAAGAAATTGACTTCAGTCCTGTTCTAAAACTGTATTTTGTCTTAGTGTGTTTTTTCTTAGTGTTCTTATTTATGTATCCATCTGGTCTCAACAAAAGGGGTACTGCCACATTTTCTTGTACTGTTTACCTGTGAATTCACTACCTGTTGTATCCAGGTGTTGTAAATTAGTCCACTACTTAAGAGAAAATTGTTTGAGCAGCACACCCTGAAGAAGGCTATCTGTGCCGCTATGCATGGGTTGCTGCCCAGCTCATGTTTTGAATCATTTACATGTGAAATAGTCATGTAAAATAAAGGCTTTTTATATTTTTTGGGAAACAAAGAGTGCCTTGGATTTCTTCCTTGCTTCAAGTTAATTTTATTTATTGATTGTAAGAATATGGAGAATTTATTGTTTTCCTTTAAGCCAGGTGTTGTTGTATAGATGCACAAAGGACAGATCCTGCTGCTGTCAGGCTACAGCTAGCCTAAGAAGAATCGACAACAATAAATTAATGATTTACTTTATTTATAAAGTGCAAAATTTCAAGCAGGAGGGTAAAATTTGGCAATTGCTGCCAAAATACAGTGTGTTTTTGATGCTACATGAACTCAACAAGGTAGGTGCTGGTGAGCTCTATGGACCTTGTTTCTCCACACTACTTTGCCTGGCCAAATTGCTGCTCTCCATCTCCTTTGCAGATTAAGAAACAAAATGAGTTAATTTACATTTACAATTTTTTTACAAACCCTCCAATATGCCAATAGCCACCACCAACAAAAACAACAAGACCTTTAACTCTAGATTTAAAACCTTCCTCTTTACTGTTTCCCACAGTTAGGGATGGTGCATGGTAAACCATCACTCCTCATGGGTCTTTTGGGAGGGACTGCCTCTGCTGTTGCACCCAGTTGTGAGGCATGGTGGCCACTGACCATTCCTGCAGTAGTGCTGGGTTGCCATGCACCATACCTTGTGCTTATGCTGCTATAGCCAAGTGCTGCTACAAACCTTTCATGTGGCATGCCGTACAACTCTCTCTCTCTCTCTCTCCCTCTCTCTCCCACCCTTTCTCTCCATGTATATATATATGTGTGTGTGTGTGTGTGTGTGTGTGTGTGTGTGTGTGTGTACGCACAAATGATTCATATCATCACTGATGTGTGAGCCTGGCCTAACTCATTTGCTTCCTCTGTCCATCTGTACCACAATCATCTCTCCTGAGTGTCATCTCTGCCTCCTTCCGACAGACTCCAGTCACCTTCCCCTCCTGAGTAGACTGCAACCAACATTATGGGAGACCCATGCCAGGACCGACTCTCCATCCTACAGGCCCTTCCTAGACGCACTTTCCAGTACCGATGTCTGGCTACTACTACACTGTCCAGCCATAATTCTTGATAACCACCTATGGACAGACTACCATGTAACATTTAGGGGATAATATTCTGGAACTATTATGATCCTTAGCTAAAATCATGGACAACCTGTAGTCTATCATGGTTGCTACAGATTGTACTTTTCCCGCATGACCCCTGGCAGCTGTGTTAGCCCACTGAGTCGTGGATTTGCCCAAGGTTTCTTCCTAGACTAACTAAACATAAGGGAGTTTTTCCTTGCCCCTGTTGCTCTTGGGTGCTCCTTCTGTGAAGCGCCACGAGACAATACTATTGTAAAAGGCGCCATATAAATAACACTGAATTGAATTGATTTAATAAGGAAAATACACCAAATACAAATTGACATGGAAAGTTCAGTTTGATAGCACAATAAATGTGTGTCCATGGTAACCTAATATCAATGGATGAAATTTCCATCTCATAATTACAATCTGATTTTTTTTTAAATTCTTAAAATAGTTATGTTGGCTACAGACACCCAGGTGCTTGTCTCTGCCATTCCATGCTATATACACCTGGCTATAAATAGCCACATTTGCTATGCCCACTGGCTATTTGCACCATGTAATGAGTGCAAATAGCATCTGCCTTTTAAGTACATGAGATGGTGGGTACAGGCTTTCATAGGATTCAAACTTTATTTGGGCTTTTTAAAGCAAGACTAGATCATGTTTATTGTGAAAACATTATGTATGTATTGGTGTATGTTTTTATTGCCAAAGACATTTAGTATTATGTTCAAATAATTTGGAACCCTTATTTTTTCCAAATTATCAGCACAGCATTAGAAAGAATACCACAAAAGACTCCAATTATTTTTTCATTGTCAAGCAGAATGTTACTGCACTTTTTAGGTAATTGGCTATCTATTTACCAGCTCCACATAAGTTGCTTTGGCGTGCTGTGTAAATCAGTAAAACAGTCTATTGTTGAGAGAAAATACACTGCACTGAAGCATTGCAGAGTTATGCATGCAATGCTTACCAGAGGAGAATGGTATCTACAGCAATGTACTGTAGCTGCATAAACATTAATGTATCAACCGTTAACATATCGTTCTCCATAAAATTTGAATAAATATATTTTTGACATCACTTTGTTTACTTCATACAACTCTTTTCTGAGGAAATTAGTGCTACTCTGATTTTCAGGCATAATTTAAAGTGAGGCATGCATGAGGCAAGGCTTTCATGAGACAGTTCCTGAGCACTCAGAGTTAACTGTGGAAGCCCTTCATCTCTGGCCAAGAAAGCAGTTTTGTAAGATCCTGAAGATGTAATTAGATGGACAGAATTAAGGACATGCATCTAACTAAAGAGCATAACATCCAATCTAATTATAGTTGCCTTTAATGAATCTATAATTAGGAGAGGAGTGCTACTAACAAACTAACCATTGTGAAGTGAACTTCTGCATAGGCCATGCTAACTGAAACTGCCTTTGTATGTGATTAAAGTCCACTTGGAAAAAATTACATTCTGAAATATGGTTATGTTTACGTTATGGCTGTGTACAAGAGCATCTCAATTCACCAAAGGGGTTCAGTGTCTGGTGTCTGTTACACTGTAATCCAGGTGGGTCTTGAATGACACTCATTCACTGAAGTTAAATAAACAACACTCTGTACTATCTGGGCACTCATTATTAATTTAGGACTCGTGATTTAGGTTTTGAGCTTTTTTTAAATCATTCACGTCCTTTCATCAAAGACTTGCTTGAAAGGTCCTTTTCTAGGGCATATACTCCAGACCCGGACACATCAGAATTTTGAATCACACAAGGACATACACATTTGTAAGCATACTAACCCAAAATGATAGACACTTATATTTACATAAAGATAATTCATAATTGAAGTGAAATTAAAGGCCATGCCCTGTCTAGCGTGTTTGCTTTAGGTCACCTGTAATTTGACCTGCAAATTGTTTACAACTGTGTTGTAATGTATGTACATATGTGTACAAGAGTGTGCACGCGTGCGTGTGTAGTTGTGTGTGGGAATGCGTGTGTGAGTGGGTGAGTGAATCTGTGTAGTCCCGCAATAGTGTATGTAGGCACTATTACGTATCTGTCTTGTCCATACTGTGTTTTAACAGTTACGTGTATCGCCAATTGTTCCCGGTGAAACGTTGTCTCGTCTCACTATGTACTGTGTATATGGCTGAAACGACAATAAAAAACCTACTTGACTTGACTTGAAATTATTTTAAACTATTTAAGAGTTGTTGGTGTTATCTAAATGCATGTCTGAATCTATACTGCCATACCTAGTGCCGCCACAATATTTTTTATGTGTCATGCCGTACAGCTCTCTTTCTCTTTACTTATATATTAATATACACATATGTATGCACAAATGATCAGTGATGTGTGAGCGTGGCCTAACTCATTTGCTTCCTCTGTCCATCTGTACCACATTAATCTCTGCCGAGTGTCTTCCCTGCCTCCTTCCGGCAGACTCCTGTCACCATCCCCTTCTGAGTGGACTGATACCAACACTACAGGAGGCCTTTCCTAGATGCCCTTGCCAGAACTGACTCCCCTTCCCTGAGGTTTTGTGACTGACTCCCTCTCACAATAGCACTGTCAAATGGACCCTTATTGTTACCCCCATGACCAGTCTCACTCCTTGACTTTAACACTATGTATGGCTACTACTACACTGTCCAGCCATAATTCTCAATAACCACCTATGGATTGGCTACCACATAATGTTATGGGATAACATTTTGGAACTATTACGATGGAAAACTTCTAGTCTATCATGGTTACTACTGACTGCACTTTTCCTGTATCACCCCTGGCTGTTGGGTTAGCCCCTTGAGTCATGGATCTGCCCAAAGTTTCTTCCTAGATTAATTAAACATAAGGGAGTTTTTCCTTCCCCCTGTTGCTCATGGGAGCTCCTTGCTGTAAAGCAACATTAGACAATACTATTTTAAAAGGCAATGTATAATTAAAATTGAATTGAATTGAATTGAATATTACACAAACATACCTCTGCTATGATGCAGCAGTCATATTGAACATCACAATGCTGTATGTCTGTGTGTGCAAGTGTGTGAACTAGGTGTGTAAATCTTGTGTATGTTAGTTTTTGTGTGTGGTGAACCTAGACAAAATCTGTGAGCAGATTTTAAATTATCTGCCGACCGTATCCCCAGCTTTCCATTCAAGTGCATTTCTGAATCACCCAGCACCACCACTTATTTATGGTGGGCTTTATGTGATTAGAGATAGCAAACAGTACAGCAAACACACCTGAAACATCTATATTGTGAACTAAAGTTTTAACCCTTTGTGGGTTTTCGTCATTTATAAACACTCATAAAAACTAATGAAATACAATAAATAAAAGTTATTTGATTTATCAACATTTGCTACTTTGAGTTAGTGAAGGGGACAAGAGCACACTTCTGAGTCCTCTGCATGATGCACATAATTTTTAGCAGTAAAATATGTTCACAAAAAAAGACAAAATATTACCAGATAGCTATGACTGTTTAGTCATTTCTTATGTATATTTCTATAAATTAGTCTTTCAAAATCTCTTAAAAGTCATGTCATGTATAACTGATAAAGTCCAAAGAAGGGATATAAATGTCCATTGTTCCTTTAATTGTTCTGTGATGGGAAATTTGCATGAGAGTATGAGACTATTAACCTTTATATGGGTATGGGATTGATGATAAACACCTCCTTTATACTGGTTTGCTTTCTTCTTTTTTGTTTCTGTGTGCATGTATTGCTGTAAAGGGCTGGACCCACCCTGTCTAACTTGGTGAAGTCCTGATTCTGAACTTATATCCCTTAAGTGTTTTAATGTTACTGTAGTGAATTCTGAGTGGAGTGTTATTCCATATCTGATGCAGTTTTGTTCTCGGCTGTTCTGTTGTGTGCAGTGTGCTGTCCTTCCTAGACCCCCACGTCAGGACTGACTCTTCTTCCCAGAGGCCCTGTGACTGACCACTCCTCACAATGGCTCTGTCAAAATGGACTCTCCCAATATCCCCCATGATCGATCTCACACCTTGACTTTAACATTATGTCTGGTTGCTACTACACTGTCAAGCCATAACTTTTGACAACCACCATGGCTTTACTACCATATAATGTTGTGGGACAATATTATGATGCTCAGCTAAAATCATGGACAAAATGTAGTCTATCATGGTAACTACTGATTGTACTTTTCCTGCATGACCCCTGGCAGTTGGGGTGGCCCCTTGAGCTGTGGATCTGCCTAAGGTTTCTTCATAGACTAACTACAACAAGGCAGTTTTTCCTTGCCCCTGTTGCTCTTGGTTGCCCCTTGCTGTAAAGCGCCATGAGACAATACTATTGTATTAGGTGCTGTATAAATATAATTGAATTGAATTGAATAAAATTCTATTGTTTTTACATTCCACCTCTATCATTCATTCAGCTGAATGGCTTGTGGCCCAATTAACTGACGCAAGTGACCTGTCACAAATATTTGGCTAAAGTCACCTCTGATAAAGAGATTGATTTCAGTGTTACTTTCCTGTCAGCTTTTTTGTTTGCCTGCCTGCCTGTCTCAGGTTCTTCAGGTTCTTTGTTTGCCTGCCTGCACACACACACACACACACACACACATTCAATTGAACTGACTAAAATTTTATTGTTTTTACATCCCACCTCTATCATTCATTCAGCTGAATGGCTTGTGACCCAATTAACTGACACAAGTGACCTGTGAAACATGTTAAACATATTATATTTTGGATCATCTCTTTCATGTACTTTGAATTTTAACTTTGGGTCTAATGTCCTTTAAATGACGTCTGTAAGCTCAAACTGGATAATTTTACCAGTTGGTATTTGAGTGTATGCATTAGCTCCATACATATTAAGCAGCCTTAAAGAGGTAAATTGACAAGTCATATTTTTAACAGCAATATACAGCACTGGGAAACAAAATCCAAGACTTAGTACATATTGCTTAATCATCACTACTAACGACTAAACATAAAAAGTACTTCTTTGACCGCCCCCTCAAGTTGGTCATTAGGATTAATGAGAAGTGTATATTACAGTCACTAGTCATGTCACAGGACCTCAATTTGAACTGGCACTGGACTGACTCACCAGTGGCCTCATCCATGCTCTCCCATCAGCAGCTGATGAATGTAGTGATTAATCAAGACCTTGGTAGAGAACCTTTTTCATAAATGTATTCCTGTTAATGAAACCTTGTGGCTGTTGTCTTCCGCTACATGTAGTACAAGTGAGTCTGTCTACTTACACAAATACTTACTTAAACTACTTAAACAAATATGCAAATATTTCAGGGTATAAGGCATATCTTAGGACAAGTATAATTACAGTCATTAAATCACAACATACTTTCAACAAATAAAATTATGATCATAAACAAGCTACTGTTTTCTTTGTTGTTGCTCCATGCCTTTTAACAATAAAGACAAGCTGTAAACAAGCAACTTTGGCTGCCAAACAACTGGAAAGATGATATGAGAGAAAGGGTAAACCAGAGGTTGAACTAAGTAAGGCAATTGCCAGCACAAATTATTGACAGTACGTGTGTTTACTTTGATGGGCAGAAGGTTAATGTGGTAGAGGATAAAAAGCCCTCAGTGAGTGTTTATTTGGTCTGAAAATGTGAAGTGATCAATATTTTTAATTTGGTTTCCAGTTATTATTTTTCACATCACTGCTAGTGTGCAGACTATAGTGCCTCATATTTTAGTGCAAAAATGATTGATATGACAGACTCACCTTCACTCCAAAACTCTCTAACTGAGGACTGTCCCCCATAATGTACAACATTGTGAGGTTTGAGGAAGTGGGGGTGAAGGTTTGCTGGGGAGAGGAGAAAATGGCATTATTATATAAGTAGGGTGGCCTTCAGGAGACAGTTGATTTACTCTCCAGCTGTCCTGACTGAACCAATCCAGGAAAAATAAAGCCTTAGGTCAACTGGGGGCTGGTTCTGCAAACATGCCAGACATATTTAAGTATCAATTCAATTCAACTCAATTATATTATATTTATACAGTGCCTTTTACAATAGTATTGGCCCAAGGCACTTTACAGCAAAGAGCACCAAAAAGCAACAGGGGCAAGGAAAAACTCCCTTATGTTAGTTAATCTAGAAACCTTAGGCAGATCCACGACTCAAGGGGCTAAGCCAACTGCCAGGGATCAGAGTACAGAGTACAAACAGAGGTAACCATGATAGACTACAAGCTGTCCATGGTTTTAGGTAAGCATCATAACAGTTCAAAAATATTGTCCCATAACATTATATGGTAGTCAATTCATACGTGATGTAAGGCTACTCTAGATATTCTATTTGGTGCTCCAATTGTGCATTGGCACCTCCACCCCCACTCAAGTCTGCTCACCTTGAATAACAAAACCTACCGATAGACAGGAAGGACCCTGAATGTATTGAATGTAACTTTTGGCAAAATGAAGTCCAAACCCCCACATTTGGGCTTTGCAACATTTACGACCCTAGTCTAACTATCTGCTGGTTCCCTCCTGTCACCCTGTGACAACCTTCTGAGAGCCCAGGCTCTACTGGAGGAAAGTCACTTCATTTTAAATGTTGGGTTTGAAATGTATGTCACATATATTAAATGTAAATGTGTTTGTGTTTGGTATCATTTCATTGGTCTCAGTGCGAGAAGTACAAAGGTCAAAGTGAAGAAATATTAAAGATAATCTATATGTGATATTTCTGGACTTTTGGAGAAATGTCCCTATTCTGGAGAGACACTCCCCTTCCTGCCGCTATTGTATTTAGAAATACTCTGTGATGGTCAAATGGTATCCAAAATGGAGATAGTGTGAATTTGACAGTTTGTGGAGCAGTCCTACAACTAAAGATTCAGGATATTGGGCACAGGAAAAGCTGAACTATGACTATGCATACCTTAAATAAGCATTTACCCATCAGCTGCTTTCGAAAACCATATGATTTCAGGTAGTATGCTTTGAATCATTTGAAGTCACAATAAAAATAAAATCACTCACTCTTGTCATAACGTTTTTTGCGCAGCCTTGCAATGAAAAATTCAGAATATTGGGCATATGGAAAGTTGGACTATAGCTACAAATACTTTAAATATCATGTACTTATCAGGTGCTTTCCATGAACATAAGATTTTAGGTATATTGCTTTAAATCAGTCGAAGACACAGCAACATAACAATTCACTGGTTGGCATGTGATCAATGTTGGAGCAGCCCTGCAACGCAAACTTCAGGATATTGGGCACAAGAAAAGTAAGAATGTGGCTATGTATACCTTAAATCAGATGTACTCTTCAGGCGTTTTCCAAAAACGTATGTTTTAACGCAGATTGTTTGAAATCAGTCAAGGTCACAATAAGAAATATCTCAGTCTGGTTCGCTCGTTATCAGTTTCGGTGGGGTCCAGCAAAGAAAAATTCAGGATATTGGGCAGATGGAAACCTGGAACATGGCTATGCATACATTAAACCAGATGTTTTCTTCATGCTCTTTCTAAAAATGTATGATTTACGGCAGATTGTTGGAAATCAGTCAGTGTCACAGTTAAAAAATACCTCAGTCTGGTTCACTTGTCATCAGTGTTGGTAGGGTCCTGCCACGAAAAATTGAGGATATTTGGCACATGGAAAGATGGAACGTGGCTATGCATACATTAAACCAGATGTTCTCTTCATGCTGTTTCTAAAAATGCATGATTTAAGCCAGATTGTTAGAAATCAGTCTGCGTCACAGTAAAAAATACCTCAGTGTGGTTCACTCGTCATCAGTTTCGGTGGGGTCCTGCAACGAAAAAAATTAGGATATTGGGCACATGGAAAGTTGTAACGTGGCTATGCATACCCTAATTGAGGTAGAATGAGGTATGTCTATGAAACTCTTTAAGGGTTGGAATGTTGTCTTTTCTATAGGATAGATGTAGCTTAGGATTAACAGCGCCGCTAGAAATTTTGGACCATATGACAGAAAATTATTTTGGGCCCCCCAAACATTAAGTATAATAAAAAAAAAATTCTGTATGTATTTAAGCTAAGCAGGGTTAGACTTGGTTTGTACTTGGATGGGAGCTATTGTGCGTGGGAACTCTGAGAAAAAAATATACTGACTAGAAATTAATTTTGACTTTCCAAGTTCCATTTACTGATAAAAGAATCATGGTAATCAACGTATAATTTTCCATTGATTACCTTGTGTTGGGATTGCAACATGCTGCATTGCACTCAAGCTAGCCTTGTGCAACTGTAAACTGGGAACAGACAAACATATTTTCATAAACAAAAAAGTAACCCTACTTTAAGATTTTAATAGTTAGGGTAGTGTTTCTGTAGGGGTTGGCAAAATAGGAACTTATTGAATGCTGGTTCAGGTTAAGCAACTCACCTTTACAATTCACAGATATGTTATTTCAGTGTTGTTTGAGAACTCTGGCAAGAAAGCACATCAGTTTGAAAATAAAGCATAAGACAAAGAAATTGCACCATTAAAACTACACTCTCTAAAATTGGTGGAAAATTATAAGTTTGGTGCAAGTGAAAAAAAAGCATAAAACTATACAGGCTAAAACTGACTTAGCAAGTTAGCAGAAACCATGTGGCCTAGCTAGCCACAGAGATGCAGTTGCTGGATTGTTGTTTGAGAACTCTGAAAAGAAAGAGTTTGAAGTTACAGCATAAGACAAAGCAAATGCACAATTAAAATTGAATGACTCCTTAGAATTGCTAGGAGCAATTCCGAATCAAATTCAAATAAAGCACTGTGTTAAGTCTTTTTGTAGCCAACATTTAGGAGCCTTGGGCTCATTCATCAGGGCAAGAAGATTGTTGGCTGTTTGGGGATCTTAATCTAACTGAAAGACAGGGAGGAGAAGGAAAAGGAGGTCAGGTGATCCCAAATGGAAAGCATCTGATTGGTCCAGCCACAAGGAGTAAGCGGTGATTGGTACATTTTAATTTAATTGAGGTAAAAGGAGGTATGTCTGTGAAACTCTTTAAGGGTTGGAATGTTGTTCTTTCTTTAGGAGAGATGTAGCGTAGGATATTGGAGATTAATCAAAGTTACTGGCTCAAGCAGCAATCGCTAAATGTCCATAACACATCTTAGCATGGCTACTTTCATTTTATCTAACCTAAGCAGGGTTGGACTTGGTTTATACTTGGATGGGAGACCACCAGGGAGAATAATGTGCTGAAAGCCTTTTATTTTTACCAAAATATTAAAAAGAAGCTCTTCATTTTCTACTAAGAGACAATACAATTTCACAACCAAGTACTTAAATTCCGGTCATCGGAGATTGATGAAGATGACTGGCTCACATTGCAACTGCTTACGACCATAAAACACTTGGTCAACTGGTCTTGGTCCCCTGTAAAATGTTTGAGTTGCAGTCTGCACAAAAGCCATTAAACAATAAAACTAATTATTATTATTATTATTATTCCATAGGAGGAACGTGAATGGAAAAACTTGTCAAAATATGTTCATGTCTTGGCTTTATTTTATTTTACACGTCAGATACATCAAGTCCAGTGAAAAAGCTTCAGAGGCCCAAAAAGCTTTTTTTTACATTTTGAGCACCAACAGTTTGGATATATGAAAAAATGTGAGCCCATTCTAAACTTCCAAACCTTAAACATTTCGAGTGTGGTATGGCCAAAAGTGGTTGTAGCTTGAGCCAGTGACCTTTATCAATCTCCAATGGCCTGAAATTAAGAACTTAATTGTGAGAGTTGATTATTCATTTAGTTTTGTTTATTTTTTGTGGAAAATCAAAAGCTACATTTTACTGTTTTGGAAAAACAACTAAAAAGCTTACAGCCCCTGGTATTCCCAGGCAGTCCAAGTACTAACCAGACCAGAGACTGCTTAGCTTCAGAGATCATACGAGAGTGGGCATGCTAAGTGTGTTACGGCCATCAGCGGCTGCAACTTCAGCCTTCAAAACTGGCTGCACTATTCCTTACAACTGACAAATCTGGATCTTCCTTCTGTCCAGCAATAAGAGCCTCATGGTTATACTTCTGGGCATCAGGCAGACCATCTAAAGATGTAAAGGTGTCTGCCAGCTCGACCGGCAGATCAGATACATGGGACCTGGCTTCCTGACGAGACTGAGAACGGGTGACTACACAAGCTGGAAATGCTTCTGGACATTCCTGAAGCATTAGCACAAAGGCTATTGTGTCTGGGGACTCACACAGCACAGGACTTGCAACAGGGATTACACAGATCTGACTGCCTGCAAGATCTTTGCCAGTAGAGGCGGCAGACCTACTGATGGGCAAAGAGGGTACTACACCCACCGTGACCAACCCAGTAACTAAGCTAGACCTTAGAAATACTCTATGGAGAGGAACAGCGCCATATTCACCCCCAAGCCCCTTCAACAAAACTGAAGCCTGACACGAAACATCATCAGAAAATGGAAACAAACTAGACACCATCAAAGACCAAGTGGCACCTGTGTCTCGTAGTATGGTCAGGCACCTCATTCTCCCCTTCTTCCAATGCAACCACACTTTGAGATACAAAACTTTTATCAGAGTCTACACTAACAGACACAGGAGACCGCTCAGGCTCTGAAGAGAGAACATGCCTACCCTCAGTGGACACTACGGACAAAGGCTGATAGTCACCACTCTGATTTCTCCTAGCGAGCCAACGGCACCTAGACTTCATATGCCCTGGTTTCTTGCAGTAGTGGCATATTATTTCAGCCGACTGGACAAAAGGTGGGGAAGGCTTAGCTGACAAAACTGATTTAACAGAGGAGTAAGATGGAGACTGACATGGCTTATCAATATCGTTCCTCCCATCTATACCGAATCTGAAGACGAGTGAACCACACTGAGGCATTTTTCACTGTGACACTGACTGATTTACAACATTCTGCCTTAAATCATACATTTTTAGAAACAGCATGAAGACAACGTCTGGTTTAATGTATGCATGGCCACGTTCCAACTTTCCATGTGCCCAATATCCTCAATTTTTCGTTGCAGGACCCCACCGAATCTGAAGACGAGTGAACCACACTGAGGTATGTTTCACTGTGACACTGACTGATTTACAACAATCTGCCTTAAATCATACATTTTTAGAAACAGCATGAAGTGAACGTCTGGTTTAATGTATGCATAGCCACGTTCCAACTTTCCATGTGCCCAATATCCTCAATTTTTCGTTGCAGGACCCCACCGAATCTGAAGACGAGTGAACCACACTGAGGTATTTTTCACTGTGACACTGACTGATTTACAACAATCTGCCTTAAATCATACATTTTTAGAAACTGCATGAAGTGAACGTCTGGTTTAATGTATGCATAGCCACGTTCCAACTTTCCATGTGCCCAATATCCTCAATTTTTCGTTGCAGGACCCCACCAAAATTGATGCAGAGTGAACCAGATTGAGGTAAGTTTTACTGTGACTTTGCCTGATTTCCAAAATCTACATTAAATCATACATTTTAGAAACAGCATGAAGTGAACGTCTGGTTTAATGTATGCATAGCCACGTTCCAACTTTCCATGTGCCAATATCCTCAATTTTTCGTTGCAGGACCCACCAAAATTGATGCCGAGTGAACCACACAGAGGTATTTTTCACTGTGACACTGACTGATTTACAACAATCTGCCTTAAATCATACATTTTTAGAAACAGCATGAAGTGAACGTCTGGTTTAATGTATGCATAGCCACGTTCCAACTTTCCATGTGCCCAATGTCCTCAATTTTTCGTTACAGGAACCCACCAAAACTGATGCCGAGTGAACCAGATTGAGGTAAGTTTTCCTGTGACTTTGCCTGATTTCCAAAAATCTGCATTAAATCATACATTTTTAGAAACAGGATGAACAGAATGTCTGGTTTAATGTATACATAGCCACGTTCCAACTTTCCATGTGCCCAATATCCCCAATTTTTCGTTGCAGGACCCCACCGAATCTGAAGACGAGTGAACCACACTGAGGTATTTTTCACTGTGACGCTGACTGATTTACAACAATCTGCCTTAAATCATACATTTTTAGAAACAGCATGATGTAAACGTCTGGTTTAATGTATGCATAGCCACGTTCCAACTTTCCATGTGCCCAATATCCTCAATTTTTCGTTGCAGGACCCCACCGAATCTGAAGACGAGTGAACCACACTGAGGTATTTTTCACTGTGACACTGACTGATTTACAACAATCTGCCTTAAATCATACATTTTTAGAAACTGCATGAAGTGAACGTCTGGTTTAATGTATGCATAGCCACGTTCCAACTTTCCATGTGCCCAATATCCTCAATTTTTCGTTGCAGGACCCCACCAAAATTGATGCAGAGTGAACCAGATTGAGGTAAGTTTTACTGTGACTTTGCCTGATTTCCAAAAATCTACATTAAATCATACATTTTTAGAAACAGCATGAAGACGTCTGGTTTAATGTATGCATAACCACGTTCCAACTTTCCATGTGCTCAATATCCTCAATTTTTCGTTGCAGGACCCCACCGAATCTGAAGACGAGTGAACCACACTGAGGTATTTTTCACTGTGACACTGACTGATTTACAACAATCTGCCTTAAATCATACATTTTTAGAAACAGCATGATGTAAACGTCTGGTTTAATGTATGCATAGCCACGTTCCAACTTTCCATGTGCCCAATATCCTCAATTTTTCGTTGCAGGACCCCACCGAATCTGAAGACGAGTGAACCACACTGAGGTATTTTTCACTGTGACACTGACTGATTTACAACAATCTGCCTTAAATCATACATTTTTAGAAACAGCATGAAGTGAACGTCTGGTTTAATGTATGCATAGCCACGTTCCAACTTTCCATGTGCCCAATATCCTCAATTTTTCGTTGCAGGACCCCACCAAAATTGATGCAGAGTGAACCAGATTGAGGTAAGTTTTACTGTGACTTTGCCTGATTTCCAAAAATCTACATTAAATCATACATTTTTAGAAACAGCATGAAGTGAACGTCTGGTTTAATGTATGCATAGCCACGTTCCAACTTTCCATGTGCCCAATATCCTCAATTTTTCGTTGCAGGACCCCACCAAAATTGATGCCGAGTGAACCACACAGAGGTATTTTTCACTGTGACACTGACTGATTTACAACAATCTGCCTTAAATCATACATTTTTAGAAACAGCATGAAGTGAACGTCTGGTTTAATGTATGCATAGCCACGTTCCAACTTTCCATGTGCCCAATATCCTCAATTTTTCGTTGCAGGACCCCACGAAAACTGATGCTGAGTGAACCAGATTAAGGTAAGTTTTACTGTGACGTTCACTGATTTCCAACAATCTACCTTAAAGGGACGTTCAGGCAAGTTTTCTCCCACAAAATGGTACCGATGTCGGCTACACAATTCCAGTGATATGAGGCGAGGAAATGTTAATATTTCATTTTTTAAAATAAAAATAATGTTTAAACAGTGGGTAGTGTAGTAGATGTAAGCTTCATTCACATGTTACATTCAGAAATATTATGTATAACGTTATTCTCATGAATGAATGAGGCTCAAACAGAGTCTCTTCGTAAACCACAGTGAAATACAAACTGAAGAAATAAATACTTGAGTTCCTGTCGATTTTCAGTTATCTCAAAGTACATTTTAAATGATTTTATTCAGTTAATCGTTAAGTCTTTTCGGGAGACTGCGGCACATAATGGCTACAGGCTACATCTGGGCTGTATGGCATATCCACCTTATGTGCGATACAACGATGTGTGGCGCCATGACGACCATTCCTGTTTCCCACTTCCGTCACCGTTGTAGCAAGTATTGAACTGGACTGCTAGCGACATAGTAGCCAACATGAGTTCAGGCTCTACTCGTTCGGTTGTTGTCTGCAGTAACAGCAGCAACAAGATCAGAGACTTTATGGAAGCAGAGTGCTACACACACATAGAGTAACCAGGAGAGAGTGCCTTTGTCAACCACCGTACTCTCTACATATCATGCCACCCAGTAGGCGTTCTGGAATGGCTTGCGGCGCTGAGGCTAAAATATCCTCCAAAGAAGGTGTACGTTTGCTCACATCACTTCGTAAATAAGCGACCAACAGATGAACACCCAAATCCCGAACTCTTCCTTGGTTATGAGAGACCTGTGCAGAAGAAGAGGTGGACAATTGTTCGTGGGGAAACATCAGGTGAGTGAATATCAGTAACGTTACAGGAGCTAGCTAACCGGCTAGCGACAGTTTTCTGCTAACATCAACTCAACTGCAGTGTAGCATTCTAAATGTTTGTTACTTACTGGCTGTTGTTTACATTTTGAGCCTCGCTTACTTGTTACAAACATTATCGTATTGTTTTGCAGTCAAACGCATGGTCTAGTTAATAGTAATAATATAACGTTACCGGTGTAGTGGTGATGCTAGAAGCCTACAACATATAGAGTACTAACTTCTGTATTTGTGTAACGTTAGATGACACAGTAGTATGTGTATGTATATTTGTTTGGATGCCTTCTGTTCATGTGCCTTTATGTGTATGTTACTGGACACCTTCATTTCATTCAGGATACATAAAGTATCTCTATCTATCCATCTAACAATGCGTGGTTATTGGTTTTTAAGTAACCAGCAATGTGTTGCATTGTTATCAACTATTTACTCTTCTCTTAAATGTCAGAAATGTCAAGCGAACCATTAAACACTTTTATGAATTAACCACTTTTAAATGTCTTTTTGTTAACATCTGATGCAGCTCAATTTAATACAACGTGGGTGACATGGTGTAGAAATTTGTGAACTTATCTGAGTGCAATGTTTTACAGCAGTAGCAGAGGAGGTGAGCCAGGAGGATGAAGTTCCTGAGGAATCTCACAGGACTGTGGCCACACAATGGGAAGACCCTTCTCTCTGGGATCCTAGTTATGCAAGAAGCCAGGGAGTGGATGCACCAATACAGAATCATGTGATGACGGATGGAGCCACACAATCTGGAGAATTCAGCCATTTAATGCTCCAGAGTGATGCTGATGCATACCTGTACACAGGGCTCCCACTAGACACATTCAACACTCTTGTGTCAACATTAGAAAGGTTTGGAAATGGGACTCTTACTCTTTCAGTGTGTGATCAAATTCTTATGACAATCATGAAACTGAAATTAAACCGTGTGCTGGGAGACCTCAGTAGACAGTTCCATGTGTCACAGAGTGTTGCCAGTAGAATCATCACACACTGGATTGATAAAATGGAGGAAGGCCTGCGACCCCTTATTGTCTGGCTACCAAGAAACCATCAAGGCAACAATGCCTGCTTCATTTCAGAAGTTTTTTCCAAATACCACCTGTGTCATTGACTGTGTTAAAGCATGTTGCAGAAGCCCAAAAATCTTGACTCTAGAGGTGAGTCCTACAGCCATTATTATTCCCATAGCACAATCAAGTACCTTGTTGGAATTGCCCCCTGTGGATTAATCATGTTTATATCATCTGCCTATGGAGGACGCGCCAGTGACAAGTACATCACCATGAACTCTGGTGTCCTGGACTACTTGAGGCCTGGAGATGAAGTCATGGCAGATCGAGGCTTTTTAATTCGGGACATTCTCTTTGAGAGAAGAGTGAACTTGGTTCTGCCTGCTTTCACCAGAGGTGGTGGTCAGTTAACGGTGGAACAGGTTACCAGCACACGAAGAATCGCAAATGTTCGAATTCACGTTGAGCGAGCTATTAGTCGATTAAAATTTTACAAGATCTTGTCCCAGGTAGTACCCATAAACATGTCACCAAAGATGGACAAAATCCTTCGCATCTGTGCTGCCTTAGCCAACTGTAGAGATGACCTCATTCGTTAATTGTCTTGTCATTGTCTTGACACGTTTACAAACACATTAGTATTGACTGTAGTGTTTACTCTCTACCACCTTATTGTATCCCTGTTGTTTTCTCTTTCTCTGGCAGCTGGGCCTGGTTGGCCCATGTCATTGCAGCAGCAGTAGCAGCAGCAACAACAGTAGTGCTTTAACTACCCCTGTGATTAAATTGTTTTGTAATGTACATTCATAACATTTAGGTAATTATTAATGTCATACATTAAATCAATAACATATTAAATATATATGTTCTAATTTCAACATGTGTACAGTATATTTGATTACAATTGTGTAAATATTAGTGGAAATAACAGTGGAAATATTGTGTACATATTAGTGAATATTAGTGGAAATATTATGTAAATATAGTGAATATTAGTTTTTCTAAAGATATTTCATATTTTTAACATTTAATCTTTTTTAACAATAAAACTGATTGAGAGGGTGCTCTTGTTATGACATTTTAGTGTCTGAATTCCTTTTCTAGGAATTCATTATGTTTACATATGCGCTATGCAGATTCAGTCACTGACCAACAAACTCATTGACTAGCTGAGGCAACATTGTGGAGAAGTAAAATCTTTTCAGATGTGCTACCCTCTCCTGAACATAAAGCTCATCAAATGGTACAGAGAATGAAATGGTGTCATTTGGGCTCCAGATAAACAATTTGGCCATCCTAAGGCCGGTACAAAACATGCCCAGCTGCACCTGCATGTAGTATCCGCGGACACTTGTTTTTTGAAGTTGTGGTACTCCATCTATTAGCTTCACATCACTGCCATTTTGGGTAAGCTGATACAAGAGGGTGGGATAGAGCTTGTTGGGGACTGGGCATTTTATTTCCAGCAGGACAGAGGAGTCGATCACCCCATCTGGACTTGCGGAGAGCCATGTGTGTAATGTTCATGCCCTGCTCTTTAAGAGTATTGCAGGCAACCACCTCATTCTCCTTTCCATAGTCAGGGTATAGTTACCACAAAATGAGGGGTACATGTGCTCTCCCAGAAATTTATCAGGATTGGTGGATGCTTTGGATGGAACTTTTTTAGCAGAGCTGGCTGTTAATCTCAATTTTCTTGCACTGTGCCACAGTTCTGAAGCACTCTGCTGTCTTGTCTCCAACTCCAACCTAGCCGCCTGTGTGTTGTTCACCTGCACAAACAACTCATAGAAGGCTTTGCATGGCTCACATAGAATGTCAGAACAGTTGTGAGTCTGATGCGGTCCTACTAACCGGGCATCAACTGCAGTGTTTGCAAGGTTGGGTTGGGCAACAGGATTAACGCTGTAGCACTTGCCCAACAGACAGTTCTTTAGTAGGAACAGTGGTTGTGCTGGATCACTATCAACAAGCTCTTTAAACTCAGAAAGAGACAGATACCATGAGGTGGGAGGTAGAGGGTGTGCTTGCAAGATACTTTCGTTAAATTCGCTCCCTGCCCTGTGGTGGCTGAATCTGATGTCTTGGAGTGGTTTTAGCTCAAGATTTCTGACTGTCCCTTCATTCCAACTGCGCTGTGCATCAGTACAAGCAAGCCCTGTTTTTCCAGTGATAACTGCATTCTCAATCTGTAATAACAACACAGCAAGGGAACCTATTTTGATGGCCAATGGATCATCTTATTCAGCACCTCAGAGCGGTACTCCAGAAAACACCATGCAGAATGACTCAATTATGAAAATTTTATTTATAATTCGTACAGGGAAAATATATAGAACAGCGATATATCCATACCTTCCACAGAACAGCTGCTGCATGACTGCACGATCTCCCTAAACCGGCAATACAGGAGCATCCTAATGTCTCCACTACTCCGCTTTGTTGTACCGTAGCCCAAGCGCTATGTTTAGCCTGGCTAATGCTTTGGCTCCTCTGCACCTCCGCTTTCACAAGCACATAATTGCCATGTGTGTGTACCAACACACGCTCCACTTTACTGCTGTGAAAATAACTGTATGCCTCAGAACTTCTCAGAAGTTCTTTACCATCAACACCCTCTGACAGGACAGAGTAGTTGATGATATCAACATGGCTGCCTGCTGGCAATAGCCTCATATCATATCATGTCATATCACCCATCTCGCTACTTTAGAAGGATGCGGAATACGAATAAGCTGACCGTCAAATCCACGTTTATCGCTAACTAATTCATCGTTTATGTGCCATCTTCAAGGCTTAATGGAGTTATAAGTGCTCTCACCACAGGTGTTAGCCGCTAGCCTCCATATAGCTTCAACGTAAACAAACATCGACTGGAAGTAGCAAACAGTACGTGTCCGTTGAGCCACAATGTATCATGGGAAATAGAATGCTCAGCGCATAACACGATGGCTCTCCTTACTGCTGGAAAACTGAAATGCGCCCGGTTCTGTTTTGCCGAGCCTTTTCCTGACATTGACCTATGACCGATGCTCGGCCCGACCCCAGTTTAGTCGTCGTTTTTGGATACCGTCGTCTTAAATAAAGAAACTGAAGAGAACTGAGAACTGAACTGAGAAACCCGGAGCTTGGGCTGGCCGCTTACAAGTGCGACGATTGGGCTGGTCGGTTGAAGCCAATTCCCCGGTAAGCTGCACTCCTACGGTCTTCTCAGGTTTAGTTGCATCCATTACCACCTACACCATTGATTCAGGATCACGTCCGAGTTAAGCTCAGACACGCAAGGCAAGTTACAACCAACAGTCCTAGCTAGCGTGTTGGTAAGACCCCTAGACAACGCATTAGGTAAATGAGCTAGCTTTGTACCCTCTGTTTGTCTTCTTTTGTTGTTTGCGGTGACTGTAGTGCTTGCGGCAAGCGCTCGGTGTACCGTAGGGTGGATTATCGGTGTATGTAGCAGTTGGGGGCTCGTCCGGGAGCTGTTTAGTTTTGTTACCTGTGGCGTTCTGTGTTTAGAACTGTATCGGTGTTTGTGGAGATTAGTAATCTTAAAGCAGTTTGTGTAGCGAGCTGCTAATTAATTTTGAATTTGTGTTGGTATTTGTTTGTCGAATCGACTAGCCATTCGTGGGTTAGCCTTTGGTTTGTTTAAGTGGCTGCTATCGTTTTCTTGTCCTTGTATGCAACTGTATTGCGCCACTTGAGCTGATCTAGTATTTTGTTGACGTTCGATAATTGCCTCTCGTAAGACTTTCTACAGCATAACTGGTTTGAGTGCTCCTGTTTAGTTTTAGAAGCACTTTCCCACATAGCAAACACACGTTGGCCATACATCACTTGCCAACAGTGGGCAACATAATTTAGGCCGCGGGGGACACGTTGGGCCAACGTCGTCAAAAGGCAAAAATGCGTTGGAATTCCCAACGATTGCCAACGTTGACTTATAGCTTTAGCCAATAATTCATTTTTCCATTGCCAACTTTACCCGATGATTTCATTTTAATTAAACCTACCATGAGATTTGTTTTGTAGGAAACTCATAAACATCGCATGGAATAACACTAGACATTCTACTGGTAGTATAATAATTTATTGAAGGTTTAGAATATTTAAAATTAAAAAGAAGAATAAATAAATGTGGGCGAGTGTGTGGGAGTCCTCATTCGTCCAGGCTGCTGCTGCTGCCGCTTTCGTCGCTGTCCGTGTCCACGTCCACCACTAGTGGCTGTACAACATTTGGCTGCACACATCTCTGCAGCTGTACACCTGGAATAAAGATCATCACAGTTAGACGTACAAATCGGTGGATACAGGTAATGTTTAGCTTTCTTATTTTCTAACTTAAGCTTTGTGCATGTAGACATATCGTAATGATAGCAATACTGCAGAATTTTCTCACACTGCGTGGCTGCAGGTGGAATGCGCTAACTAGCTTGCTCAATCTTTGGCTGTGTTTGACAGGAGCAGTGACGCGCTCTTCTTCTTCTTCTTCTTCTTCTTCTTCTTCTTCTTCTTCTTCTTCTTCTTTCTTCTTCTTCTTCTCAGCAATAAAACTCTAAAAATCAGAGTAGAGCAAAGAAAGTAGTTGAGGGGAGACGACCTCCCTTACACATCGTAGATGTAGCAGGTTAGCAATCACTTGTGTTTTTACAGATCTGTGTTGTACAGTATTTGTCGATCAACCCAATTAATATGTGTGTTAATTAGGGGAATCCTGTATTTTCCCCTCTGTTTTCATTTGCAATCATATGTGTATTCCCACGTTTTGTATGATTTATTATGTTACGTATGTATCATCTAGTGTAGTGCTAGCTGTGAGCTGATACTGTCCTGTGAAATTGTTAACGATTCAGAGAATTTGTTAGCCTACGACTTAAATGCATTCAAATGTAGTGAGTATTTTAAAGCTACGGTATTCTCACTCTATAACGTCACTGTTTATGCCTGAAAGTGGCCATCTGTTATCAGACCAGATATGGTTTCTTCCCTCGCCTGCAGGAAGAATGTCCTTCGGCTTCATGGAAGGCCTGCAATAGAAAAACAAAACCATAATCAATAATTGGATAGGGGCAAATCTTCAGCACATGCTGTTTACTGTTCAGTCCTTACATTCGCATTCTTTTACCCCCTTCATTCTCAGAAGTGAGGGAGCACCTATGTAAGGCTTTAGGAAGTTTCTTCCGGGCTGCTTCATAAGTGTCTGTATTGAAGAGAAGAATAAGGTGAGCGAAAGTTTAAGCCAAAGGAGAGAAAAGTAGTATATCCTACTTTTGTCCGTCTCATCGTATGTCTTGAGGACCTTTACAAAATACTCCCCCCCAAGTCTTGTCTGGCTCAGCTGTTTGAAGCACAGCTGTCTTTGCCCTTTTTGTGTCTTTGTAAGGTGGCCAGAAGGCCACCTTCTGGTCAACACTTAGCCAACGGCAAGGCACGACCTCCACCTCTTCTGATTCGGTGAAATGTACAATCGCATACATCTAAACAATAGCATACTTTAATCAGGTGAAACATATTGAAAATCAAGATGTAGATTTTGGAGTGAGATTGAGCTGATAGCAACTAATTCAATTAATTTACATGTGATTAAGAGGAAATACTACAAGTTTTTTGTTTGTATTCCAGTGCAACCATCTGAAAGTCAATATCTTTGACTGTTATGGATGTGGTCTCTCTTGCCAGGTTCTCTACCACAGCCGTCCACAGTTCAGTGGAAGCGACAGGATGGCGGAAAAATGGACGCTGATCTAAGTATTGCCGCACAACAAAGGATGCACCACCAAGCTTTCCAAATATGGCCTCCCTTTTGAACGTGGCACCACCACACGATACAATGTTATTGCCGTCCTTTGAGGAGAGGGTGAATCTTTCAGAGGTGTATTGAGAGAGTAAGGTTGGACTAGGTTCATCACAAAATGGACTGACCGTGTTGATGTTCGCTTTTTCAGTTAACCATCTTACAATTTGCTGCAACGTCTGATTTGGCTTTCTGATTTGTTTTTTCAATTCATACAGAAAATTTTCAAAGGGGAAAGCAGAAATTTGTGGCAGTGGGCCATATTTTCTTACATCACTTCTTACGTCCCCCTCCTCTGAACTACTACAGCTAGGCAGATCATCAAAATCAAAGTCATCCTCACTAGAGGAGGCGCTCACATCTGATGCCATAAACCAATCCCCATCTATCCCATCTACGTCACTCAGAGTTTCAAAACTGGCCGGGACGTTTGAGCGGTTTGCAACTGGTGGTGGCAACTCTGTGTCGGCAGCCGGGCAAAGGTGAGTGGGTCTGTGGGAGTGAAGCGCTGCTAGGGCCGCATCCGGCCCTTTTTTAACATGCCGTCGCAACAACCTCTTGGAAAAAATTGTTTTGCTGTCTGCCATTTTGCCGAAAGAGGGTGAATAATTCCCTGATTGTGATTTAAGTCGGTAACTGCCGGCTTTTGGCGACCTGCTAGTTGCTAGCTGGCTAGCTCTCCTATTGTTAGCGATATCTTGTCTATACGGGTGCTTCTAACATTAGCCTCACTCACATTAGCCGACACTTAAGCGAAATTAGTCCTACTTCAGACGATGAGGTGTGTTTTACCTTGAGTAAGTGTAACCTTTTTCTTTTTTTATAATGGTTGTAAAAAAACAATAACGGTTATTTTTTGTATATGCTCGCATGTTAGATATTATTTGTATATGCTTGCATACTAAGGTTATTGTTGCGTATTATCTCAGTTTGCTCCTGTACAGAATTTCCTCCATAGATGTTGTTATTGTTGTTGTCTGAGAAAGAGAGAGAGAGAAATGAGTATCTGCCTCTCTCTAAATACATGGTAGCTTACATCAGGGGCCATGTACTACAACATGTACTGGCAATGCAATTCAAATGTATGTTTACAATTTAGTATTCTATTTAATCAAAAGTAGAAGTAAAGCATCATTGATTGACTGGAACTTATACTTCCAGCTGGAGTTTGCTGTGTTTATCATGTCTTTTCCCATTTCCCTAAAATGTCTGTGGTTTTATCTCTCCCCCTCTGTCTCTACTCCCAAGCTCCTGTCTGACACACTTACCTGATCTAAAGTTGACTGCCGGTGAACGTGTGGTATATCCTTGATCCAAAGCCTGATGTTCATGCAAAGAGCAGTGAAGAGTTTGTTGCGAAGTACTTGAATGGTAAGCCTGTTTTACTGTTTTTGTTAAAACATTACGCATACAACTCCGTGTGTTTGTATATATAATTCAATTCAATTCTTTATTTGTCTCAGATACAAATACATGGTCCATAGCAAAGTACAAAAGCAAGACAAAATAGTTAAAAAGAAACATCATAGTTTAAAAAAAATACCACTCCAAGTAGGGGGACGGGCAGAAGACAAAACTAGACAAAAAAACAAGCGCAACCCATCAAGCATATAAACTTTCTCTGCAATGCCTCCTAAGCTTAGAGGAGTACCTCACAGAGCTCTTACCTGGGTTCACCAGAGTACTCACTGCAGAACAAAATGAAGGGAACACCAAAACAAAGCAATGCAACTCCAAGTCGATCATACTTCTGTGAAATGTCCAGTTGGGAAGAACTGTGAATCCATTTTACCTACTGTTTTGCACATTAATAGGCAACAGGTAAAAATTAGTTGATCGACAGCGCCTCATGGTACCTCCAGGGGCAGGACACTGACAAAATGCAAATGTGACCAAAAGATCAGTCAGAAAGGATGAAAACAGAGAAATGGTCTATGGACACCATTTGCAGAATAACTCTATTTTTATGGCGTGTCTTGGTAATTACCTCTCATTTCTACCTGTTGCCTGTTAATTTGCACAACAATAGGTAAAATGGATTCACAACCAGTGTTGCTTCCTAACTGAGCAGGCTGATTTCACAGAAGTATGATTGACTTGGAGTTGCATTGTATTGTTTTGGTGTTCCCTTTATTTTTTTGAGCAGTGTATATACTGTGTGTGTATCTATATGTATAATTTATAATATATTTTTGACTGTTGATGGTCATGCATTAATATTCATCTTTCATCTTATTCTATGTTGTGTACTCATGTCTATGTCTGTTTTACTAAGGTTCACCCTGCAGAGTTTGTGTGGCCAGTACCAGAGTGGAAAGTCTTGGAATATCCACAATACATCCCAATTATAAGTAGAGTTCTGGTGGGGTCTTCTTCACAATTAAAACTTCAAATTTAATTCAAATTCAAATTTACAGTACTTTGTCTTTTTTCTTGATATTGGAAGATCTTGGTGGGGAACATGGCATTTCTAATTTTCAGGGAACTGCTGTACCTACTGGTTTTAAGTAAGCTCTTCAAGCTGTGTTTACTTGCATCATTGCTTGTGTTACAATATGGTTCTCTGCTCTTCATTCAACTGATCCTAGCCAGGTCAAATTCAACCTCTCTATTTAATCCATTACATGTGTAAACAGCCTAAGCAGCGGTGTTTGGGGAAAAGTGTCCCATTGTGTGGTGGGCCTACATAACCTGTGACCCTTTGACTACAAGTCCACTAAGAAACTACATAGAGCAGAGCTAACATATAGATAATTGAACACATTTCATACAGTAATTCCATGTTTTACACAATTCAACACCTATTCCAAACCCTGCCACAAAGTGTTATAATTGTTTTATAATTGTAACATAATTGTTTTGCCTCATATAACAAAAAAAGTTCAATGTAGAGTGAAAACGTGTACTATGTTAAAGCTTGATGTTGGGCCAATGATGGCCCGACAGTGGTTCAACTCTGGAAGTCCATGGGGAGGAAAATGTTTCAGGTATAACACATAAACAGACTATTCATCCAGGCATCTGTATATTGATAGTTCCATCTGTATATTGCCATCTGGTAAGCATACTAATTTACTCTTACTTCCATTCTCCTGAATGTACTACTCCCCCAATTATTTGTAGCCTGTCTGCACATAACTATTGCCCATAATCTTTATTCTGTAAATTCTGCACATTCTGAACACACTGGGGTTATACAAACTTTAGCTGTAGTATTGTGAACTCAACTATCATACTTGGTTTCCTAAATTGGGTCATCAAACACAATTGCCTACTGTGATCAAGCGGTGACCAGCTTGACGTTGGATCAACGTTGGCATGGCGGTGGTTCGATGTTGGGAGTCAATATGGTATGAAATTTGTTTTAGTTGCGCACGTAAAACACTATTGGGGAGTATTTGTTCAGACATTGTGATATTATTCGGGTTTTGTAAGGACGGTTAATGCAAATAAAAAGTAGTACCTTGTTGATGACGTCGAACCAACGTCGACTGTGGATTTTTGACGTCGGCTTTTGGGGCGAATCTTACTTAACCCAACGTCTGCGTTCGATAGATGTTGCGCGACTGACATTGGTGTGAGGGCGGCCCAACGTTGGAATTCCACCGCCGACCTTGCCAACCAATGCCAACGTTGGGCCAACGTGTGCTTGCTATCTGGGTTGTAAGTGTCTCGCCCATTTTGTATGAAAGCTTCAAAAATAGCGTCACAAGGGAAATGGCGTGTATGGTTTTGTTTTCATTGGTGTTTTTGTGGCCATTACAGTAGCAGTTAGGTATTCACTTGTTCCCTTTTTTTGTATAAAAATATTTTGCTATGGTGTTTGTAAAACGGGCCTACAGTCATTTAGAGTTTAGCGTGCACGAGTTTCTTCAGGAAGACGTGACTCGTAGGCGTTTAACAAAGCTCACAAAAACCGACATTGTGCAGATTTTTGAATTAATCTAAATCGATTATACAGAAGACATGAAGAAAATTCAACTCATTTACTGTCTTGCTTTACACTTCAGTTTAAAGGATGAATGTACATCAGAGATCTGCCGAGAGAAAGAGAATATTTGAAGTAGAACAGCGAGAGCAAAGAGAAAGAGATCTACAAAGCCAGTTGCAGTTGGTTAATGCCAAACTTGAACAAACAAAAAAAGAAAGTCAGGATTGTCAGCGCCAACGTGAACATGAGAGTAGATTTGATGTCTCTCGGTGTGTAAAAATAATGCCAAGTTTCTGTTCTGACACACCTGACACCTTTTTTGAAGCTTTTGAGCATGTTGCGGTGGAAAGATCATGGCCTAGGGGTGAATGGGTCACATTAATCCACAGGGAGCTAACAGGTAAGGCCCAAGAGGCATGTATTTCTTTAGGTTTTAGGCTGACAGTAGTAATTATGAAACTGTTAAAAAGGCAGTGCTGCGGGCATATGATTTGGTGCCTGAGGCTTACAGGCAGCAGTTTAGGCATAGTAAGCTGTCACCTGGATAGAGTTATATAGATTTTGCCAGACAGCAACAACTTGGGTTTGAGAAATGGCTGTGGGCCTGTGAGATCCATACTTTCTAAGAATCGCGCCAGCCCTTTTTGGTAGAGCAGTTTAAGATCAGTGTGCCTCGTCCCATTTAGGTTCATTTAAATGAACAACAAAGGTGACGGAGCAGCATAAGGCAGCTGAGATGGCTAATAATTATGTGTTGGTCGATCGTGAGCCTTGGAGGAGTAAGCCTCCAGTCATGGCAAGAAATCCAGATATAGATGGGAGGAAAGATATTGATAAGCCATGTCAGCCTCTGTTAAATCAGTTTTGCCAGCTAAGCCTTCCCCACCTTTTGCCCAGTCCCTATAAGAAACCAGGGCATATGAAGTCTAGGTGCCGTTTGCTCGCTAGGAGAAATCAGAGTGGTGGCTAGCAGCCTGTGTCCCTAGTGTCTACTGAGGGTAGGTATGTTCTTTCTTCAGAGCCTGAGCGGTCTCCTGTGTCTGTTAGTGTAGACTTTTGAGTTTTGTATCTCAAAGTGTGGTTGCATTGGAAGAAGGGGAGAAGGAGGTGCCTGACCATACTACGAGACACAGGTGCCACTCGGTCTTTGATGGTGTCTAGTTTGTTTCCATTTTCTGATGATGCTTCGTGTCGGGCTTCAGTTTTGTTGAAGGGGCTTGGGGGTGAATATGGCGCTGTTCCTCTCCATAGAGTATTTCTAAGGTCTAGCTTAGTTACTGGGTTGGTCACGGTGGGTGTAGTACCCTCTTTGCCCATCAGTAGGTCTGCCGCCTCTACTGGCAAAGATCTTGCAGGCAGTCAGATCTGTGTAATCCCTGTTGCAAGTCCTGTGCTGTGTGAGTCCCCAGACACAATAGCCTTAGAAAAGGAATGTCCAGAAGCATTTCCAGCTTGTGTAGTCACCCGTTCTCAGTCTCGTCAGGAAGCCAGGTCCCATGTATCTGATTTGCCGGTCGAGCTGGCTTTACCTTCACCTTTTAGATTAAGATCCCCAAACAGCCAACAATCTTCTTGCCCTGATGCCCCAAGGCTCCTAAATGTTGGCTACAAAAGGACTTAACACAATACTTTATTTGAATTTGATTCGGAATTGCTCCTAGCAGCTCTAAGGAGTCATTCAATTTTAATTGTGCATTTGCTTTGTCTTATGCTGTAACTTCAAACTCTTTCCTTTCAAACAATCCAGCAACTGCATCTCTGTGGCTAGCTAGGCCACATGGTTTCTGCTAACTTGCTCAGTCAGTTTTAGCCTGTATAGCTTTATGCTTTTTTTTGCACTTGCACCAAAGTTACAATTTCCCACCAATTCGAGAGAGTTAAGTTTTAATGGTGCAATTTCTTTGTCTTATGCTTTATTTTCAAACTGATGTGCTTTCTTGCCAGAGTTCTCAAACAACACGGAAATAACAACATATCTGTGAATTGTAAAGGTGAGTTGCTTAACCTGAACCAGCATTCAATAAGTTCTTATTTTGTCTAGTCCTGCAGAAACACTACCCTCTAACTATTAAAATTACAGTTGCAGTATACAGTTGCACAAGGCTAGCTTGAATGGAATGCTGCATGTTGCAATCCCAAGACAAGGTAATCAATGGAAAATGATATGTTGATTACCATGATTCTTTTATCAGTAATTGGAACTTGGAAAGTCAAAATTAATTTCTAGTCAGTATATTTTTTCTCAGTTACCACGCACAATAGCTGTCATCCAAGTACAAACCAAGTCTAACCCTGCTTAGCTTAAATACATAGAGAATTTTTTTATTATAGTCAATGTTTGGGAGTCCCAAAATAATTTTCTGTCATATAGTCCAAAATTTCTAGTGGCGCTGTTGATCCTATGCTACATCTATCCTATAGAAAACACAACATTCCAACCGTTAAAGAGTTTCATAGACATACCTCCTTCTACCTCAATTAGGGTATACATACCCACGTTCCAACTTTCCATGTGCCCAATATCCTGAATTACTCGTTGCAGGACCCCACCGAAACTGATGACGAGTGAACCAGCCTGAGGTATTTTTTGCTGTGACACTGACTGATTACCAACAATCTGCCTTAAATCAGACATTTTTAGAAAAAGAATGAAGAGAACATCTGGTTTAATGTATACATAGCCATGTTCCAACTTTCCATGTGCCCAATATCCTCAATTTTTCGTTGCAGGACCCCACCGAATCTGGCGACTTCTTCTGTGCGTCCTCCCTTTTAATTTGTCATCTTCAGTGGAGAAGGATTGTGATGCTGGTAGTGACTTTGATTAGGATGTGACTGTGCCCTCCCGTGAGGTCACTGAGGGACGGTTGCGTAACTCAGAGATACGAGCTGAGTTGCTCAAGCATCTTTCTAATTTGTCCATTCAGGAGAGAGCTAACTCGGTGGATGCTTTTCCATCCCTTTTCCCAGATGTGCCGAGCTGTACCACCCTTATAGAGCATAACATCGATGTAAGCTCAGGACTACACCTATCGGGTTAATCCTGCTAAGAGGGCCATTCTGGTCACAGTACTCACAGATGAGCCCAGTTTTAGCTTATGGACCTCCCCCTGTCTGTTGGTATGGGATCCACCAGTTCTGTACGGACTACCGAAGATTGAACGCAGTCACGAGACTCGACTGTTACCTTCTTCCCTGTGTGGATGATTGCATAGATCGCGTCAGACTGCCTAATTTTGTTAGTAAGTTTGACTTAAAGTGCCTTTAACCCCTCGTGCTAGAGAGTTGTCAGCATTTGTTAGGCCGGACAACTTCCTACAGTATAAAGTTATGCATTTTGGGGTTAGAAATGCACTGGCCACATTCCAGCACCTCGTTGACCGCATTCTATCAGGGATGACAGGGTGAGAGGCATATTGAGGCAACAGGCATTTGAGACTGCCAAGGCTCTCCTTTCCAGTGCTCATGTGTTGGCTGCTCTGAGGATTGAAGAACCTTTTCAACTGGCTGTTGATGCTAGTGACTGTGGGGTGGGTGCTGTCCTTCTACAGGTGGAATCAGATGGTGTTGGAACACCGGGTTTGTTATTTCTCAACCATGGCCTACTCCACTGTGGAGAAGGAGGCACTGGCACTTGTAGTTCAATTTTTTGAGGTTTATTTGAGTTCTGATTTGAGTCCTATAACTGTCTACACTGATCACAGTCCTCTGGTGTTTATAGACAAGATGAGGAACTCAAACCAGCGTATCATGCGTTGGAGTCTGATTCTCCAGCCTTACCTGCTGAAGATACAGATGAATCTGTTAGCAATTTGAATTTACGCTAGAGGTCTGTATTGCACTGAGCCCATTGAAGCCTATTTCTGAATCACCAAAAACCCAGTCACAGCAGCTTATCTGGCATGGGGCAGGCTTTATATGATAAAATAATTATCTGGCATCCTTAGTACACAAATATGCTGTTAAATGTTGGATATTCACTTTTGTTCATTTTTTTATATTTTTCCCGGTGTACTCCTTTAAAAGATCTACAATCATACAATGAACAAATATTGTTTTTTATTTAACAAATATGCTTTTTGTATTAAAAGATACTATTACTTTAATAACTCAGCAGCACTGAAGATACATATTGTAAGCATATTCATTCAAAACAAATAAAACACCCTCTGAATGAATTTCAGAACTGACGGTGGTGACAGTGGCATCATTACAACATATATTTCCAAAATATATGCTTCTTGTCAATGGCATCTTGCATAACAACTTTATTTAACTTATTGGTCATCACACAACAACAGTGTAATGCTCTCTACTCTACTCTGTTACTACAAATAACACTTAATAAATTGAAGAACAGATACAGGACAATTGTGATCATGCTTACCATGTTCCATAAATTGAAATTAAAGAAAAACTATAACACAAATCTGCTAGAAAAATGATAACTCATTTGTGACATCAAACTTTTTAAAGAAAAAAGTGCAACACTGCTGATTTACGGAGTCACCACTTTATTGGCTGGTGTACTGATGTATTGAGTAATCATTCCAAAAATACTGAGAGCTTCATTTATAGAGGTTTAGAATAAGGAAAAGCCAGTTAAAACTAATAATTTAATTATTTTGATGTAAAAAGCATCTGCAACTGAAATGGTGACTCCGTAAAGCAGCAGTGTTGCACTTTTTCTGTATTTCTAGAAATAACTCAGTAACACTAAAGGGAGATGCATAAGATTGACATTACATTGTCATAATTTTGACATGACACTTGTCATGAACATTAACGAATGACAATGATTGCTGTCATTAATTGTCATGTGGTAAATTATGTCATTTTTTACTGTCAACCTGACATTGTTTCAACCTCAGCGTGTCTCCACTCCAGTCCCAGGTGCTCACAGGTCCAAGCCTGGGCTAGTGCAAGGCTGAAGCGAAAGTCACCTGCAGCTCATGCTGGTTAATGTCAAGTTCTCATGACAAAGATATGTGGTCTTGGTTAATGTTAAGATGTCATGACAAAGATATTTACTCACTATGACATGTCATGACAGACATAGACAGCCTATGTCATCTTGGTAAATGTCAAGTTGTCAACAAAAACATCCCAAACAATGTAAGGTGGACAGTAAAAAATTATATCATTTACCGCATGACTATTAATGACAGACTGTTTTACATCATTTAGTTTTATCAGGAATTAAGAGGTGTATATGTTTCTCTGTTATGAAGTCCATGCCTTCAGCAAACAGATTGTATATCTCCCTTGTCCTGCTTGCACAAGCTGGTGATGATCAGGACCACTCTTGGTAAGTGGTTCTTGCTCCACGAGGGCTCTTGCTCAATTTCCTCCAGTTCCATTTCCTGTTGCTCACCTTCCTCTTGTTCCATTTCCTCCACCAACAGTGCCGAAGGACCTTTCTTCTTGTGCACTGGTACATGATAATTTTCAGCCTGTATCCTGGGTGTTTTGGCATTTTGTCACCACCGTCAGACTGTACGTCACCACCGTCGGACACAAAACCTGACGGTGGTGACAAAAACCTACTCTTTTCCGTAATATGCGTGAGTGGTTCACATTAGCCATCTTGTTTTCCCTCTGTTGTTAGTTACTTCACACCTCTTTTTAAAAAGTATATATTTATTTTATCTAAACTAATATTTTTCAAACATAAGAGACGGTGTTGACATGGTGGTTGCGACAGTAGCAGTGTTCAAAAATAGTAACAAATTTAAGAGAAAATAGTAAACTAACAGGAGCTTGGGTGATGGTACAGCATGCAGTAGAGCTGAATGTTCCAAAAGGGGGTACTTAGGAATTTAGTTGACCTTGTACCTGCCTGATTTTATTGCTTTTTAAAATATCTGACGGTGGTGATGAATATGTGGGGCACATTTTGAACAACCACAAAATAATAGTAAATGTGGTTTAAAACTCACTGTTTGTAGTTTTTCATATATACTTCTATGTATTCTTTCATGTGGTAAAGATATTATTTAATTCCATCTTATTATTTAATTCCATTTTTTTTTTTTTATCAAGTTGAAATGATTATCTCCCCGCTGAGGACAGCTGGTTTTATAGGCAACAATGTGTGGATGACAAAAATGTAATTTTCAATAAGTGACTATCAGTTAGAACTAAGATTTATCTTGCAACTTCATATTCAAAATTGTGTATATGGTCAAGTCTCTGAAATGGTGCAGACATCTTTACAGTTGCTGGTGGCCAGAAGCAACAGAAGGAAAGAAACCTACGCAGTCAGCATCACTGGACTTGTAGTAAGTTTTGAATGTTAATATTTACTCACTTTCACTTACTTTATACATTTTGTGATGTTTTTGTCTCAGAGAGCTTGGACCTTCTCCAAGCCCCTGGCCTTCACTGGCTTATTACGGGAGTTTTGTAAGGCATTGGTAACATGGTGACGTTAAATAAACGTTAGTTTTAGGCACTTAGCTCGATAACTAATGTTACACTCCAGTAGCACAACGAGCAATTTAAATCCGAGTATGGGTCTTTCATTCATTATTCAGGACGGTTATTGAGTTTTTGTTCAGATTAATGTAGTCGTACGAGTCATTGATTTGTCTTGATTGGTACAAGGCCAGATGTTTCCAGCTGGTTGAGTTAGCTAACGAGTAGCAAACTATTCACCTGATGCGCTGAGCATTCTATTTCCCATGATACATTGTGGCTCACTGGACACCTACTGTTTGCTACTTCCGGTCGATGTTTGTTTACGTTGAAGCTATATGGAGGCTAGCGGCTAACGCCTGTGTTGAGAGCACTTATAACTCCATTAAGCCTTGAAGATGGCACATAAACGGTGGTTACACACCCCCGATGAATTAGTTAGCGATAAACGTGAAATTGACGGTCAGCTTATTCGTCAGCATCCTTCTAAACTAGCATCACAATCCTTCTCCACGGAAGATGACACAATATAAAAGGGAGGACGCACAGAAGAAGTCACCAGACCTACCAACACAGGAGAAAAATAACGCTTAAGAAGGTTAACATGGCAAATCTGCACTTTGTTCTTCCGGTCAGGTCTACTCATCAGATAGTTGACATGGCTAGCACATAATCTCCTTTCTCAAAGCCCCTTGCCACAAATTTACAATCAAAAAGACGCTGCATCTTACACTGTGGTTTCGCTAGCGCCTTCTGAGGAGCAGCACGGGCTTGATAGAGGTGGTACCTGAACCCACTCGCATAGTCCAGCACATTAACAGGAGGCGTGTCAGTGTTCCACTCATAAGCTAACACTACCGTAGGGCCCCGAACAGCTTGGCCAAACACTAGCACATTTGGACTAAACCCGAGACTCTCTGAACATCAGCAGGTTTCTTGGCTTCCTTAGAGGGCCTCTTGTCCTGGGTCTTCTTTAAGCTCTTCTCTTTGGCCTTCTGTTGATCCACTTTGCCCCAGTATTCTTTAAAAAAGGTGCAGTCATTCTCCACCAGGGTGCCTATCTGAACCAGCTGGTCCACAGTCGTGACAGTGTCCCTGAGACAGCCAGCTATCCGAGGGCTGCTGTTATGCATACGACATATGATGCAGGTATGCATATGAATATATGTTGGATATATAAACATTATATGTAATAAATGTATATAATTTAAAGGGACACTAAAATTTATGTGATGTGTCACACGGGCACTCACATGTTTTTGTGACGTGATTGACCTGATTAACACACAGCATAGCAGCTAATCAGAAAACAGTATTCCATTTCTCCAAGTGAAAATTCTGTATGATGTGCATAGTTTCTGAAAACGTTGAAATACAGCTGTGGCTTGTTTGAGTTTGGCAAAGCAATATATGCAATATTTCGTTCACACCTTCAAACACCAGAAAAATTACTGAATTTTGTTGAAGTAAGCTACAGTGTGTGATGTCTGTTAAATTAGATTGTTCTGTGAAGTGCTTCAAAAGGTATAAGCATGTTTGTCAGTGTCTTTACACGATAAGCAAAGGGATTGTTGAATGCAGGATGTTTTGCAGGAGAGGTGTGCAGCATTTCTGCATGTGGAGATTTTGCATGTGGAGAGTTTTTGGAGGTTACTTTTTGGAGGTACAAACCTTTGAACAGTGTGTGCAGTTGTAAAACAAATCTTCAAAAAGCATATAATCTGTGTAATATCAATATTGTACAAAATTGTTTGGTTTAATTATACTTGAAACACTGACCTGATGACAGACACAAACAGTTCTAAATTAAATGAAGAAATGCTCTAATGTGCACACACAGACACACACACACACACACATTGAAAATTTCAGCAAAATTTGAACATATCCCCTACCTGCACGTTGTTTTTTCTTTTGATTCTGTAAACATGAGTGTTCAATAATCATCACAAATCAGGTGAGGTAACTGTCGACAATGATTTGAGAATAATATATAACAGTTACAACACTGCAATTGACAACAATGAGTTGATGACAGTGGAAAAACTTGAGATGCACAACGCAGGTACTCTATGTGGGGGAAACACACACACCTTGCACACACTGCAGTGACAGCAGTCAAAGCTCCCATAACCAGTAGAGCTGCCATACAGTTTACCAAAACAAATGACATGGTGTCCATCCCAGTCATTGTCTTCATTGCTGAGATAGAGAGAGAGAGTAAAAACATAAACTGTAAGTGCATCTCCAATATGCAAAAGACACATTGGACATATTAGAAAAACTCTCAAGGGTCGTCCATCAGAGACCCCCAAAAATTCTGGGCATCACATATAGACTGAACCATTATAGACTTTTGTATGTGTGTTAGAAAACATAAGTGTAACATAAGCATTTTTGTCCTACAGTGTGTGCGTACGTGTATGTTGTACATAGGCAACCAATCTTTTAAAGAGCCAATAAGGACACATTAACTTACATGTGACGCTGAGAAACACATCACTGGAGGAGATATTCTCATTTTCTCTAACAGCACAAGAGTAATTGCCTGTGTCGTGTCCTTGGACTGGGTCAAAGTGAAGGTTCCTGTCAGTTGTGTGTTTGTAGATCACAGAGTTCCTGAACCAGGTGAAGGTGGGCCTGTCACTCAGAGTGCAGGTGGTGCTGCAGGTCAGTGTCACTACTGTAGCAGAAGATACCATCACCTGCAGACCTAGTGAAAATATAAAAATGAGATGATGTTCACACAGCAGATGTTTGTTAACAAAGCTAATATTTTATAAAGGATTTACCTGTGACAGAAATGTTGACACCTGGTAATCCAATGTAACCTGTTCCTTGTTTTGTAATAAACCTGAAGCCATATTCCTCAGAGTGGCTCTCATTAAAATGTATTGTCTGGACATGACCGACAGATCAGGCTCAATCCTAGGGGTGGAATCAGTCAATGTCTTTCAAACTGCCTCTGCACACAATGGGATAGCACTACAGCCAATCAGGGCAACGTCGACAAAACAACGTCGAATGTAGAATATTATTGGGAAGTCTGTGAAAATTTACAACAAGCAGACAACAGTAACAGCAGAGATTCTGTCTTTGAGCTGGATGTAAAGTAAACACAGTTATGCACACTCACACACTGCTGGGGAGCATTGGGCCTCATAGCCTCTCACAGTGCAGGAATAATTTCCCTGTTTGGAAGGTCTGCTTGACTTTATTAGCATTGAGCCAGTGGTTTTATTTTGTAGAAGCTGTCCATGCTTGTACCAGACATACTGAGAGCCCAAGCTGCAGGAGGTGCTGCAGGTCGCTGCTGGTGTGAAGGGCTGTGTAAAACCTAAAGTGATAAACGCCAGCATGATGATCAGCCAGACTGCCTATTTTCAGGCTGCAGGCAGGATATTTATTAGCATTACTGACTTCTCTGACTGTCCCTCTCTTCTCTTTGTTCCACTCTCCACCCACACAGTGACCCATCCAGGAATAGTGGTATGTCCACGGCAGAACCACCGATGCCCCTTTAAGGCCACAGACTTGTGTAGAGGAATAACTCACACGCCAGTGCAGTCCTGTTCAATGCTACATTGAACAGTCAGCATAAAACAAAAAACTAAAATTATGAGTAAAATAATAACCATGTGAATATAATTCTCTGACACTTGATGATTTCATTAATTCTACAATTGGCAACATCTAATAATTTACTATGTATATCATGTGCATATTAAATACAGATGCAAAATGTGATTTGACTTTGTGTAACAGCACTACACCTGCTGGACACACGAGGAAATGCACCAAAAATACATTCATGGCTTTTGAGAGCATCACTCTTCTGGCCTGCAATCATAATGAGTACAGTCTAGTTCATTCCCATTAATGTTACCATATTGATTTGGTGATTATGCAACATTGTTTAAGATCAGACAGACATTAATTTAAAAAAGACCTATTTGGATGTTGTAGAAAAAATGAACAAGTCACTTACCCACCATACACAGTGTAGACAGTACTGTTGGTTCCTCTGCAGGTAAATGAACTGAGAGAGGGTTGACTTGTGGTAAACGTCATACCACAAGTAGGAAAGAAAAGTAGCTATGAAAAGAAATAGGACAATATCACTTCTGGGGGAAAAAGAAGGATCAGATCAGACTAATGAGATGGTGTTTGATGAGTTTGAGTTATGCAAGACAAAGACAGAAATAGTGAGAAAGAGACAGGGAGAAATACACTGTACAGACTATCATGCAGGTATATATGCTGGAGTCAAACTAAAACATTGAAGTGACATTCAACTAACAAATAGACAAAATATTTTAAGCACATTTCTGCAGTCACTTGGTAAGCCAGCATTAAGTATGTCTCCTGAGAAGCTTTAAGTCTGCAGTGAACTTTTGATTTCTCTTTCAAAACTTGCTGATGAAAGTAGATATATGATCTTGCACTGCCTTGATTATGCTGCATAAGTCAAAGGATGTTTGGAAAACAATGATCATCAGTGAACCAACAGTATTTTTTTCAATTAATGTGTATAAGATGTGACTGAAACTTTCAAAACCCACCACCCACAGACCGAGAAAGCATGGTCAGCAAGAACTTCAGACTGATACCTGACTTCCAGACAGAAGTGAAACATGGACATCATCAATCAATGTCATCTACACTGTCCCAGGGGTTGCTGTGGTCTCAGTCTAACCAACATGTCATCTTTGGTGAAACACCTGTTGAAAGTGAATTCCATGCATGGTTTGGTTTGTTAATATGTTAAATACATCAGAACACTGTTTCTGAAAACATGCCAGAACCCTCAGTAGTGAACTTGACTGCGTTGTGAAATTTCCCCATTTTATCAGTTGTAGATGTAGGGCTCAGTCGCAGGACAGGTAAACTTTGACATTTCTTTCATATTTTCTTAGATCCCCATTGCTTGATGTGGATAAACTCAGAAAAGTGGTGACATGCCCTGGAACAGCATGGAAAACACTGAACCTTACAGCCAAAGTTAGTTATTTGCAGCTAAACATATTTGCGTTGCGTTTCACTTCCGCTAGATTTATTTGTGCCATTCATTTCCTAAAATCACACGAAAATATAATGAAATCCACATTTATGTGTAAGTAAAATATAAGTAAGTAAGTATTTAGCTGACGCTTCTATCTAAAGACTGCAAAATGAGGATTATTACTGAAGTGCAGCAAGAGGTGGGCTTACAGGGGTCAAAGGGAGTAGAGACAGGAGAAGGGGAAAGTGTGTGGTAAGTCCACTGAAAGCTACTGAGTCAGCCGTTGCTCAAACTACCGGCCATAGCCTGATGAAGTGGGGGCTGTTTAGTCTCGCGTTTGTTTTGTTTTTGTTATGTTTGAAATATGTTTTGTAAATATCACATTGAGTGTAAACTCTTAGATGTTTGAATATAGCCACAACCCCTCCTATGAGTTGGGCCTACTATTTTGGTCCAGTTAAGGGGCTTTACTTCCAATATTAGTTTGCTTTCACATTACTCCATCTATGTTGTCACTGATGACGGATAGGAAAAGTGTAGGGAAGGTCAAAGGTTATTTAGCATGGATGAGTGGTGTTACAGTAGTTTCCCGGGATGTAAAATTTTTCAAGGTTTTCCAGGGATGTACCGCATCAGGTAAAGGATACAGTACCGTATGAGGTTAAGGAAAGATATGAAGATGAATTCATAGGACTTAAAGAAAGACAGCAGCGATTTTACAAGAATCCAAATCCACTAACACTTAGGGGAAATCAGATGTTATTGATCTGTGTCAAGTTGATTGGTTGTTGTTTCATAGTTTCATAAGGAATTGTGAGGCGTTTCTTGCCCTCTTACACTTCATAGGGACCACCAGAGTACGTCATGCTAAAGGAGATTTGAAAGGAAGCACTGAAGGCCTCTACCACTAAATATTAATGGGACATGTCATTAGGGAAGGAACTCTCCAGGACAAAAAAGAGACTGCACTCTTTAGCTGCACTCTGACTGTCACACCCCATCTTTGCACTAAGTGATTTTAAATTACATTAATCTGCATAGACACATAGGTAGATACTGTAGATAGATACTTTATGAGACTGTTATAGATACTCTATACTTTATCTATCCAGGGGGGAAATGAAATCATACATCTTTAGAAACAGCATGAAAAGAGCATTTGGTTTAATGTATGCATAGCCACGTTCCAACTTTCCATGCGCCCAATATCCTCAATTTTTCGTTGCAGGACCCCACCAAATCTGAAGACGATTGAACCACACTGAGGTATTTTTCATTGTGACACTGACTGATTTACAACAATCTGCCTTAAATCATACATTTTTAGAAACAGCATGAAGTGAATGTCTGGTTTAATGTATGCATAGCCACGTTCCAACTTTCCATGTGCCCAATATCCTCAATTTTTCGTTGCAGGACCCCACCAAAACTGATGCCGAGTGAACCAGATTGAGGTAAGTTTTGCTGTGACTTTGCCTGATTTCCAAAAATCTACATTAAATCATACATTTTTAGAAACAGCATGAAGACAACGTCTGGTTTAATGTATGCATAGCCACGTTCCAACTTTCCATGTGCCCAATATCCTCAATTTTTCGTTGCAGGACCCCACCGAATCTGAAGACGAGTGAACCACACTGAGGTATTTTTCACTGTGACACTGACTGATTTACAACAATCTACCTTAAATCATACATTTTTAGAAACAGCATGAAGTGAACGTCTGGTTTAATGTATGCATTCCCACGTTCCAACTTTCCAAGTGCCCAATATCCTCAATTTTTCGTTGCAGGACCCCACCGAATCTGAAGACGAGTGAACCACACTGAGGTATTTTTCACTGTGACACTGACTGATTTACAACAATCTGCCTTAAATCATACATTTTTAGAAACAGCATGAAGACAACGTCTGGTTTAATGTATGCATAGCCACGTTCCAACTTTCCATGTGCCCAATATCCTCAATTTTTCGTTGTAGGACCCCACCTAAACTGATGCAGAGTGAACCAGATTGAGGTAAGTTTTACTGTGACTTTGCCTGATTTCCAAAAATCTACATTAAATCATACATTTTTAGAAACAGCATGAAGTGAACGTCTGGTTTAATGTATGCATAGCCACGTTCCAACTTTCCATGTGCCCAATATCCTCAATTTTTCGTTGCAGGACCCCACGAAAAGTGATGCCGAGTGAACCACACTGAGGTATTTTTCACTGTGACACTGACTGATTTACAACACTCTGCCTTAAATCATACATTTTTAGAAACAGCATGAAGTGAACGTCTGGTTTAATTTATGCATAGCCACGTTCCAACTTTCCATGTGCCCAATATCCTCAATTTTTCGCTGCAGGACTCCACCTAAAATGATGCCGAGTGAACCAGATTGAGATAAGTTTTACTGTGACTTTGCCTGATTTCCAAAAATCTACATTAAATCATACATTTTTAGAAACAGCATGAAGACAACGTCTGGTTTAATGTATGCATAGCCACGTTCCAACTTTCCATGTGCCCAATATCCTCAATTTTTCGTTGCAGGACCCCACCGAATCTGAAGACGACTGAACCACACTGAGGTATTTTTCACTGTGACACTGACTGATTTACAACAATCTGCCTTAAATCATACATTTTTAGAAACAGCATGAAGTGAACGTCTGGTTTAATGCATGCATAGCCACGTTCCAACTTTCCATGTGCCCAATATCCTCAATTTTTCGTTGCAGGAACCCACCAAAACTGATGCCGAGTGAACCACACTGAGGTATTTTTCACTGTGACACTGACTGATTTACAACAATCTGCCTTAAATCATACATTTTTAGAAACAGCATGAAGTGAACGTCTGGTTTAATGTATGCATAGCCACGTTCCAACTTTCCATGTGCCCAATATCCTCAATTTTCCGTTGCAGGAACCCACCAAAACTGATACCGAGTGAACCAGATTGAGGTAAGTTTTACTGTGACTTTGCCTGATTTCCAAAAATCTGCATTAAATGATACATTTTTAGAAACAGGATGAAGAGAACGTCTGGTTTAATGTATATATAGCCACATTCCACTCAGAGGTCCGGGGCCTTTCAGACACTTAGAGGCAGTCTGCTACACTTTTACATTTTTAAGTTTTTCAGCTAAAAACACATATGCAAAAGTGGCACATATGGTTATATTCTAAAAGACCTTAGGAATAATAATACAAAAGTAAAGTCAATGTAATGAAATTAGTTTTTATTAAAATTCTGTGTAAATACAACTACACAAAAACCTATTTTCAAAGGTCTTCAAACATTGTAAAAAAAACACACTATAAATATATCTGGCCAAGACTTTTGAAGTCTCAACCTTGTAAACATACGTGTTGGCTACATAAAAGTCAGAAGAGCATTTAGAGAAGTGTTGTAGTTTCAATACAAATTGTAAAAAAGTAAGACAAACTAAAGCCAGTGGCTGTTTCAAATGAATACTGATTAGATGGGTGTATCACACCTGTAACTGCCCCCATCCCCACTGTCATTGTCCATGTGTCTGTGTGTCAACTGCTGTCATTGTCCACCTGTCAATGGCTCTGCCAGGAAACTGTTACATTGCCCCAGAGCTTTGCAAAAGAGCTTAGATTGAGCTGTAAAAAGAGCCTCTCATCTAGGATGCCAAGCAAAAAAACAGTTTCTGTCTTGCTGAAGGCAAAGGTAGACGTTGCATGTATCGCACTTCCACAAAGTTTTTGTTTTCTTTCCCTGCAGCCTGCAGAACACACAGTTCTGAATCTGTCCCTTGCCATTGTCTGTGCTGGGAAAGCGACAGTGAAGATGTTGTGTCTTCTCCAGTAGTCTCTGAATTGATTCATCTTTATCATGCCCATGTAGAACACCAGCCCAAGAAATCTATAGAATTCAGCAACTCCAACATCCACCCATCTGTACATTGCACCTCTAGCGATGCTCCTTGCAGCTTGCTTGTTGGTGTTACGGCAGAGGGTTTCCACAGCATCCTCTGAAAAGAACAGCTTGAAGAGATCCAGAGGAGTGTGGTTGTCCACTGCCCTCAGCTGCACACCAGGCTCCCTTGCAGGAAGAAACCGGAGTGGTGGTGGAGTAATATCCACATCACTTTCTGACTTCCATGAAAGTGGATGCTGTTTGGCCTCTGGCCGTGCTCTCTTCGGAGGTGGGATGTTCTCAACATCACTGTAAAATTTATAAACATAATAATATAAGTTAGTCTTTCATTACCTTGATAGACATTTTCAATCTGATATGTAGATTTGTGTCATTATGCCTCTGCTTTGTAACACATAGAGTAGGCTATCTATCATTCACACCTAATCTGTTGTGATAATTTTCAGTTTCGGTTCACACCTTCAGTTTCGGCTCACACCTTCCATTACAAAGACATGCATACTACTTATCAAAATAACAGTATCCTATAATAGATAATATGTCTGTATTTTACAATCCCATGGACAGACTTATGCACGGAGCACAAGGTAATACAGTACGCTAATAAACTTGGCAACCAACTGTGGCTATGCATTGCATGTTGACTGTAAATGCAACTAAATGAGTACAGCGTGACATGAATTTCAGCAATACGATCATCTGTCCAGTGAAACACCTTCCTACTACTACCGAAGTGTACTTTGGCACGGAGCACAGGCTAACGAAGGAGGCTAACACTTAGCAACACGCAATGGCTAAGTCACTTAGCAACACGCAATGGCTACATTCTCCCTGTAAGCTAACTGAATCATGACAACAACAAGTAGTAAAATATATAGCTACTTACTCATCAGAAATGTCCTCCATGGGATCTAGACGAAGCTCAAAGTACATTTCATCATCGCCGTCATCACTGGATACATCTGACCGTGCGTCGTCAGACTCACTCTCCAAAGCGAGTTCTTCCTGAATCTGCAGTGAGGCTTCAGCAGCCGACATCATCTTGCTGGACATCCTTGCTCAGTGCTCAAGCTACCAGTGTTGCACAGAACCAAAACATTCCTCTCCCATGCGGGTTTGTATACGCTGGTGAAATTGGGCGTGTTCTCACCTTTGCCGCAAAACAATGACCCAATGACGCTACTGATTGCCCTGGTCTTTACCATCTGAATAGCTGAGGGGTGTGTCAGTAACAGGCTGCTACTGCCTGAACTGGTGAATTTCTATTTATTCTTTTTACAAAGCGCATTCGATACATGTTTATTTTAAAATCTACATATTTGAAAACTAGAAGATTGAAGGTTTCCGGTGGTGTTACTCATATGTTTCTAGGACAAAAACTCGCGGAGCTACAGATGTATTTTTGGAACAGCCCCTTTAGGGGGCTGTGGGCTTCAGAGTGTTTTAAGCATTAAAACTCAAATGGATCTACATCCCTAAGTTTCACATGGCCTGATGTGGATGACCAAAAATGACTGATTTTCAAAATGCATTACTTTTTTATTTTTTGTCTGTCATAAGGTGGTGCTGTGGCACACATGGATGGTAGGGGGCTCATTGGATGTGGCACCTTGAGTACCAGTCAAATTTTGTCAGCTTGGGCCATACAGTTCTCAAGTTATTCCATGAAAAGTGTGTCTGACCAATACGTCTTTACAAGAGTCCAGCAGGGACCAAAAGCTACTACGCATTAAAACTCAAGTGGATCGACGTGCCCAGAAAAGTTTCATGTGGCCTGGGATTTTCGTGCCCTGGGGACTGTTGACCAAAAATAACTGGAAAAAAAAAACAGAAGAAAAAAACTCAAGCAACATGTGTATGATATTTTGGAACAGGAATAAATTTCGATCACATCAGACGATCAAGACTGGATGGAGCAGATCTAGCAATTATTCTGCAGGCCAGAGTGCAAGATTTGAATGTAGTTCTTGCTGTAATACTACAATAGAATGAACAAAGTACCATCTATTGCATTTCTTCATTATTAGTTTTGCTTGATGCCAGGTAGGCCAAATGTGCTCAGTGCATGTAGTTTAGTCAAAAAGGGCATTGTCTGTAACTATGGCGACTGTGAGGTCTCTCAAACTGGTCTATTCTAGAACGTTGTCAAAATTCTACATTCTATGCAAAGTAGAATGTTCACATTTGAAAAGTTTAATCTCATTCTCAGCTTTCACCTGCTGAGAGACACACTGTGATTTTCAGCCAGAGATTACGATGGATTTTCAATATGATTACTCTGCTTACACTCAAGATGACTTTTACCAAGATCAAGGTATTTTTAAGTGTTAAATTCTCTCTCTTTTTTTGTCAAATATCATGTGATTCAGACAATGAATTTGATTTATTTTCCTTTTTTAGGTGTACAGCACTTTACCTTACAGGCAGGAGGCACCTATTTCCATGGTGTGGGTCAGTGTTGTTTTTTGATTTGTTTTTTTTTCTACATGAATAATATTAAAAATAATTCTATGAACCGGAATATTTTACTGAACAAAATGTTGCTACATATCTCCTTTCTGCCCCCTAACAGACCCTACCACTGGCTCTGGAGCCTTCAACCAGCCAGTGTTTTGGCCTGAAAACCATGGGAATCAGCCCCAGCAAAACCCTGGGCTGTTCAACAACCCTATTGCTCTGCCACAGTTCCTGCCTGCCTCCGACATCCAAACATTCCATCCTGTCCCTCCTCAGAAATATCAAGGAATGACCCTCCAGGATGGAGCTGTGTACTTTGATGTCTGGCCCCAAGGCCCTGTGATGTTTGTGGATGTTATGGGTCAACAGCATGGCACCTCTGTGGCTCCTCCACAGCTGCAAGCACCCCTTGTGGCTATGAGTGGTGCAAGTCCACACTATGATGCCCCTGTGCCCTGTGTTCCACATCTGCAAGCCCCCACCATCTATGTGGATGCCATTGGACAGCAGCATGGCGCTACTGTGCCTTTCGACCCACAGCTGCAGGCACCCCTCATGTTGGTTGAGGGTGCAGGTCTAGGTCATGGCACCACTGTGCATTTAGATCCCTTTGCTGAACCCTTTGAGCCAATGGACACCACGGATGTAAAGTACAGCACCATTGTGTCTTACAATCCAGTGCCAGCTCCAAGCGAGCCAGTTCAGCTCATCAGCGACCAGCAGCTGCCACTCACTGAGCAGCTGACTCCTAGCACCACTGGCTTGATGACACCAGCTTTGCTTACCCAGCTTCCAGCCCAGCAGAACGAGGTGCAAACCAAGGCTCCCACTGCAGTGGAGTGGTCTACCCTGAATGATTTGACCACTAGTGAGCTCGTGAAGCCACAACTGACCACATCCATGGTGGTTGCAGATGTCAGGGCACCAGCCATCAGCGACCAGCAGCTGCCATTGACTGAGCAGCTGACTCCTAGCACCGCTGGCCTGATGACATCAGCTTTGCTTACCCAGCTTCCAACCCAGCAGAACGAGTTCCAGACCAAGGCTCCCACTGCAGTGGAGTGGTCTACTCTGGATGATTTGACCACTAGTGAGCTCATGAAGCCACAACTGACCATGTCCATGGTGGTTGCAGAGGCCAAGGCACCAGCCATTCACCAGCCTGATCCTGGTCAAGCATTCACCAGCCTGATCCCAGGCATCAGCCATTCACAGGAAAGCCTGGTGGTTGAGCTGCATGGTGCCATGGAGAACAATAAGGCAAAAGCTTCAGACAACCTCGCCTTCACTCTGGTGGAGCTCAGGGCTGTATCTGTTGAGGCTGTCAAAGAAGATACCAACCTTCCCAAGAACAGTCTCCCAGAGAATGCTGAAAAGGGCACGAAGAGAAAGCGCCAGATTAACAAGACTGAGGAAGAGAGGAGGAGGAAAAGGCGCAGGAATGGGACAAGCCCCACAGCATGGACTGCAATATTCTAGTCGACCACAAACACCTCCTGCATGAGCAGCTGACTGGACAATGCCTGGAAGTTCAATGATACATATTACATCTATTAGATTTATTATTAATAGTATAATTATTTTTAAATAAATTATTTTATCATTTCTGGCTTTAATTTTTTTGTCCTGTGATTCACAAAACAACTACATGTACGGTAATCACGGCTAAGGTCAAGTCTTGAAGATTCTCGCTGGTACAGTTACAGAATTGAATGAAAAACTAAAGCAGTGGGAGGTTTTGGGAAGGTCCCCCACCCCCCCACCCCCCCCCCCCAAATATAAGTCTTCATTTTCAGAGTTTTAAAAGCATTTTTAGATTGTTTGCAAATATGTATTAGTTGGTCATTTGGAATTGTTACTAGCCAACCCAGATAAATGTAAGATTTCAGTGTAATTTCTTGCCGTATCTCTATCCCTTTTAGTGACAACCTAGATGTACTGCAAATGGTACATAATTATGACCGCCACACATTGTAGCATGTGCCATTATAAGAAAACAAATCTACATCGCTATTTTTGACACATCTTTTATTCTTATTACAGGTTTGCCTTTATGAGTTGTATTTACATCAACACACATACAGCACATATGTTCACAGTCTGAATTCCTATAAGTTCTTTAATATACATTTCAAGTAGGTGTGCAACCTATGAGTCGCTAATATTTCGTAGACTGGAGTGGTAAAGTTCTCAAGTGATTTTGCCAAAACTGGAGAGAAATTCCATGAAAACTATTCTGCCTACTCAAATTTTAGCGCACCCAGCAAAGGGAGGAAGTTATCCCAGACACCTAAATAGCTTATTCAACACAGGCCTATTGAGACTACACACACAGTGCCTTTCAAGTAACCCCTGTTTTGGTGTCATGTGGAAATACTTTTTTGTCATTAGGTGGCGCTACACCATACAAGGGAGAATGAGGGTTCGTCGGGGTGGTGTTCCGGTATCTTTCCTATTTAAAGCTTAATCCAGTTTTGCAGCCTGGCCTGCTGCTCCTTGCTTCAGGAGCTGACATTTTTCTGTGTCAGGGAAACAGCTAGAGTGGAGGCAAGGGAGCAGCTTGACTACTATTCACCTTTGTTTCATTTTCAAAGGCTTTGGATTGCGCCTGATTCCACTCCAGTCTAACATATCTCAAATACAGCTGCTCTGGCACAATTCAAACAGACTGCTGTAAAGTTTCAAATCGCTCCTGACTCATTTAACGCTGTAATATCTAATCCATAGTAGCTAAATCTTTCCAAAAATAAAATGAAATGAGGTCAAATTGTAATAATATGAAAAAAATAGCATTAATTTGTGGCATACAAGCTACTGGCCAATTACACATATACAGTACTACTACTACATGATCAACTACATGTACTACATGTACTGTTGACAGATCTTTTGAACTGCAACTCTTACATGTTTGCCTGTATGTGTGTTTGTGTGTGTGTGCATTTCCATCCATTGGCCTGTAGTAGGTGGTATATACGATTTTTGACATTACATATGATTCTTGACATCGAATAAATGGGGAATAATGGAATAGTAGATTTTCCCAAATTACAGATTTCCACAAATTTGGCACACTCCTATTTATTGCTGTAGAGATTCTACATGTCAAATTTTTGCATTTCTGTCTCTCACTAGGTGACGCTACACCACAAATGAATGGTTATAGGCAGGGTTTAAATTGGGATTGGCTATGTGCGGCTCGCTGTCTGGGGCTTTTTTTCTGAAAAGAAGTGAAAAATTGCCACTTACACATGATGTACCTTAGTGTTGCAGAAGCAGTGCAGTTTCCTGTATAATTTTGTTATATCAGTGGTGCATTCAGTGTTGAAAAATCAACCCAATAATGCTGGGGTCTCCAGTGGCATGCTCCTCACTGGCATTGAGGTAAGTTTTACTGTGACTTTGCCTGATTTCCAAAAATCTACATTAAATCATACATTTTTAGAAACAGCATGAAGACAACGTCTGGTTTAATGTATGCATAGCCACGTTCCAACTTTCCATGTGCCCAATATCCTCAATTTTTCGTTGCAGGACCCCACCAAAACTGATGCCGAGTGAACCAGATTGAGGTAAGTTTTGCTGTGACTTTGCCTGATTTCCAAAAATCTACATTGAATCATACATTTTTAGAAACAGCATGAAGACAACGTCTGGTTTAATGTATGCATAGCCACGTTCCAGCTTTCCATGTGCCCAATATCCTCAATTTTTCGTTGCAGGACCCCACCGAATCTGAAGACGAGTCAACCAGATTGAGGTAAGTTTTACTGTGACTTTGCCTGATTTCCAAAAATCTACATTAAATCATACATTTTTAGAAACACCATGAAGACAACGTCTGGTTTAATGTATGCATAGCCACGTTCCAACTTTCCATGTGCCCAATATCCTCAATTTTTCGTTGCAGGACCCCACCAAATCTGAAGATGAGTGAACCACACGGAGGTATTTTTCACTGTGACACTGACTGATTTACAACAATCTGCCTTAAATCATAAATTTTTAGAAACAGCATGAAGTGAACATCTGGTTTAATGTATGCATAGCAACGTTCCAACTTTCCATGTGCCCAATATCCTCAATTTTTCGTTGCAGGACCCCACCAAAACTGATGCCTAGTGAACCAGATTGAGGTAAGTTTTACTGTGACTTTGCCTGATTTCCAAAAATCTACATTAAATCATACATTTTTAGAAACAGCATGAAGACAACGTCTGGTTTAATGTATGCATAGCTACGTTCCAACTTTCAATGTGCCCAATATCCTCAATTTTTTGTTGCAGGACCCCACGGAATCTGAAGACGAGTGAACCACACTGAGGTATTTTTCACTGTGACACTGACTGATTTATAACAAACTGCCTTAAATCATACATTTTTAGAAACAGCATGAAGTGAACGTCTGGTTTAATGTATGCATAGCTACGTTCCAACTTTCAATGTGCCCAATATCCTCAATTTTTTGTTGCAGGACCCCACCGAATCTGAAGACGAGTGAACCACACTGAGGTATTTTTCACTGTGACACTGACTTATTTACAACAATTTGCCTTAAATCATACATTTTTAGAAACAGCATGAAGTGAACGTCTGGTTTAATGTATGCATAGCCACGTTCCAACTTTCCATGTGCCCAATATCCTTAATTTTTCGTTGCAGGACCCCACCGAATCTGTACACGAGTGAACAACACTGAGGTATTTTTCATTGTGACACTGACTGATTTACAATAATCTGCCCTAAATCATACATTTTTAGAAACAGCATGAAGTGAACGTCTGGTTTAATGTATGCATAGCCACGTTCCAACTTTCCATGTGCCCAATATCCTCAATTTTTCGTTGCAGGACCCCACCAAAACTGATGCCGAGTGAACCACACTGGCGTATTTTTCACTGTGACACTGACTGATTTACAACAATTTGCCTTAAATCATACATTTTTAGAAACAGCATGAAGTGAACGTCTGGTTTAATGTATGCATAGCCACGTTCCAACTTTCCATGTGCCCAATATCCTTAATTTTTCGTTGCAGGACCCCACCGAATCTGTACACGAGTGAACAACACTGAGGTATTTTTCATTGTGACACTGACTGATTTACAATAATCTGCCCTAAATCATACATTTTTAGAAACAGCATGAAGTGAACGTCTGGTTTAATGTATGCATAGCCATGTTCCAACTTTCCATGTGCCCAATATCCTCAATTTTTCATTGCAGGACCCCACCAAAACTGATGCCGAGTGAACCACATTGAGGTAAGTTTTACTGTGACTTTGCCTGATTTCCAAAAAACTACATTAAATTATACATTTTTAGAAACAGCATGAAGACAACGTCAGGTTTAATGTATGCATAGCCACGTTCCAACTTTCCATGTGCCCAATATCCTCAATTTTTCGTTGCAGGACCCGACCTAAACTGATGCCGAGTGAACCAGATTGAGGTAAGTTTTACTGTGACTTTGCCTGATTTCCAAAAATCTACATTAAATCATACATTTTTACAAACAGCATGAAGTGAACGTCTGGTTTAATGTATGCATAGCCACGTTCCAACTTTCCATGTGCCCAATATCCTCAATTTTTCATTGCAGGACCCGACCTAAACTGATGCCGAGTGAACCAGATTGAGGTAAGTTTTACTGTGACTTTGCCTGATTTCCAACAATCTACATTAAATCATACATTTTTACAAACAGCATGAAGTGAACGTCTGGTTTAATGTATGCATAGCCACGTTCCAACTTTCCATGTGCCCAATATCCTAAATTTTTCGTTGCAGGACCCCACCAAAACTGATGCCGAGTGAACCACACTGAGGTATTTTTCACTGTGACACTGACTGATTTACAACAATCTGCCTTAAATCATACATTTTTAGAAACAGCATGAAGTGAACGTCTGGTTCAATGTATGCATAGCCACGTTCCAACTTTCCATGTGCCCAATATCCTCAATTTTTCGTTGCAGGACCACACCAAAACTGATGCCGAGTGAACCACACTGAGGTATTTTTCACTGTGACACTGACTGATTTCCAACAATTTGCCTTAAATTATACATTTTTAGAAACAGCATGAAGTGAACGTCTGGTTTAATGTATGCATAGCCACGTTCCAACTTTCCTTGTGCCCAATATCCTTAATTTTTTGTTGCAGGACCCCACCGAATCTAAACATGAGTGAACAACACTGAGGTATTTTTCATTGTGACACTGACTGATTTACAATAATCTGCCCTAAATCATACATTTTTAGAAACAGCATGAAGTGAACGTCTGGGTTAATGTATGCATAGCTACGTTCCAACTTTCCATGTGCCCAATATCCTCAATTTTTCGTTGCAGGACCCCACCGAATCTGAAGACGAGTGAACCACACTGAGGTATTTTTCAGTGTGACACTCACTGATTTACAACAATCTGCCTTAAATCATACATTTGTAGAAACAGCATGAAGTGAACGTCTGGTTTAATGTATGCATAGCCATGTTCCAACTTTCCATGTGCCCAATATCCTCAATTTTTTGTTGCAGGACCCCACCGAATCTGAAGACGAGTGAACCACACTGAGGTATTTTTCACTGTGACACTGACTTATTTACAACAATCTGCCTTAAATCATACATTTTTAGAAACAGCATGAAGTGAACGTCTGGTTTAATGTATGCATAGCCACGTTCCAACTTTCCATGTGCCCAATATCCTCAATTTTTCGTTGCAGGACCCCACCAAAACTGATGCCGAGTGAACCACACTGTGGTATTTTTCACTGTGACACTGACTGATTTACAACAATTTGCCTTAAATCATACATTTTTAGAAACAGCATGAAGTGAACGTCTGGTTTAATGTATGCATAGCCACGTTCCAACTTTCCATGTGCCCAATATCCTTAATTTTTCGTTGCAGGACCCCACCGAATCTGAACACGAGTGAACCACATTGAGGTAAGTTTTACTGTGACTTTGCCTGATTTCCAAAAAACTATATTAAATCATACATTTTTAGAAACAGCATGAAGACAACGTCAGGTTTAATGTATGCATAGCCACGTTCCAACTTTCCATGTGCCCAATATCCTCAATTTTTCATTGCAGGACCCGACCTAAACTGATGCCGAGTGAACCAGATTGAGGTAAGTTTTACTGTGACTTTGCCTGATTTCCAAAAATCTACATTAAATCATAAATTTTTACAAACAGCATGAAGTGAACGTCTGGTTTAATGTATGCGTAGCCACGTTCCAACTTTCCATGTGCCCAATATCCTCAATTTTTCATTGCAGGACCCGACCTAAACTGATGCCGAGTGAACCAGATTGAGGTAAGTTTTACTGTGACTTTGCCTGATTTCCAACAATCTACATTAAATCATACATTTTTACAAACAGCATGAAGTGAACGTCTGGTTTAATGTATGCATAGCCACGTTCCAACTTTCCATGTGCCCAATATCCTAAATTTTTCGTTGCAGGACCCCACCAAAACTGATGCCGAGTGAACCACACTGAGGTATTTTTCACTGTGACACTGACTGATTTCCAACAATTTGCCTTAAATTATACATTTTTAGAAACAGCATGAAGTGAACGTCTGGTTTAATGTATGCATAGCCACGTTCCAACTTTCCTTGTGCCCAATATCCTTAATTTTTTGTTGCAGGACCCCACCGAATCTAAACATGAGTGAACAACACTGAGGTATTTTTCATTGTGACACTGACTGATTTACAATAATCTGCCCTAAATCATACATTTTTAGAAACAGCATGAAGTGAACGTCTGGGTTAATGTATGCATAGCTACGTTTCAACTTTCCATGTGCCCAATATCCTCAATTTTTCGTTGCAGGACCCCACCGAATCTGAAGACGAGTGAACCACACTGAGGTATTTTTCAGTGTGACACTCACTGATTTACAACAATCTGCCTTAAATCATACATTTGTAGAAACAGCATGAAGTGAACGTCTGGTTTAATGTATGCATAGCCACGTTCCAACTCTCCATGTGCCCAATATCCTCAATTTTTCGTTGCAGGACCCCACCGAATCTGAGGACGAGTGAACCACACTGAGGTATTTTTCACTGTGACACTGACTGATTTACAACAATCTGCCTTAAATCATACATTTTTAGAAACAGCATGAAGTGAAGGTCTGGTTTAATGTATGCATGGCCACGTTCCAACTTTCCATATGCCCAATATCCTCAAGTTTTCGTTGCAGGACCCCACCGAATCTGAAGACGAGTGAACCACACTGAGGTATTTTTCACTGTGACACTGACAGATTTACAACAATCTGCCTTAAATCATTCATTTTTAGAAACAGCATGAAGTGAACGTCTGGTTTAATGTATGCATAGCCACGTTCCAACTTTCCATGTGCCCAATATCCTCAATTTTTCGTTGCAGGACCCCACCAAAACTGATGCCGAGTGAACCAGATTGAGGAATTTTTCACTGTGACACTGACTGATTTACAACAATCTGCCTTAAATCATACATTTTTAGAAACAGCATGAAGTGAACGTCTGGTTTAATGTATGCATAGCCACGTTCCAACTTTCCATGTGCCCAATATCCTCAATTTTTCGTTGCAGGACCCCACAGAATCTGAAGACGAGTGAACCACACGGAGGTATTTTTCACTGTGACACTGACTGATTTATAACAAACTGCCTTAAATCATACATTTTTAGAAACAGCATGAAGTGAACGTCTGGTTTAAGGTATGCATAGCCACGTTCCAACTTTCTATGTGCCCAATATCCTCAATTTTTCGTTGCAGGACCCCACCAAAACTGATGCTGAGTGAACCAGATTGAGGTAAGTTTTACTGTGACTTTGCCTGATTTCCAAAAATCTACATTAAATCATACATTTTTAGAAACAGCATGAAGACAACGTCTAGTTTAATGTATGCATAGCCACGTTCCAACTTTCCATGTGCCCAATATCCTCAATTTTTCGTTGCAGGACCCCACCAAATCTGAAGACGAGTGAACCACACTGAGGTATTTTTCACTGTGACACTGACTGATTTATAACAAACTGCCTTAAATCATACATTTTTAGAAACAGCATGAAGTGAACGTCTGGTTTAATGTATGCATAGCTACGTTCCAACTTTCCATGTGCCCAATATCCTCAATTTTTCGTTGCAGGACCCCACCACAACTGATGCCGAGTGAACCAGATTGAGGTAAGTTTTACTGTGACTTTGCCTGATTTCCAAAAATCTGCATTAAACTGCAGAAGAGAGAGTGTAGAAGGACAAAGAAAATGGCACAAATCTAATCTCCACATCCATTACAAAATCCATAAAGTGATGCTTAGGAAATATAACTCTGACATAATATGTTACATTTGTAAAGGAAGATAGTAGTCTTTCTTCTCCAACATTATCAATAGTAACATTCAATAGTAACATTCAATAGTAACAATTCAATTCAGTTTTATTTATACAGCGCCTTTTACAAAAGTACTGTCTCATGGCGCTTCACAGAAGGAGCACCCAAGAGCAACAAGAGCAAGGAAAAACTCCCTTATGTTCAATTAATCTAGGAAGAAACCTTGGGCAGATCCAAGACTCAAGGGGCTAACCCAACTGCCAGGGGTCATGCAGAAAAGTTACAATCAGTAGTAACCATGACAGACTACAAGTTGCCTATGGTTTTAGCTAAGGTTCATAATAGTTCATAGTAGAGTATTATCCCACTTTATATTACATGGTAGTCAGTCCATAGGTGGTTATCAGGAATTATGGCTGGACAATGTAGCAGCGGCCAGACATACTGTCAAAAAAGGAGTGGGATGGGTCATGTGGGTAACAATAAGGGTTCATTTGACAGTGCCATTGTGAAGGGGGGTCACAAAGCCTCAAGGAAGGGGAGTCGGGCCTAGCATGGGCGTCCAGGAAGGTCCTCTATGATGGAGAGTCGGTCCTGACATGGGCCTCCCCTAGTTTTGGTTGTAGTCCACTCAGGAGGGGAGGGTAAGAGGAGTTCGCCGGAATGAGGCAGGGATGACACTCAGCAGAGAGATAATTGTGGACAGAGGAAGAAAGTGAATTAGGCCAGGCTCACACATCAGAGAGCAAATGTGTAATTTAGGCATACGTATTTGTATATGTGTATATATATATATATATATATATAAATATTGAGAGAGCGCTGAAAGAGAGGGTAACAGAGAGAAAGAGAGTTGTACAGCATGACACATGAAGGTTTTGTGGCGGCACTAGGCTACAGCAGCATAACTAAGGTATGATGCATGGCAACCCAGCACCACTGCAGGGATGGTGAGTGGCCGCCATGCCTCGCAACTGGGGGCAACAGCAGAGGCAGTCCCTTCCAAAAGACCCACGAGAAGTGATGATTTGACATGCACCATCTCTAACTATGGGAAGGAGGAAAGAGGAAGAAGTCTAGACTTAACGGTAACAAAAGGCTCTTCTCCTATCGTAGATTTTGATATTCTTGGGATTACAAGAAGACCAGCATTTTGAGATCTTAGGCTTTAGGCAGTCAAGTCAAGGCAAGCTACAAGTCAGGGGCTGATCACATGTTTTTAAACTTAAACACCTCAAGCAAGCACTCGAATCTCACTACTGAATATCCAGAACTTCTGTATGAAACGAAAGTGTAGAACGACAGTCTGGTTTTATTACCAGGCTAGGTGGACAGTGGTAGGCTATTTGTGTTTTAGTGGTGTTGATCTGACTCAAAAGCACATTCAACAAAAAAACAAGGTGAAGTGTCTTCTTTGGATTACGTTTCGTGAGCAGCCAAATTGATTGCTGTTGGCAGACATAGTGCTGCGTTGCGTTCATGCTACATGTTCCTTATATTTGAAGACGATTTGATATCTTTACATAACGATAAAACCGCACAGGGGTTGTGCTGCACAGGGATGGGAAAACAGCTTTATTTATGATTAAAATATAACGCCACATTTTAGATCCCCACAGGTTTTTGATTTTGCTGCTTTCATGGGACCCATGCCCTCATCTTTGGGAGCTTGTGTAACTCAAGTGCTGCTCAAGAATATGTCCGTCTGCATGTTTTCAACAACTGTGCAATGCAAATAAAAAATGAACATTAGGGCTAATCAAGTTACGTGCTCCGACCACCGGTGGGTGTCTATGGACAGAAACATGGTCAATGTTTCTGTCCTAAAAACCTACATGAAAATCCCAAAACCTACCTGACATGTTGGAGATACTCAAGCTGAGAAAAGGATATGTTGAATAAAAGATACAAATGGATAAGTAGATATTTGGTGGTAATGCTGATGAGTTTGGTTGAGAAGTAGAGCAACACATACAGTATGTGTAATTTTTTTATTATAAAATATTGAGATCATACATACAAAGCCTCACATTGAAATATAACCAAGAATAAAAAACAATCCATCATTGGACATGCTTCCACTTTACCTACAAAGAATGGCAAGTAAATGAATACACTAAATTGGTGGAATTATTATTATTATCATTATCATTATTATTATAGACAGTGACTTCATTCTTTTTAATGGTACCCATATGCCCGGTGAGGGATTTTTTCAACTACGGAGCTCCCCAAACAATCATCTTGTTTTTGTAACACCAACATCTTAAATTCTCAGCAATGTGGATTTGTGTACAAGCCAAAACAGAGGAACAAGCAATGATAACTCTTTGAAAAGTAAGTTGACTGAGAAGGTAATAAACAAACCACATACAGTGTTAACTATGCTGATGTGCCGTTTTCTAAGTACTGCAAATGTGCACAGAATTAATACAAAAATGGTTGGTGACAGATGTGACATACAACCAAATACTAAAAAGCAATCTGGTTCAATATACAGGTCATCTAAAATTTGTTTTTTTTTTTTCTTTATCTCACTTTATCCCCGAAACCAACAATAAGGAAAACAAAGGAAAACAAAATGACACCAGTATTTTATTGCATCTTTCTGAATGAATGTGCAGATACTGTACTAAAACTCAGGCACAAAATCATGGTATGGGGATGTCATTTTGACTGGTTATATCCATCCATATATCATGATTGCCAAAAGAGCCAAAAGGCTGTGTGATATACAGTATATCAAGGATGCCCAAACTTTCACATCTTTCGATTTCAGCAAAGCTTCAGATAATGCAGTAATGGTCACTATTTCATTACTGGCACTGGTTCTGCAGCTTCCTCAAGAGAAACAATGCATTGACTGCACAAAGCTTAGATCAAAATATACATCCACAAAATAAATGATACATGTCTTACATTTCTTTAAAAATGTCCACATTTATCAACTGATTACAAAATGTTGATGATATAAGGGATGCCCCCCAAATGAATCCTTCATATATTTATGTTTTACTGTATTTTGGCATTATCATTTATCAGTTTTGACTGACCAATCCTTTTAGTAAGCTCTAGGTCAATCCACACATGCGCAAACTGTGATTTTGTTTTTTTTTTGGTCAGCAGTTATCTTCAGCGTGATCTGCTCCACACTGGTAAGTGTCGTCCTCTATGCCAGACTTCTCTGCCGTGGCTTTATCCGGGGATACAACTGCAGAGTTAAAGGTCACAAATCATAAGATAACGGTCATTGTAACAATTAGGCCTATAACCACTTTCTGAAGGAGTTGGCCACCCTATCGTAAGCACATCTACATTTTGCTGGTTTGTATTTGGCATTATAATAAAATATGTATCAGAGGAGTAAAATTTTAACATCAGACATGTTGTCTGTGAAGTCTCTCATTCATCCAGGTCATGGTAGTCAAAAGTGTGAAGTTGTATGCAACTAGATTTCTTATTGGAGCTTGAATACATTTCATCTTTCATCCAAAGGGCTTCTTCAGTTCTTGCGTGATGATGGAGAACCAGGAGATATATTTCTGGACTGTAGGTGGAGCTGTGAACTGTAGACCCTCATCATGTGACAATGGGTCACATGAATCACCCATTAACATGATTAGCATAATTATCAAGTCAAGTAAGCTTCAATAAGAAGTCCAGTTGCATACAATTTAAAACTTTTGATCAGACATTTTGTAGGTACTAGCACATAAGGGACCTGGGATCTGACACACTGTGAACATGTCAATAAATTTAGTGCTTAATCATAATAGGTGCAGCGAGCCATTTTCATGTGCAAATTTACACCAAGGACTGAAAAAACAAAACCCTCCAATGTTACAAAAGGTTTATATTCCTACATTATGTATACTTTCAGTTGACAGCTATATTTTGTGAAAGTGAAATGGCATCAAATTTCTCACATACAAGTCAAACAAAATTATATGTTTGAAAACACGGTGCATGTCGTGGTCTAATGAGAGAACTACAAACACACGGTTCAAGACATAGGCCTACAGTGTGTACCAATTGGGTCTCTGAAAAATTAATCTGGACACAGACATCCCTGATAAATCATTTGCAATTCATGAGCTGTTGTGACAACGTGATTGCGTCATTGCGGTAAGCGTGCTACGTCATTTCCTCTACACTGTGTTTGTAGCTGTGTGCAACGCTAGTCCAAATCGCAGATATTATTCGTAAATTAGCATACTCTCTACCCACTTATCCACTTTGTTTCTTAAACTATACCTTAACACAACTGTTAAAATTGTTAAACTATACCTTAACACTTCCTACAGTATGACTTCTCCTCCTCGCTCTCTCTCTATCCGTTGCCCGGCTTGTCAGATGTTTAGCTACTCCCCAGCCTCCTTTAGCGGTTATGATACGTGTAACACTTGTAGACAGCTGGCTAGTCTGGAGGCGAGGATCACTGAGTTAGAAAGCCGCTTCCACACATTAGAGAAGACTTACTCAGCGCCAGAAAGCACTGCTGCCCCCTTAGCAAGTGTGGATGTACCAGAGAGATCATCCCCTAGCAAGCTAGCCAGTGAACCGGCGGCATCTCCCTCGCAGCAGGGAAAGTGGGTTACGGTGAGGGGCACTAGCCGTAGAACGAAACCCCCTGCACACCACCAACCAATTCATGTTTCTAATCGATTCTCCCCCCTAAGTAGCTCCTCCAACCAAGACAAAACTCTGGTAATTGGCGCTTCTACTGTACGAAATGTGAATCTAGCGACTCCGTCGGCCGTAGTCACTTCAATCTCTGGGGCTAGAGCAAGCGACATCGAAGCCTATTTAAAAGTGCTGGCGGCTAAACAAGTAATGAAGTACCCCCGGATAGTTATCCATACTGGCACTAACGACGTCCGATTAAGGCAGTCGGAGATCACTAAAACGAGTTTTATTTCCTTGTGCAGGTTGGCACAAACGATGTCAGACTCTGTAACTTTCTGTGGTCCCATACCTATTAAACGCGGTGAAGAAATGCTCAGCAGAGTTTTTTCACTGAACCGATGGTTGTCAGGATGGTGTGCCGATAACAATGTGGGCTTCATCGATAACTTTAGCTCCTTCTGGGGAAAGCCTGGACTTTTGAATCGAGATGGTATCCATCCGTCTCGGATGGGTGCTGAGCTCCTTTCTAGGAACATTGACCGTCACTTAAACTCGGCTTGTTCCGGACGAACCAGAGTTTGGTCCAGGTAGCAGAATTACTGTCCTACACAGTTCTCTGCCGCCCCGCCGTCACCCTAGCAGCAGACAGACCGTGAGAGTGTCCACGACTAAAACGTTTTCAAAACGACCCAGCAGAGGTATAAATTATACCAACCTCACAAAAATAAAACCAGAAACAAAAAAAGAATATAGCCAGAAATCACAACTGAAATTTGGCTTATTAAATATTCGTTCGCTCTCTTCAAAGACGACTTTAATAAATGAACTTATTTCTGATAATCAAACTGACATACTCTGTCTTACAGAAACCTGGCTAAAACCTGATGAATACCTCCCACTAAATGAAGCTACCCCCCCCAGTCATCTAAATTATCACATACCACGTCGTCATGGCCGTGGTGGTGGAGTAGCCACAATTCACAATTCAAATCTCACTATGGCCCCTAAGCTTGATTATATTTTTAAATCTTTTGAAGTTCTTGTCCTTAACTTGATTCATCCTGATGGGAATGGTGCTAAACCCTTAACAATTGTAACATTATATAGACCTCCAGGCCCCTACACTGAATTCTTATCAGAATTCTCTGACTTCCTGTCCGCTCTAGTCATTAAAACAGAAAAGATAATCATATTAGGTGATTTTAATATCCACATCGATGTTGCAAATGATAGCCTGGCAATTAGTTTCCAATCTCTGCTTGATCACATTGGCTTCTCCCAAAATGTAAACACACCTACACATCAAGGTAACCACACCCTTGATCTTGTTCTGACACATGGAGTACAAATAGAACAACTTACAACCCTACCTCAACACTCTACACTAACTGACCACTACTTATTAACTTTAAAAATCACATTAGACTATGTAGCACCTAACTCAGTCTACTACTACACTAGAAACATAACTCCCAAAACTACAGATGACTTCATAGCAAAAATTCCGTCTCTCCTCGAGCCTCTGCTGAGCCAATATAGCCCTGTATTAGAAGGCTCTATGCCAAGCCCAACCCAAGTTGATCAATTAACTGACAGTGTTGTAAATGTACTATACTCCACATTCAACACAATTGCACCACTCAAAAAGAAAACTAGGAAACAAGAAAAAATTGCCCCATGGTATACCACACAGACTCGCTTACTGAAACAAGCTGCTCGTAGACTTGAAAGGAAATGGTATGCCACTAAACTTGAAGTGTTCCGCCTTGCTTGGAAAGATAGCTTAAAAGAGTACAAGACAGCACTTAATGCCAAATCAGCATACTATTCCTCACTTATACACAATAATAAAGATAATCCAAAATTCCTTTTTGACACTATATCCCGTTTAACAAAAAGCAGGAACGAGGTGTCCCATTCTATTCCATTAACTCTAAGCAGCAAGGACTTCATGGACTATTTTAATGACAAAATTGAATCTATTAGACTTAAAATACACAATTCCCTTGTAACCTCAAATCCAGTTGGACCACATGTAATGGTTACAGCTAGCTCTAGTCAACCTGTAACATACTTTGATTCATTCACACCCACCAATATATCAGAAATTACGTCTTTGATCTCTTTAGCTAAAGCCTCAACATGCTTATTGGACCCTATCCCAACTGATCTTCTTAAGGCAGCTCTCCCTCTATTGGCTGAGACGATTCTTAAAATTATAAATGACTCACTCATAGCTGGGCATGTCCCAAAATCCTTCAAGACATCAGTTATCAAACCATCAATTAAAAAACCAAACCTTGATCCTGATGTCCTTGTTAATTACAGACCCATATCGAACCTCCCATTTGTTTCAAAAATACTTGAGAAAATAGTGTCTAAGCAAATCTGTAGCTTCTTAAATGACAATAATATCCAGGAAACCTTCCAGTCAGGCTTTAGAACTAATCATAGCACAGAATCAGCCCTAGTTAAAGTCTTCAATGACCTCCTTATCGCATCTGATAATGGATATATATCAATATTAATCCTATTGGATCTTAGTGCTGCATTTGACACTATTGACCATGGTATCCCACTACACAGACTTGAACACATGATAGGCATCAAAGACACTGCATTAGCCTGGTTCAAATCATACCTCTCTGGTCGCTACCAGTTTGTACACGCTCATAATGAGTCATCAACCCATACCAAAGTAAAGTTTGGTGTACCCCAAGGCTCAGTGCTAGGTCCCCTGCTGTTCTCCCTGTACATGTTACCGTTAGGATCTGTTATAAGGAAACATGGTATCACTTTCCACTCCTATGCTGATGATACCCAGCTTTACCTTTCTATGAAGCCTAATGACTATATGCCAATGACTAAACTTGATGCATGTCTCCTAGACATCAAAACCTGGATGACTAATAACTTCCTTTGTTTAAATTCTGATAAAACTGAAGTTATGATGATTGGCCCTAAACAGCTGACCAACACTCTACCCCATCACCAAAACTTACTCAGTGGCCTGTCACTGTCATGTAATGCAAAAGTTAAAGACCTTGGGGTAATTATTGACCAGGACCTCTCTCTAAATAGTCATGTAAAACACATTTCAAAAACATCTTTTTTTCACCTACGAAATATTGCTAAGGTTAGAAAGTTCTTATCCTTTGAGGATGCTGAAAAATTAATACACGCATTTATTACTTCCAGGCTCGACTATTGCAATGCTCTGTTCTCTGGGTGTAGCAATACTTGCATCAAAAACCTACAACTAATACAAAATGCTGCGGCCCGAACTCTCACCAGGACTAAAAAATACGAACATATCTCTCCTATCCTTGCTTCCCTACATTGGCTCCCTATTAAAAGACGAATTGATTTTAAAATACTCCTCCTAACCTACAAAGCCCTCAAGGGCGATGCACCAACATATATTAAAGACTTACTTGTCCCTTACCACCCTCCTAGAACCCTAAGATCCCAAAATGCTGGTCTCCTTGTAATCCCAAGAATATCAAAATCTACGATAGGAGGAAGAGCCTTTTGTTACCGTGCACCCCTCCTGTGGAATAATCTCCCCCCCACATTCGACAAGCGGACACTCTCAATACCTTTAAGTCTAGACTTAAAACCTTCCTCTTTACTGTTTCCCATAGTTAGGGATGGTGCATGGCAAATCATCACTTCTCATGGGTCTTTTGGAAGGGACTGCCTCTGCTGTTGCCCCCAGTTGCGAGGCATGGCAGCCACTGACCATCCCTGCAGTGGTGCTGGTTTACCATGCATCATACCTTAGTTATGCTGCTATAGCCTAGCGCCGCCGCACAACCTTCATGTGTCATGCCGTACAACTCCCTCTCTCTCTCCTTCAGCTCTCTCTCAATATTTATATGTATATATATATATATATATTTTATACACATGTATGTATGCCCAAATTACACATTTGCTTTCTGATGTGTGAGCCTGGCCTAATTCACTATTTTCCTCTGTCCACAATTATCTTTGCTGAGTGTCATCCCTGCCTCATTCTGGCGGACTCCTCTCACCCTCCCCTCCTGAGTGGACTACAACCAACACTACGGGAGGCCCATGTCAGGACCGACTCCCCATCACAGAGGACCTTCCTGGACGATGCTGGGCCGGACTCCCCTTCCTGAGGCTTCGTGATTGACCCCCCCTCACAATGGCGCTGTCAAATGGACCCTTACTGTTACCCCCATGACCCATCTCACTCCTTCGAGTTTGTCACTATGCCTGGCCGCTGCTACATTGTCCAGCCATAATTCCTGATAACCACCTATAGACTGATTACCATGTAATGTAAAAGTGGGATAATACTCTATTATGAACTATTATGAACCTTAGCTAAACCATAGGCAACTTATAGTCTGTCATGGTTACTACTGATTGTAATTTTTCTCCATGACCCCTGGCAGTTGGGTTAGCCCCTTGAGTCGTGGATCTGCCCAAGGTTTCTTCCTAGATTAACTGAACATAAGGGAGTTTTTCCTTGCCCCTGTTGCTCTTGGGTGCTCCTTCTGTGAAGCGCCATGAGACAATACTATTGTAAAAGGCGCTGTATAAATAAAACTGAATTGAATTGAATTGAATCAGCTGCCATGACCTTCATGAAAAAGTATTAAAGGGCAGATTTGTTTTTTTCACACTTAAAGCCTTGTAGAAAACAAAGATACAAATTTAAAGAATGCCTCTGTCAATAAACTTCATAAAAGCACAAAAATGTATACATCCTAGAAGTGTTGCTTTCTTTCCACTCGTATGCAGATGACACCCAACTATACTTTTCCATGAAGCCTTTTCTCATTCACCACATTCACATTCACTCTCATTCACCACACGAGTTAAAAACCTTGGGGTAATCACTGACCAGGAACTCTCTCTAAATAGTCATGTAAACCATATTTCAAAAACATAATTTTTTCACCTACTAAATATCGCTACTGCTAATACAAAATGCTTTGGCCCGAACACTCACTGGGACTAAAAAATATGAACAGACCCCTCCTAACCTATAAAGCCCTCAATAGCCTTGCTGCAACATAGGACCCCTTAAGATCCTAGAATGCTAGTGTCCTTGTAATCCTGAGAATATCAAAATTTATGACAGGAGGAAAAGCTTTTTGCTACTGTGTGCCTCTCTTTTGGAATAATCACCCCCCCCCCCCCCCCCCCACATTCGACAAGCGGACGCTCTTAATACGTTTAAGTCTTTAAGTCTCTTTACAGCTCCCCATAGTTAGAGATGGTGAATCATCAGTCCTCATCAGAAGGAATGCCTCTGCTGTTGCCCCCAGCTGTGAGGCATGGCAGCCACTGACCATCTCTACAGTAGTATTGGGTTGCTATGCACCACACCTTAGTCACAACAACACATTTGGCTTTCTCCAATAAATCAACTTTCGCTTGTTTTTCAGTGTCATACAGCTATAAATTTTGTTAGAAATTGTAAAATTTCCACCCACCAAACCCAGCAACGACATCTCTTCATCAGTTTACATGATTGTTCTTGTGTTGTGTCCTGTGCATCAGTATTACGGGTATACTGGGAACTCGTGCAATGAGAAATGTTTTGCACTGTTTGTAGTGCAAAAATAAATAGCAATTAAATGCATTATTTTTTTCAGTAATTAATTAATTGTAATTAACGCGATAAAGTTCCAGTCCTAATCTCTCTCTCTCTCATAACTGGCCTAACTTATTTGCTTCCTCCTACCCCACAATCATCTCTGCTGAGTCTCAACCCTGCCTCCCACTGGCTGACTCCTGTCACCAACTCCCCCTGAGTGGACAGCAAACAACTTCATGGGAGGCCCATACCAGTACTGACACTCCTTCCTAGAGGCCCTTCCTAGATACCTGTGTTAGGACAGACTCTCCTATCTGGAGGCCCTGCGACTGACCTCCAATAGCACTGTCAAAATGGACCCTCCCAATGTTCCCCCACGATTGATTGTACTCCTTTTAACATCATATCTGGCTGCTACTACACTGTCCAGCCATAACTTTTGACAACCATCCCATGGCTTGACGTCCATATAATGTTGTGCGACATATTTATGATTTACTATGATGCTCAGCTAAAATTATGGACAAACTGTAGTTAATCATGGTAATTACTGATTGTACTTTTCCTGTATGACCCTTTGCAGTTGGGTTTTCCCACTTGTAGATCTGCCCAAGGTTTCTTCCTAGACTAACTACCATGAGGGAGTTTTTCCTTGCCCATGTTGCTCGTGGGTGCTCCTGAGACAATACTATTTTAAAAGGCGCCATATAAATACAATTGAGTTGAATTGAATGTCATTAAAATGCATAGATTTTTAACGGAGAGCTACCGCTGGGACCAACACAGATACTGCATCCCAACAGTTTTACATTCAAATTCACATTCAGCATATCCAGACCTTGCAAAAAAGTTTTGTCGGGAGGGGTGGGGGCTACATTTGAAAGCCTATCTAGCCTGTGGCCTATCTGTATTTCTTTGCAAAGCTTAAAATACAGCATCTATATGAATTTAGGGAGGGAAGCAGACTGCCAGGGCTTCAAGTAGCCAGAACTGTACAAAAAATCTATTTACTTGCTCTAACTGGCTTTAATACAAGAATGTAGAACTATGTGTGCTAATATTCAAACACTAAACTAGGTATTGGTCTTCATTCACTAGATCTTTTAAGGACATTTATGTATATATAATACTATAATAATTCACCACCTGTAGCAAAATTCATGTAGTAGTTCATTTCATTTTGATAATTTGGGGGATATTTTGTCTATTTAAAGTTGTTGAATACATATTGTATTATTTCCATGTCATATTTTGGACATATTATTCATTACCATTTCATAAACATCAAATGCAAACAATATTATTGCAGAATAAGGTGTAATGTGCCACGTATACTGTATGGATAGTGAGTCTTTTTGGGAGGACATTTTGAATTTTTCTATTAATGGAGTCAAAAATTTGGGCACAAATAGTTTTAGTTTAGATTTAGATACACTAAAAAGTTTTTTTATGAATTTATGTACCTTTACCATTCAGTAGGTGGAAGGGTACTACCGCAACAAAGAAAATTCTTGAAACAGAGACAAAATTTGAATCTTAACCATTGTATCTTATCATAAACGATCAGAAAACCAAGGCTTTAAAAGTGTAAAAAACCAAACATGTCCTTTACGAATGAAATCCGATCACTTGGTCAGTAGCCAATGAGTTACTAGACCAAACCTCCTGAAACCAGCAACACATCTGCCCACCCCAGTTTTATGAGATCTTGACATGGATGACAGTGTTCTCATTACCAGTTTAGTTTCTTAGTTTCAAATTATGAGTTTTGTTCTCATATTTTCTCTAGATCCAGACTTTTGGAACAAACTTCTGGAACAGCTTACTCCTTTTTCTTTAACTTCCGTCACAATGACTATGTTTGTGAAAGACATCCTGTTCAAATTGGAATATTAACAATATCTGCGTTTGGCCATATTCCAGTTACTAAAAACCCAAATAAACCCCCTAGCATGCTGTATTAATCGGAATACAGGGTTATGTAAACACCTTAATTGGAATATGAAAAGGGTTTTTACATCAGCTTCTAAGAAATTATTGTAGAGTTATTACTGGAAGCATTTGGAAGTGGTTCAGGGGTACAAACTGTTCATAATCCCTTTGCTTTTCCCATATGCGATGTGCAGAAATGTGCAGATATTATCTCTACGCGGTCTGCAGCTGTGAACTATTTCGTACTTAAAACCTTAACTGTCCAGGGCCTTCCCATTGGCATAAAAAACACAAAATCTAACAGCACAACTTGCTAATTATTCACGTGAAGTGCTGTATGTCACAGCCCGCTGCTGTTTAAATTCAGAATATTGTCTGACATGTAAACTGGAATATTCCTGTATCAAACTCCCTCTTGGCGATCTTGCTTTAACCACAATATTGAGTTTATTCAAAATATGCTGTGCAAGTAAACATCGTCACTGTACCACCTTTATACCCAAGTTAGTATGCATACAAATTTTAAAAGGTAGAGCAGTTCTTACTCTACACTCAAATATGGTCACATCATCAAAGTACACAATTTCTTGAGTTAACAAATTTGCCTTGAGACTCACCCCCAAAAGATTGCGGGGTATGTAACCCTCTGTGTTGCCAATATGCGCCCACCACCACTCCACCTCATCCTCATCCTCACGTCGAACAATAGTCATGCAGTCGCCCTCCTGGAAGCAAAGCTCATCACTGTTTTCCTTTTCATAGTCCCATAGAGCATAGACCACTCCTCTATTCATGATGCCCATCTTTTCCTGTACACCTGTGGGAAGACAAATATTGCAGACCACAAATCATGTGCCAATACATAAAACAAAAAAGAAGAAAACAACACAAGTGTACAGCGGTGAAAATAAGTATTAAACATGTCAACAATGTCTCAGTCCAGGTATTTCTGATTGGACTATTGACATTTTACCTGAGATTGGTATTAACCCAAGACATCTATACATTTAAAAAAAAATCTGAACTTTGAAATCACCAAAATAATGTTATGTGTAATGAAGTGAAAAAAAAGTATTTAACACATCAAGAAAAAGCAGTAAATCAAGACACGAAAAAGTAAGGAACCAGCTTGAATCAAACTAGTATATCAGTACATATAAATTTAAACCCGGGTAGTAGATTTTGGAGGAGTACAAAAAAGTTTTTTTTCCTGTTACAAAGTTGCTGCACAAGAAGATGTTATGATTGGTGAAGACAAAAAGCTCTCAGTAGACACTTGCAACCTCAATTTTGCAGACAGATAACTAAACCATTTTAGACATATTTTGAAACTTCAGACTCTTCTAAGCGCTGAGGGCATTATTTGCCAGTGGGAGGAACATCGAATGTGAACGTAACTATCATCACAATTATTGATATCCAAAGTATCTGTACTCATTTTAAAAAGAAACTGCTTCCAGTATGCAGGCTCCTGCTAAAGGGAGGCATCAGTATGGGGAGTTGCTTTGAAGCCACCTTATGCATACCTAGTCTGGGGGAAACAGCTCATGAAGAACTCCCTTAACCACCAATTTCTCCCCAAAATCTATATATGGAAGAGGTACATTGATGTTTTATCCTATCTGGACAGGCACCACTGTAGAGTTCAACAGGACATTAACTTTTCGACATCTTTTTAAAATTCACAGTTGAGTATTCAAATTATCTTCCTGGATCCAACTAATTTCTAAAAATTAGTGCTGTCAATGTTAACACGTGACATAAATGCAAAAAACGTGTTTTTTTTTTTTTTACCCAAATTAATGGAAATGCAAGTCATGCAGACGCATATGCCACACTTCCCGTCAGCGCCTTCCTTGCACTGGCTTTGACACGTAATTGACATGAACGTGGTCGGCATGGAAAGTCTGCAGCTATTGCAAGCTACAACCTAACTTGTGGTAAACAGAGTCTTCGTTCTCTTTTCTCTTTTAAGGTAACAAAGTATACAAATTTAATATGCGCATGACCGGTTCAAAGACAATTGTTCTATTTGCAGGATACAAGCAGCATAATGCATTTGCGTTGCCACTAGATCATCCAGCAAGGCACTCAATATAACATCAAAATTGGTAGGAAACTAGCCTTGGCCCACCCACTGACTGCTGCTGCATAAAACTTCGCACAAGACACCAAAACATAACCTTGATCTCAGTTCTGCTGGGTGAAAATAATGCATGACAGCTAGCCTAGTTGTGTGTGTAGAACATTAGTAAACTTTGATACACAGTCGACTGGGAGCCTGGGCTGTTTGATCAACTAGACAGTGCACTCAACTCCTGATCCAATGTTGCTGTGAGCTTGCGAGTTTGAGCCCAGGGCTTGGTTACACACACACACACGTGTGAGTTGAACGACTGATGCAATTTGGCTAGTTGAGGCATTGGTAGCATGCATTTGTGCTGTGCTCTCAGCTCTGTAAACACTAACAGGCGTCCTTTGACTAACTTACAGCTGATCCAACATGTTGAATGGGCATCAAAGCTGTTGATCCAATTCACTCTCTCTGACTCGCTATATCCGACAGGGAGATAACGATACAATCCTGTTAACTTTGGTTTTGCCTCTGGATGACAGCATATACAATGAGTTTTGCCATTTTCTCTTTCTTTACCACAACCAAAGACCAGGGACTACCTGATCAACTGAATCATTTGCTATCAAACACATTCCTGACTAAGGAATTACATAATTTATGCAGTGGCCTTAGTGAGGAAGAATCCTGGGGAAATAGAAAGTTATCACTGCTTTGTTCACATTTGGTTTCTCTACTCTAGGCTAGCAACAGAATCTATCTTACTACTTTTTCCCCGGGCATTCAAGCATCACAAAACAACACAAAAGGACTCACAAACAGTTGGCATTGCAGTGTATGCCTTGAAGCTGCATGTGTGTGTTTAGACTATAAGATAGTACAGAGGTTTCTATACTTCAACCTTACTCACCATAGAGAAACTGGGAGCACTGTGTATAACCCTCTTCCATTTCCTCACACTTGTCTGCTGCTGTCTGCATGTCACTGTAAGTCATAGCAAATACAGCAGCCCCAGATTCCACCAAAAACTTACAAACTTGTACATTATTACAGGAGGCAGCACAGTGTAGGGGTGTCCTAAGAGAAGAGGCGACAGAAAAAGCATGACTTCATATGGGCTGGTTCATATATGAATGTCATTATTAGATCATATTATTTCATATTCATACTAACTTATTTGCAATACTTATACAAACCAACAAAAAGAGACAGTTTAAGACTTGCTTAAAGACATTCAAAACTCACCAGCCATCACTGTCAGCTGCATTGACATTAACACCAAACTGCACCAAGAACTTGACTATCTCGGTATGACCAGCACAAACAGCATTATGCAGGGCAGTGATTCCTTCATCATTAGGCTGACTTGGATCCTCAACCTAATTAACAACAATGAAAATGAAAAAAACAATGAAACAGTTCACTCAGTTATACAGTGGAGAAAATAACTTAAACGTGTCAACATTTTTTTCAGTACATACATGTATATGTATATGTATAATTCAATGCATGATTTTTTTTTACCAGATATTGATGTTAACTCAAAAAATTCTCACATGTAAAGAAATCAGAACCTTAAACCCCCAAAATAACAAAATGCTTGAGGACAAAGATATTAATCACACCAAGAAAAAGCAGTCAACAAAGGTACGGAAACGTAAGTACAGACAATAGACAGCTTGCTGGTAATGACTCAAGAAGCATGTGGCAGGGAATACACATGATCTCAGATCTTAACCCTTTGAGCTTTAGGGTTATTTTTGGGGTAATTTAACTACCTTTACTTTTAAGCTTATCTCAGTCATTATAAGACCCATCAACCCATGGTATATGTTTATTTTTTCCGGACAGTCCAAGCCAGGGTGTCAAACTCAAATACACAATGGGCCGAATTAATAAAAAAATGTGTCCAAGTCGAGGGCCAGACAGATTAATTTTTTTTTTATGAACTTTTACACATGAATCTAAAAAGTGGCCTAAATCTTGGGCCTATTAGCTATTCTATTATTGCTAGAGATGCACCGATCCGACTTTTTTAGTTCCAATACTGATTCCCATGGGTTTTGCATGTAGGTCAATACCCAATACTGATCCCCACTGAATTAGGAGAGAGGCATTATTCTCAGATTTTATTGCTCTAATCTCCTAACTGGACATTATTTTCTACGCCAAGACAAAACAGAAGAAAATAACAGACATAAGTATGATAAATACTTATTTAGAATATAATTGAAATAATATCCAGGAAATCTTACAGTCAGGCTTCAGAGTTAATCATAGTAAAGAATCACCTCTAGTTAAAGTCTTTAATGACCTCTTTATCTCATTTGATAATGGATATCAATGGATATCAATATTAATCCTATTAAATCTTAGTCCTGTCTTTGACACTATTGACCATGGCATCCTACTACACCAGCGTGAACACATGATAGGTACCAAAGATTCTGCATTAGCCTGGTTCAGATCGTACTTCTCTGGTCACTACCAGTTTGTACACGCTCATAATGAGTCATCATCCCACACCAAAGTAAAGTTTGGTGTACCCCAAGGCTCAGTGCTAGGGGCCATGGGCATCTTTTTTCCCACCTATGAAATATCACTAAGATTAGAAAGTTCCTATCCTTTGAGGATTCTGAAAAATACATGCATTTATTACCTCCAGGCTTGATTACTGTAATGCTTTGTTCTCTGGGTGTAGTAATACATGTATCAGAAACCTACAGCTAATACAAAATGCCGTGGCCCAGACACTCACTAGGACTAAAAAATATGAACATATCTCTCCTATCCTTGCTTCCTTACATTGGCTTCCTATTAAAAGTCGAATCGATTTTAAAATACTCCTAACCTACAAGGCCCTCAATGGCCATGCTCCAACATATATTAAAGACTTACCGTAATTTCCGGCCTATAAGCCGCTACTTTTGTCACACGTTTTGCCCCCTGCGGCTATTACGACGATGCGGCCAATTTATGGATTTTTACCGGCTGCCTGTGCCAGGCGGTCCCATCTCTTCAATTCTGACACGGAAGAAGAGGAGTTTAATGGTTTCAGTGCCTCTGAGAACGAGGACGATAACGTCTGGTAGGCTAACTGTTAAACTAGCCTGTGTGAATGGCTGTGTGCTTGTGAAAGTTTCTGTTAAAGTTTCTCAATGTGATTTTAGGTCGATACGTTTGTACGCCTGTTAAAATGCTGGTTATGTGTTAAGAGCATTTGAAGCGTGAGCTGGTTAATATAGATGGCGTCATACCAATAATGAATGGATGAATTGTGAATGGCTGTGTGTTTAGGAGGCGAGCTGAGGGGAATTGATGAGAAGTTTGAAGGGAATCACGTAGGCTACTGTTGAAACATTGCGTTTTTTTTAACACGAACTAATTAGCTACATTATTAGAAGTTGAAAACATTGAAAACATTGTAACATTGACTGTCTGCGGCTTGTGAGGCGGTGCGGCCAATGCGTGTACTGTTTTTCTTTTAGGCCGGAAATTACGGTACTTGTCCCTTACCACCCTCCTAGAACCCTAAGATTCCAGAATTCTGGTTTTCTTGTAATCCTGAGAATATTAAAATCGACGATAGGAGGAAGAGCCTTTTGCTACCATGCATCCCTCTTGTGGAATACCCCCCCCCCCATCCGACAAGTGGACACTCTCAATACCTTTAAGTCTAGACTCAAAGCCTTGCTCGATACTGTTTCCTATAGTTAGGGATGGTGCATGGTAAATCATCACTCCTCATGGGTCTTCTTGGAGGGACTGCCTCTGCTGTTGCTCCTAGCTGTGAGGCATGATGGTGGCCACTGACCATGCAGTAGTGCTGGGTTGCCATGCACCATACCTTAGTTATGCTGCTATAGCCTAGTGCCGCCACAAACCTTTTATGTGTCATGCAGTACAACTCTCCCTCCCTCTCTCTCTCCCTTATATATATATCGCGAATATAAGATGACCATCTTTTTTCAGGTATTTACTGGAAAACAAAAACATTGTCTATGTAAATTCAGGTCAGCATGGTAATAATAAAGAATAATTCATAAATCTAAATTGGGTCATGAGTCCATGTACCAAATTTAGCTTGAGATATAAGCCATTTTTACAAATTACAGTGCCCCCCCAGAGGTCAAAGGTCACCATCTGTATTGAGCCCCACTAGGATGTGGACTCAAGTCCCTGTACCAAGTCTGAACCATATGTATGTATGGCATACATATGGTACATATGTATTGAGCCCCACTAGGTTGTGGACTCAAGTCCCTGTACCAAGTTTGAAATTGGTACATCAAAACATTGATGTATGATCTGACTTCCTGTTTGGCACCTTCGCCACAAATTTTGATTCACTGTGAGGGATGAACAGTTTGGAATGTTAAAACAGCTATACGTAGAGATTGTGAGGAATGGCCTAATGATCATCTGTGCTAATTTTTATTAGGACTGGGCAAAATTTGCGATCAGTGAAAATTTTGTTTCACTTCCAAATACTCCAATATGGCAGAAAATAGCATGCCCTAGAGGTCAAAGGTCTTTATATTATTGTTCCATCCTCAGAATAGGATGATGAGTCCACGTATCATACTTGAAAGCATTACTGAGCTATAAGCCTTTTTTACGAATTATATCATGAAAACCCAAAATGGCAGAAAATCCAATATGGCGGAAATTGACATCATAAGTGCATTGAACTCGTCTTGACCAAAGGATTCCAATGGTGCCTCATTTTTGGAAATCAGGTGTTCGATTGAAAAGTTACACACATGGATGCAACTCCAACTTTGACCCATTGGTGGCACTAGAGCACTTTACTTGCATACATGAAACTTGGTCAAATTAAATGAGGGGGCCGGTCCCAATTTGTGTGCATACATAGAAACACCATGGGGCTCTGCAGCTTTTCTGCTAGACCCCCAATTACTTTCTTGCGTCTTTAGTTCACAAATACAAAGGCAGGATATGGGCTAAAAAGAATGCAATCTGAATAGTCAGTTTCTCACCTCATAGATGATCCTCTGGACTAAGTCAAACTCTCCCTCTAGGGAGGAGTCCAGCAGGAGGGCCAGGGGGTTGAACTTAACCCTCATGTTGTGGTCAATGCGCTCTGATCCAGCTTTCCGCAAGTTGGTCCTCTTACCCTGGAAATCCATTGCAAACACACACACACCACACACACAAACAAATTACACCAAACAAAAGACCTTCAGCTTTCAACAAATTATCCTATTGGACAGCTCACCACTGTCTGAGCAATTCTACCAGCTAACAGGACTCAAACCCATTACCTAACTGTGCATTCACATTAATAACTATTTAAGCTATTTTGCTTTAGAATATTATTCCATTCTGTTTATAGAAATACGGTCAATGTCAGATATAGTTTTTACGCCTTTGATGTTACTTAGTACTTAATTCTAGTCAGCTAATTTACTACCTGCTTCAGTGCACATATATTAGCTATGTTAATAAGCCTAAGTTTAAAAGGACAGTTGGATGATAGCCAGTCTACATTCAGATCACATTCAAATCATATACTTTGTCCAGCATGTCACTTATTTTATCCATGTAGCTGATATTCACATTTGGAGGTCTGTCACAGCAGCCAACTAGCATGTCTTTTTGAAGTGGTATGTGAACTTGCGGCCATAATACTTCAACCTCCTCAGGCATAATGTCCTGTACTCACTGGAATTTAGTCTTGAGCACAGAAAGCTCTCTTCCACCATAACAATTTATTTTTCCTATACAAATATTAAAACCATGTCCCACAGAGCCCTTACTAAAAAGGTCTAAATATGTAATGACAAGAATGTGAACAGTTTAAGTTACAAAATTTTGGACATCATTGAATTGCTTCTTAAACTGCAGATATGCGTCACCTTTAGACTTACATATGATATATGAGATGTTAAATATGCTCAGTCCCTTTTATTTTCCATGTTTGTAACTTATCCATGTCCATCAGTCCACTGATGTTCTTTTCTCTTCCTCATGTTCTCCATGTTGATATTAGTCATGGAATCCCATGAATTCAAATGCAAGTTCATAGGCCTGATTTATTTGCGGTTTTGTATCTGATTTACAAATGAAGCAGCGCACCACCATGTTTTACATTCATGATAGCTCTGGTCATGCACAACCTCTCCTAATTCAAAAAAGCCAAGGTAAAGATGGTTCTCTACTGTGTGTACCCTTTAAAGCAACACTGACACTGTTTTAGGAAAATATACCAGCTTCAGGGTCACTTTGATGCTTATAAATGGCTTATTACAGGGTGAATGTAGGCTCTCTCTATCCCCTCTGGCAATTTCTTACTGAAATTCATGCATATTACCTTGTCAGTATAAATAAAACTCATTAAACATTGGCACTAAAGTATCTATCATATGACAACATAGTAATTGTTGACATGCAAAGAGTAACATATAATAAATGTGGGAAAAGAAAGAAATCCATGACTTACGACCACCTCAATGCATAATAGTAGTGGATATACTTACAGGAGGCAGGGTGACTTGGCCCGTGACCTCAGGTGGCTCCATGTTAAAGGTGTCCTCCCCTAGGTTCTCCTGTTCTGGTCCTGCTCCGTTACTAGGGTAAGGAGGGGGTGGGTATGGAGGAAATTCCTCCAGGAAACTCTCTGGGGGAGGAGGGGGCAGAGTGGATGATTGTTCCTGCACCCCTTGTGGGGACAGGAGAGAATCTTCAGGACGTGGTGCTGGGTGAGGTGGTGGCGGTGGCGGGACAAAATCTTCCCCTTCAGTCTCCGAAATGACAGAGGAAAGAGCAGCTGGCTCGAGCAGGATCTCCTCAGGAGCCACATTCACCACATCAGCTGAGGGAGAGATCTCAGTCACAGCTGCTTGACGCATGTTTGAACTTTCCTTATCCTCTTCAACACCTGGCTGGTAACCTGGTTCAGAGGCAGTGGTTTCCATGGCAGCCAGCGTGGTTTTCTGGTATAGCAGTTTCTGAATGTTGGGTCCTGCAGGTCCCTCAGGCTCAGTGATAGAGCTACGTTTCTTAAGGGGCCGTGGAGCATTATACAGCTTCTTGCGCAGAGCCTCCAGGTCCACATCACTTTGGTGCCGGTAAGGGTTGGAAATGAAAGGGAGGAGCTTAGTAGGACTGAGGGGTCTTGGGATGCGCTCTGTCTCTTGGATCTCAGGGACGCCAGAGCCTACAGTGCTCCGGTCTACTTCTGTGTCTGGGGTGTTGCTGCCGCCACTTGGTCGTTCCATGTAGGGGTTTTCTGGGTACTGGTTGTGAGATACCTGGGACCCTCCAGAGATGACTGGTTTCCCATACACTACAGAGCAGTGGCAGAATTGCAGAATTGACTCTTAGCTCAGAGCAACACAAACTATCATTCTGAATATGCCAAGTGTAAGGGTGTAACAACCTCTTCTCTTTTGGGGGCTGGGGTCAAAAGTGAGGAATGGAACTAAAGTGCACAGAATTCTAATGATGTGCAGGGTTGAAGGGCAGTGCTGTGGGGGGTGGGCAGATGGTGGTGTTTGGGCTAAATGTGAGAAATGGGACAGTGGCAGAATGCAGTGGAAGTGGGGTATTGCTAATGATGGGAAGGGGTTAGAAGGGCAGGGCTGTGATTGTCTGTGTGTGTTGCGACGGGGGAAGCTGTGCTGAGGTGAGGATGGAGCAAACAAAGTGTGAGGGTGGAGTACAGTGGTATGAGCATATGAGCAAAATAAAAGATGTGAGCGTGTGATGAATGTCACAATTGTGCTTTGACATCATTATCGTTTTACGTTGGATTGACATAGCAGTTTATCTTGGCTTATACACATTATTTGTTCAAAACTCTCAGCAGTCACATGCAATTATTAAAGACCAATATCCCAAGTCCTGTCCATGAGTATAACATCATAAGATTATATAGAAAAGCATAAAAGCAGGCTTACCACTAACAAAATTGCTGCGGTTCTGAGACCTTGATAATGCTCCCTGCACACCCTGCTGGGATGCATCACCTACATACATCTTATAGATGTAGCTTGCAGCACCAGACTGTGGCTTTTGAAGGAGCTGCCCGTTTGCATCTTTTGTTGCAGGCAGGTCTGGGGTAAAGGGACGCACTGTGGCTGCTGGTGGGGTTTCCTGCTTGGAGGGCAGAGGGAGAGTGTTGTTCTGACACGAGGGGAGAGGCAAACGACTCAGTGAGCCAGCAGTTTGTTGCTGGATGGGACCTTTGACTTTGCCTGGGACAGTACTGGTATGAAAGGTCTGCTTGCCATGTGGTATCTGAAGACCTGGAGGAAGGTTGACCTGTCTGGGTTTATTGGGCACTGGTGGTGGAACCTTCACAACCTTTCCAACAATCTGCAGGCACAGGAAAATAAACAACTGTTACTTGAAATTGGATTTGAAATCTCATAAAGCATTATCTCATACCATGCCATAGGTGCCTTCTGTGTCATACTCCTATAATCAATTTTAAAGGGGATATATGTAGAAATTCAGGGTATTTTTCTTATAAGGCAATCATATTTTCTGTTTACAGAGCAAGTACTGTAATGACGTCTAGACGGGAGAGTTTCAGAAAAGTTCACTTGATGTGTTTTTTGCCAGAATTTTGAAATATTGTTATTATTTTAAATATTGCCCTTGCTTTTTTGTTGATTGATGTGTGCATGCATATGTCCGATCCTGGGAGTAAATGTATATGCCATAAACATATTGTGTCATCTTTTGGTAGGGTAAACTATCGTCCTCACGCCACCCATACATCTATTGAGAGTGCTAGAAAATTATTTTTTTTTAACTGGTCTAATTGCCGTCCTCTACTGCTTACGGGCAAAGAGCATAACTTACTGTATGATATAGTCTATGCAGAGCGTCCACACAGAACGCCATTGTCAGCAGACATAACGAGAAGGCATAAGAAAATTGATCATCTTTCCCGGGATGCCAATTGTCCCGGTTTTTCATGAAATTTCACTACCACACACAAACACACATTCATAGTTTCACTAAACCTGCTCTTTTGCTGCCACACTGCTTTGCTTTCCATTATCTTGATACAATGAATCAATCTGGCTAGCAATCAATGAAGGCTGATAGTATAACGGACACTAGCAAAATGAAAGTTTACTGCAGCCTACTTTATATATATCTACTTTATATCTATTATTCTGCCGGCTACTTGCAACCACACATGCCTGGTGCCATACCTACCCTTACAAAGAAAAAAGAACAAAAAACAAAAACAATACAACAGGAAAACTGCAGTATTTTTTGTTGCTGTTTTGTTTGTTTGTTTGCTTTTGTAAGCACTGCAGTGTAGGCATACAGGAAAATAATACATTATGCAGTATTTTCTGAATGTCGTGTCTATATACAAATATATACATTTTTTACAATAGACTGCATAGTGGTTAGGCTGATGCATTTGTTGGGCATGGTACGTTACATGTCATGGAGGGTGAAGAAATGTACCAGAGAGATGGGCGTAGTTACACTGAGGTATGTTTGGATTTCTTTCAGTGCTCACCTACACCATCTACCTGTGAAATCAAGATCGCATGCAGCCTTTTCATAGGATTGTAGTTTCAAAACTAATGGACATGAGTCAGGGCAAATGTATAAATTTTGTATTAGACATTATAAATTGAAAAGATAAAAATGCATAAATAATAAATGATTCAACTCTTACTCTTCTGTTAATGTAAATTACACTAAATTATATGACAGTAATATTGAATCTGAGGAATTACTGAGCTCTGTGTGAAATGTGCTTCTACATGTAACTGTCATGATGAAGATGCAAATAAGAAAAATGTTTTCATCATTCTAAAATAAATAAACCTATATGGCATTACTATGTAAGTGTATTCAATAATGTACAGTAGGCCTATATTTTAGGGGCAATTACAGCGTTATAAATGTGACATTTGCACTCTAATTGACGAGCAAATGCCACAGCATCTTAGCAAACAAAGCAATATTTTATTATTTTCTTTACTTTTATTATACTACTTCCATAGCTAAATACAGGCTCTCTCAAAACTCATATCATGATTTACATCATCAGAACATAAGCTATTTCATTAGTGTTATGGACATCGAATGGACAAGATTTTATGGGAGACTACGGAGATTATTATTATATATATCCTATGCCATGGCTGCCCCTCCTAATAGACCATTAACTAAGAATTTCTCCACTATTACCTGATTTATGATATTCATATGCTTTGCTCAGTAAAGGGTTTATACAGTCAGGTGCTAGTACAACAGGAACAGGTATTTCAAGAACAATTATTCTCAATCAGTAATTAGCACTTATTTGGGCATTATTAGCACTTGTAGCTATGGGTTTTATTCCAATGAATAGACCATCTTTAAGTATTACTGAAGGAGAATAACTGTTCCATTTGTACTACCACCTTACAAGCCCCATACTAACCAAAGCATATTAAAATCATAATTTATATATAACAACTAACTTACTATCTGCAAATGAAGAGTAATTAGGAGTTGGAAGAATTCTTAGTTAATGGTCTATTATTGATAGAATAAAGTCATGCAGAATAAGATGAATTGTAGTGACTAACAAATGGCTAGTATGTTATCAATTTGCATGTTAATAAGCAGATTGTTAATGGCGAATCTGTGTGTGCTAATAAAAAGTGTTACCCAGTTTTACTACAAAGTAATACGTTTACAGAGAAAATTTGAAATAATTCGCATTATACTAAGGACACTTGAATGAACACAGAACCACAGATCTGGTGGACAGAGGGCAAAAGCGATCCAAGCAAGAGATCAGTATAGAGCAGTGTAACTTTGTGGCATCAATAACCTCAAGAGAAGACAAAATGCTGGAAGGTGGAAGAGCAGATGCCACAAGGAAGGAAAGGTGAACGGGAGACAGATTCCAGAGATTGCAACAAAAGGAGACGCTGGGAGCAGGTGCAGAGGAGCAGGTTGCTAAGGAAGACACACTTTGAATTGAATAACGTAGAGGTCAGAGAGATGTAAGGGAGTAACCTTCAGCGTATTAGTGGCACAGTGTCTGGCAAGTTCTTTGCCAGCTTTGTTAGTCAAGGCAATGAATGAGCAAGGCTGAACATGAGGCCTGACACTTCAGTGTTACCCATACTATTATGATTGGACTGAGACCGTCCAGTGAGGATCAGACAGAAACAATAGGTCTGATGGGAGTGGCCAACAGTCAATTACTTACTGACGACCCAGCAGTGCTAGTGGTTAGCACCTTTTGATGGTTTGCAGGTGTTTGAAATCAGATTATTTGAACCACAAGACAAGTAATCCACAAGTAGATTTTATGTAGTAACTACATAAGCAAACACTCACCTAGGTCCTTTATGCATAGTTCCTCTATCTATCAGTGTGTATATATTAGTGCTGTCAGCGTTAATGCATGTAATTAATATAAAAAATATATTTTTTAAGGCAAACTAATCATGCAGATGCATACGTCACACTACCTGCTAGTGCCCTCCTCATTTACACACACTGCAAGGGCTGTGATTGGTCGAGTTCCTCTACTCGCTTTGTTTAGTTTGCCTGCATATTTCAGCAGCCCACTGTAGGTAGGCTACTTTTCACAACATGCTAGTCCATGTACACACTTTGTAAATAATCACAATGTAAATAAAGACATCGTTTTGAATTCAGTGGCAGAATTTCACGATTCTACTGTGCCTGTCTTTCAAAAATGTTTTAAATTCAGTGCTTCATCAGTACGCAGTTCTTAGGCAGTCATGAAAAATATTGCTTGTTAACAGAATGTAAACTGACTGCCCAGAAATCTGTGGTGCTCCTTATCAAAATAAGCCCAATTCACTGTTGTTTAAATAACCTGCGATGAGACTGATTACATGATTGTATGTATTAGAGGTCTGCGCGGGACTGATTTTTCATCCCACTCCCGCAAGTTTTTGTCCTGCGTCCGCCCGCACCCCCCGAAATGTCTAATATTTCGACCTGCTCCCACCCACATCTGTTGTGGTTTGTCCTGCTCCCGCCCGCTGAATCCCACATTTATTCCAATTTCAGTCATTGCGCTCATTGTGCTTCCATTCTGCCAGCATTCCAGAGATTCCGTCACAATGCGTGAACTTATTGCACAAGAAGTTAATAGAAAGTAAAACTAGTAAAACAAACTGCAACACAAATATTTTCTAATATGCAATTTTTATCGTCTCTTAAAATGTGTTTAGAGCATGACGTATGTAGACTCACACATAACCTGAATGGTTAGAAAAACAATTTGGCAAAATAGAATGCTGCTTTCTGGAACAAACTGAAAAGAGCATTTTTAAAAGGAAAACATAAACTTATTTTAACACAAAGTAATCCACAGGTATTTCAACGTTTAGCCTATCATTTTGATAAGGTCACGAAAAACGCAATGTTGTTGCCAGAGGACAAGTATTCATGTCATCCCGCACAACGCAAACATCCGCAGGTAAGGTCGACTACCACATATGTTGTTCCCCACATAAAAAACCTTTGGTACTTTTAATCTTTTTGTAAAATGTATTTAATGCAAATGTATATCTTGTGGGAGTCCAGGAACAATGTCTTCGTTTGCTCCCGCAAACACCCCATCCCCCCCCCCCCCCCCCCCCCCCGCAAGCAGCTCTCAAATGTTGACCCGCGCCGCATGCTTTTGTGCCATGTCCTGCATCCCGTCCCGTTGCAGGCCTCTCATATATATATATATATATATATATATATATACACACACATACACACACACAGAGTATGGCTCTTCACAGAGCTGGACTTTGAATGGGCCACTCGGAGCTCAATTATCTCTGAATAATCACTGCTGCAAAGGTATAATGACCACTGTCAATGGCAACATGTTTTTTGCTTCAGATTAAAATTTGCATCTCATTCCACGATAAGAGATTATTCATTTATCACAATGTAACTTTGTTGAAAGTGAAAGGAGATCAACTACGTTCTAAAGAATCTTTCAAGTTCAAGTTGCATTCCGAACTATTTGTTTTGCTGCCAGGGTCCTGTTCGGAAATATTACCAGCGGACAATGTGTGTATATGTACACACACACACACACACACACAAAAACTAGCAATGAAATCAATGAAAAGCTTGAGGAGAGTTAGAAAGTGGACAACATTTAAGATGATCTTACCTGGGCATCCCTGACCAGATCCTCGCTGCTTTGGTTCTTCCGGAGGGAGGTAGGGGGTAACTCCGTAGTAGGAAGCTCAGAGGATTCAAACATTGAGAAAGGGCGCACTTTCCTGTCCTGTCCTCCTCGTTTTAGCACCTCAGTGTCAACGTCTGCTACAAAGGCAAAGAAAATCTTTATATTTTACGGCCACCTGCTTCTTACATTTGTGAAAACTCATAACAACAGGGACTGAGGGTTACCATGTTGTTCTGGGGTGTGGGTGTTAGCCCTGGGGAGGGTGGAAGACATGCCATGGCTCAAGGAGGTATCTGTATTTGGGGTAGAAATGCTCTGTTCAAACAAACTGACCACCTTTGGTGAATGGCCTCGTGTGAACATTGACTCATTTAAAAATTTGTGACTTCATTATCCACTCAAAGACTTAAACCCACTGTACAAGGTAGACCTTTAGCCAAAGCAGAGAAAACACAACAGAGCTGAAAAGACAGAACAGATCACACATTTCACACCCTCTACATTTTTCATTTCACAGCATACAATATAAAACACGTTATCTACAAAAAAATGACAGTGACTGTTTTCATAAGTAGCCAGTATTTTGAATGAACACATCAGGGCATGGCAAACACATCACACTGCTGTTTTCTATCAGTGACATGATCCATTTCCTGATGGTTTTCAAAATTACTCGCGTGTAGCCCCACAAAAAAGAGGAAATGCATGTAAAAAAGGCGCTAGGTGCAGCGTTTTTCACTAGGCAGCTGTAGATGCTCTGTGCTAACAAGGAGCGATTAAAAAGGCAGTGGGGCTTAAAAAAATGTTATATGGTAGGGATATAAGGGTAAGATATTTGTATCAAATGTATGTTTCATACATCCTTGAAAGGAGATCCCAGGACAGCATAAATGATCATAACACACTCATCTTCTCAGAGGCTCCTCTAGAAACACGCTTTGAGTAATTTTTGGCTGTAGCCAACAGGTAGCTGCCCTTCAACATGCATGCGCATGAGAGCTTGTGCCCAACATGGACCTTCATGCACAAACTGGCTCCTTCTATGGCCCATTTTCAATGCTTGAAAATGGCATGTGCTAACATGCTGAAGCTAATCTGTGAGCTGTTGACCTCCTGGATGACATGCAACTTTAGTTGCGTTAACTTTAGCAATCTGGATTATCTAGCAATCAATGGGATGCTAGACGATGGAAGCATTCATTTTGATCATTAGTTGGGAGGCTGGGCATCTGTAAATATAGTTCATCTCTTTTTCTCACATATTTGTCAAAAGTTAGCAAGCGATGGGACACTGTACCATCCTAAAAAAACAATATTTTACACAATATTATCGTCTGATGTGATTTAAGTTAGCTTAAGGTTAGCAATAAAGCATTCGTATAGTGAAAAAATGCTAAAAGCAGGTACGTTACTTGCACTTAAACAATAGAACTACATGCAACAGCCAATGGCAGTTCAACAGTAGATGAGATAGGGCACATTTTCGTAGCCTATAAAAATCACAAGTGGGACATCCTTCTGCGTGTCACCAGTGGCATGCATGTCTGAGGTTGCCAACCCCTGAGCTAGATCATCTACATTGTTTTAGTGATTTTTTGTTTACTGATGGCAGCAGTTAGTAAAGGATGAAAAGACATGTTTTTGACCAGTGGTATCATTAACTTTAGCCCAACAGCAAAAGTACATGAATTTGATATTAAAAAAAAAAACATTTCCATGGACTTGACGCGCTGGTGTTAGGACAGCTTTCTAAACCTCCGTGGCAGATGCTTGTCAGACGTTTCCAGTGGGCTTTGCTCTGTTAAAAACAATGGAGTTCTAACATTTTTTTTTTTTGACACGCCGCAGACGTGTCCAGTGGGCACTGGCCTTAAAGTTCACAGTCACTTGGAATTTCACTCCACAGTGTATGTTTACCATATTCTGGGTCTCATCATGTAAGGCACTGTTTAAATGCATTTCCAGAGATTACCAGGTCATCTCAAAGAAGCTAGTCATGGCTCATGGTTTAGTTCATATTCAACTACCAGTAGGCCATGAAGTTTCCCTCAATGCAATTCGGACAGATTTGGCTATGTGCACTGTTTTTTTGGATTCATTGTAGTTCATGGCCATGCACCAAACTCTTTTAATTCAGTAAAGCAACGCAAAGGGTTTTCCATTCTGAGTGTCCTTTGAAATACGCAAGCAGCACATAATGCTAAAAAACAGCAAGAACAGTAGGCGAAGAGGGAAGAAAAAAAACAAAACACAACATGCAACCACCTTTAATAGATATTACTTGGAGAAAATCGAATTACATTTCACAAAGACCATGCAGTCAGCATTTCAGAAATAGTAACACTGCACACACTGCACTACACACACACACACCGCTTGTTTTGCCATTAACATTATTGGCAAGACAGAAAAGGAAGACATCCCAGAACAGAGGAGCTCTCAAACAGTTAAAGCAGTACAAGGTAACTGTACCTTTCCTCTTTGCCCGTAACACTTTCAAAGGTTTAAACAAGAACATAGCTTCTAAAAGACAAGAAAAGACAACAATACACAAAAAGTGAAAAAGGAGATCCCTGTTGAAACTGAACTAGACTTATGCATCAGACAAATACACATTTTTGCATCTCTCATTCCCTTCACTATCACGTTCGTACACAGGTGCAACTACAACTAGATTTTTTTTTTTAGGGATACTCTGTACGTGTACAGAAAGGTTACACCTGAGTATGATTCTTTGTGTGTGTGTGTATTGGGGGTGTATGTGAAGTGTGTGGACATATGGGTAGGATGTGATACTGACATACACTGATGCTTTTCACAAATGAGGTTCATGGCGGAAAAATAAAGTTATTTTAATTGAATTTTAGCTGATGTGGTTTACCTAAAAGATTCCAGACGGTGCCAACATTGAGGATTCAAGGTGAAATTCAAAGTGAAATTAATAACCTTTCTGTAAACCAACAGTGTCATGAATACTTTTTGAGTGTGTTTTGTGTGCAGGGACCCTCACCACACAGTCGCAGAAGTTTAATGATATCATGAGCCTTGTCGGTGGTTTAAAATAGTATTTTTTTGACTAAGCTCCTGATCATTGTGAGCAAGGTTGTTTGTATCTTAAAAGCCCTTTGATTAATGCCTTTTTGCTCCCAAAAAGTGCAAATTAAACATTTTAAATATGAAAAATTAGGTCTTAAAATCATGTTTTAAAACATGTCTCATCTCTGAGACATTCTCAACATACAGACTAAGAAGGTCCTTAGTCCCATGGGCCATGCAGCTCTACAACACCACACAGAAGGGGAGGAATGAGATTGACGTGTTTGAATCTGTGCTGCATACTGTCCCTCAAACATTGCCTTTATTCCCAACATAGGCCCTACCCTCGACTGAATTCTCTTACTGGCTTATTAGCCCCTAGTGTGTGTTTGTATGTATGGCATGTCATAGATGCTATGGGATACATGACTTTTCAACAGAATAAATAAAGTATCTATCTAGCCTCTATTTTGTCACAGTGATCAGACAGGGTGTGGCACACACACACAGCCTCCTTGGAGATCTACCTTCACAGCTTAGAATCACATCAGATAATGCTGGGGAGATCTGAAAATCCACTCCTCCTGATGCATGTGTGGACAACCAAATAACATTAATGAGACATAATCATAACAACAATAACGATGGCAACTTGCATGACACAAATATTGGCACAACTCCAGTGGTATGGATGTGACATTTGCAGTCTAATTGATGAACAAAATGCCACATAACTTTAGCAAGCATAGCAGTATTTTATTATTTTGTTTACTTTACCATGCAACCTCTGTAAATACGTTATGGACGCAACATTGAATGCTCCCTTGCCATCCCTTGTCATAAAAATGTTACTTCATGATTACAGTCAACCTGTACTGTTGAGTGATACTAGTGGCATTTGACAGGTAATGCACAACTAGAAAAAAGTCACTCGCAGCTTTCCTACAGCTTAATCTCACAAGGGTCCTTGTGGCCACCCACGGTGTCAATTTCTCCAACAGCAAGAATGTATGCTCAGTGCTCAAAATGGTAGGCCTACATTAACGGCAAAAAGTAGGGATTGTGAATTGACAGATGATTACAAATTGTGTTAAAACTATTAAAAAATGGGCCTATACATTGGTTTCCATAATTAAAATGAATGCTGAATATGCTCAAATATAACAAATTCACATGAAAAGGTAAGGGGAATTTCACTACTACAAACTACTAAAAAATGCAGCTCAATAGAATGGAGTAAGTGTAGTTCAAGAAGAAAGTTTGTGAATGTCTAATTCATTTCAACTGCACTGATACTTCACTGTTTCTGACAATATCTGGTGAATGTAGATAATGAAATGTAAGGAGTGCAACTCTCTTTCTCTTCTTAAACTGAACTACTCTTACTCCTCTGCTCTGCATTGAGTTATCAACTTATACGGACTTTGCCACAAACATGGACAGAGCAGAAGACTGTGGATGAGTCAAAGTTACTTACACAGTTCTTGGTACTTAGTTTTAGGTGCAGGGTCTTCATTGACACTACAACCAAATGGTGCTATTCTGAGATTTATTATTTGTTAGAAAATGTCATTTTATTTGTATTGGGAGCATGGTGCCGTTCATCTCCATAGTTTGCGATTCTGCTGTAAACACAAAACACGTTCAAACAAGCAGGGGTGTAGTTGTGCGTAAACACAGGTAAACACTGTTTACACACCTAAATTTCAGAAATAGTGTTTACACACCTTTAAATATAGTTGATCCACCTCTAACCAGCATTTACGTACCTAAAGCCTAGTGTTTTTAGGCAGCTCTAAATGCTGATGATATACAATTGGTTGTCAATTTCGAAACGTGAATCTGCAAGCTGGGCTTTATTAGTACTGTGCGCTATTAACAGCAGTTATGGTATGTCTGTGTGATTAATCACACAATCTCTAATCAGCCAGTAAGATGCAACAGTTCATAAAGAATATGGATCACGGCCACTATGTTTATCAGTCTAGATAAAAAGTGGAATAGGCTACCAAGGTAGAAGAAATATTAGTCTAATATTAGTCAACGTCAGCTATTTTTGATTCGTTATGTCCCGTCATGCTCGAAGCTGCACAGCCCTCCTGAACAGCCCAAATAAGAGAAATCTGTCATTAACCTGCATCAACCCAAGCCACAAACATGAGAGTGAAATGAATGAGAAAGTAGAGAGAACAAATCACTCTGCGAATCAGTCGTGAGCCTTACACCTCCCTTCAATCCTCGTCTAGCATACAGTCACGAAAAGAGAAATTCCTCAGAAAAAAGATTATTTCCTCATAAAATCGATCCTTGTTAATATTATCTTATTTCTATAAAAGAGATGCTTTGTGTTGTTACTTTTTATTTGACACATCATTTGTGACAAACTGAGAAATACGGAATATAATAGGCAAAACACCACGTTGTTGTCGAAAATATTTTGAGGCAGTTTTTACCAGATTCATAGAAAATCAAAACATCACCATTCAGTCACAGTGACAACTGCTAAGTCTGACGTTTGCCGTTTTGACGATTAGCCAAATTCTTATGCAGGCAAAATGGGATTGATCTGTACAAGCTCTGTAGATCGTCGCAACCTGTTGCTATACTCTCATTGGCCAACTGAATGAGAATGCTGCATTTCCTCATGCCTCTAAGTGTCTGAAAGGCCCCGGACCCCTGAGTGTTAATAAGACTGGAATAATAATGAAAAACAGCCTGTTCTGAAGGAGACAGAAACAGAGTAAGAAAGATGCTTATAGATCTGTTAACTTGTTAAGTATATGTCCCCTTTAAAGGAAGACAGGCAAGTCTGATTTTCCAGAGCTCCCCTTGCCATTGTTTTTTTTTTTTTTTTCAAATTAACACCAATACATGTGGATTTGTTTGCAAACCAAATAATATACATATAAATTATAATAATAATACAATATATAATATATAATATATAATATATATAATTAATGCAATCTCACTGCAATTAAAAAAAATGTGGTCAATAATGTAGGGTTTTTAAACAACAGTGAACTGGGCTAATCTTGGAAAGGAACAATGCAGATTTTAGCACTTGACTAGCATGCAAAATAAAGCAAGTTGTCACATTAACTCTGTGGTAAAGTGTAGCCCTACAACCTGTCAAATGTACCCGCAACATGGCCAGTTAGGTTTTGTACATATGTGCTGAAGGAATTGATTTCATTTGGAGGTCTGACGAGATGAGAATCTGGTTAGACTAAGTTTCAATCACTTCCCCAAGTCTGACCTGCGACAAGTTGCTGTTGGGTGAGAGACCCTCACCCAACAGTAAAAAAAACTTGGGGTTAACAACAACATTTGCTCAGCACTGCCTATCTGTATGAGTAAGTTTTCCTTAGTTTGATCATAGACTACCATTAAAAAGACAGTTTCTCCTCAAAGTCTGCACACGTGCTGGGCAAGACTCATTAAGTCACTCAGTCAGTCCATTGCGCCACGTCGGAGATTTCTGTATCCCAAATATGATCGGATATGGAGTGCTGGCTTTGTGCACATTTTAACACCGTGTCCAGAATATCAACGCTGAGTCAAGGGATACTGAAGTGCATGTAAATCCAGTTACTCTTAAACCAGTCAAGGCTAATTTTGTCCAAGACAATTTCTTACCTCTCCAATGTGTGCAGGATTAAGGCAATGAGAAGCTGCCGGTTATTTTAACACAAACTTTTTTTTTCTCACCATTTTTGTCTAGTCTGCAGATATAAGACAACCCTCCTTTTTTTCAGAAGTATTTACAGGACAAAAATTTGTCTTATATTAGGGCTAATCTTATCTTTAGGAAAGACTATTGGGCTAGGCTAGGCCTAAAATCAAAACCAGAATTCTAAATTCATGCATCATATTCTGCAAAACTATGTCATGGAGAAGATGATCCTTATAGTAATTGACATGAACATGCAAGTCTTCACTCATGAAATTAAACTACTATATTGTGGGTAAAGTATGCTGTGATGCTCAGAGCTAACATTTTACATAGAAGTGTACTAGAGTACAGTTTACACAGATGTTGAAATGTTTTTTTCCCAACGATTCTGCAAGTAATCGCAATTAACTACAAGTAAATTGCAAGTAAAAAAATTAAACATTTGACAGCCCTTCTACACACCACACACACATATATATATATATATATGGATAGATAGATAGATAGATAGATAGATAGATAGATAGATAGATAGATAGATAGATAGATAGAAGAAAGAGAAGAGGGAGAGTAGGACAAGCTGGGAATGCCACTGAAACCCATATGAGTAAGCAGTGTATGTAGTTTTCAGAGGGGATTGGCCAGTAATCTGACAGGGTTTGTCAGTATTCAGTGTTTCTCTACCTGTGCTAGACTTGAGCTCAGGAGTGGTCCTCTCTTGTGCTGGCAAGGTTGAAGTGCCATCTGGCGAAGTAGGCTTCACTACCAACTCATGTCTCACTTGGCCACGGGGCATAGTAGAGGATTGGATGTAGGGTCCCACTGCTGCCACACGGGACCCAACTGTCTGCTGTTGGATGTCAGATGACACCTGCACAATGCATATATACATATATATAACATGTAGGTTACAAATTAGGAAATAAAGTAATGTGTGCTTAAAATAACTTATGTTTTAAAAGAAAAGGAGATGCATAATCAATTACTGTACTGATTGCACTGATCAGACATACTAGGCACACATGGCTACATCATACACAAACACAGAGGTGATGGAATTTAAACACACAAGCACTCCAAGAAGACACATCATATATTCATTATGATAGAATACAAAACAAGCTTCTGAACCATTTCACACAACGATGGACTCTCAAAGCCCTTTCTTACAAAAATGTAAATTCTGTCTAAAACTTTGAAAACATCTGTATAACACACATGCAGTTAAGGATTGTACCTTTGGATGAGAGTCTTTAGAAGACTTCTCTTTTAAAGGAAAGCCATTCTAAGAAAAAAAGAATCATGAAGTTATCACCGACCAGCAAATGGACTTTACATTTACAGGAACCACAGTGCATTGAGAGCTGTGATAACCATTAACTCATTTTTAAAGTCACACCTAATCTCTCTCAGCTGATCTACAGTCATGCTAACCTTCTCTGTCAAAACATCAATGTGCTACTTACAGTAGCTACTGTACATTTCCCTAAATATAATAGTCATGTTAGATCAGCTGAGAAGATGCCGTGATTAATCCACTCACAGGTAGGTTCTCTTTCTGTTGCAGAGCTGCCTTCTTCTTCCAGAGGCGCTCTCGGAGCTCATTCACACGTTTGTCCATAGCTGCCACCTCCTGGTTACGTTTGTTCAGGTTGTCCCGTTGTTGCTGAAGCTTGACATTCTGCTCTTGATTCAGCTTATTCCGGAGCTATCAACATATACATTTTCATTAAACCATTCAATGTAGATATGTGTTTTCAGAGATTTTCGCATTAGGTATGAAAAAGGTGACAATTTTTTGACAAGGAAAATATAACGGCAATTAGCCATACACAGTATTTATCATAGAGCAGCATTTCGGGCAAACAAACAAAATTAAAAAGCCTAAACACTCGTGTATTAACCACGGTTAGTTTTATTACTGTATAATGTATGTGCGTAATGTATAATATAATACTGTATAATAAATAAACTGGGAGGATGCACTTAGGCAAACTGATTTTAACTGGCAGAGAAAACAAATGCAGTTAACCTAACCATGAGTTTATCTGACCAACCTATACTGTCTAACTAACTATCGACTCTACTAGCCCAATTCTTTGTTGTCTCTTCTTGATATTTTTTGGTGACTTGGAGTCACATAGGAGCTAGTAAAAAATTCTGTAAGTAAGCAAATTCTGCTGTGTGTCTTCAATTTCTTAACTAACAAAAGATTTTCATCTGGTATTTATTTTACAGAAAGAAATTTGTACCCAACTGGTTAATAACCATCTTTAAAGACATTCCAGGCAAGACTGCGATTGTTTACCTCCAGAGCTCACCGTACAGTTGCCGATTTAAAAAAAAAAAAAATAGCAACAACATTGTACATTTGCCCCAATCCATTTGAATTTGTCTGCAAACCAAAGAATACCAACCAGCGATGAACGTGATTTCAATTTTATTCGGTTTCAGTCTTGTTTTCGCCACCTCACCGAGTAAGATCCTGCAAGTGTAATAACTACAAAATCTACGCTAGAGGCAGCCAAGAGAGCCTTCATGCACTCTACATTTAATCATGGCAGTGACTACGAAGCTGGTAAATTAACCTAAAATGTTGCCTGGTGTGCCTTTAAGAACAAGATCAGAGATTTCATTATTTCACCTGCAATTCTTTATAGAGACAGTCTAGTTCAGCCACAGAACTCTGACTCTTGTGGAAGGGATCCATTTTGCCATTCTTCAGTATCTCTAGTTGTCGGCTCAACTCTTCCACTTTAGAAACAGCCAAAACTAGCTCACGCTGTTTTTGCTGGAACAGGCTGTTCATCTGTTCAATCTCTTCCACTGCAATTTACACATAATTGGACACAATATCTTAAAGATAGGTAGACAAAAATGACCACACCATCAGAAGGATAAATGCAACACAGCGTATTAAACATACATTGAAACATAGTGGTGGGAATAGCCTTGGCCTGGGCTAGAATTGGACAACTTAATTGATTGATTCCGTTTACACCCCTGCTCAGTTAAATTTCCTGTCGTGACACTTTTTAGAACTTCCAAAAAATTCAACAATGATGAGAGAGAATGCTGACTGTGTACATAGCTGTAACTAAGACAAACGATGCAATAATACTTTTTGCATATCCACATAATACTGTTTGCAGAAGAGAAAAGGCAAAATCTGTTCAAACTACTGACTGGTATTTGGGTAGACGGTCCACACACCACTAATACTGGTTAAATGATTTAATGTGTCACCATGGTAGTGTATCTAACAGAGCATGTTTCCAAGACAGCACTGGTGCTCACCCAGCTTTCCATTACTGAGGCGTTTCTGTTCCACTTGGCCCTTGAGGGCCCGAACTTTCTTCAGACGAATTTCCTGTTTCTCTACATTCTCCCGCAATCTCTGCAGCTTCTCCTGTTCCAAGGCCTGCTGCTGCTTCCTCTGGTCCTGCTGTTTGAGGAAGCGCAACCGTTGCTCCTGTTGAGATAGAGGTGTAATTTGACTGCACATAACCATAGTTCTAACTGCTAGAGTAGCAGAGCATGCAGCATTAGTGAGATGAACAAAGTCTGGTGACTTTACGCAGGTGGTAAGCCAAGTTCTGTGGGCTTCAAGTTGTCATGAATAGTCATCAGGTTACTCTGTATAAAACAATCTTTGAATTCTGTGGTATGCTATTTGTTGGTCAAGTTTCAAACAGCAACAAATATCTCCATATAACACCTTTATATCTGTTACTTGTGATAAAATGGTAAAACTTCCAATGGTAACAAAAAACAAACACACAGTGACTGATGCTATTATGTGTCAGGTGAGATGTCAATTACGGGTTTCGAGTTTCAGTGTGGTCAGGCCCTTAATGCCAAAGGTACACGACGGCGTGACTATGGTGTGAATCAATCAATAGTCTTGAGAATTTGGTACAAGATACACCAATAGCAAAACGGCAGCTAACACTAAATGAAGTATTTTGAAAGCAGTTCTCTGTATACAAGTTCTACACCTACACCCTCATCTCACTCCTTCTGCATGGAACAGTCATTCTCAATTAAAAAGACGCAATTAGGAGTTATTTAGACACTATAAGCACTTGTAGTTTTCTGTTTTGTATTCAAGAGAATAACTGTTCTATAAAAGATAGCCTAGTAGCCTTACTTAGCCTATGCCAAACTGAGCTTAGATAACAGCTCTGTTGCTAGCTCATAAACTGAGTGCTAGACAGCCGTCAGCCTGCCTGAAAAATGTTTGAAACCAACGTAGCAACATCAAGTCCCCCTACCGGAAAAGTTAAAGAACTATCTCTTTAAACAAACTAACAAACTATCTGTACACTTACAAAGATCTCAATGGCTACTGTTGTCTAGAGTGAGAGAATTCTCTCTCATATTGTCACAGCATGGCGAGAGGATGAGCCTGAATTCCGCAGACGGGTGAACTCTCAAGTCATGTCTAACAGGCTACTTCTTATGGTTTTTATTCTCTCTTTTACTAAGTACCTTGGAGGCCAGGAGTTGCTGTTGGGCATCGATCTGCTGCTGCTGTCTGGCTGCCATCTCTTGTAGCTCTGCAAGGGTCATGTCCATGCATGGAGCATTTACCTGTGCAAGGAATTTCAGAGGTCAGGAAATTTGACGAGCATTGAGTGCCACCTGAAAATCTGAAAACTGCTATAACTTAGGAATTTAAAAATGTGTAAATAGTAATTCTAATGTAAATGTCCTGGAGAGGTGTAAAGAAAATATGTGACGTTCATGTGCTGAAGGGGGTACCACTTGACATTGGATGTCCCACACAATAAATAATTTTGTAACAAGGGTACACAGTGCGTCTTAAAACAGCTGCAACCCAAACATGTGATTTCAACTGTGGACAGTCTTGGTAGCCTACTTTCAACAAGCAAGTGGCTCTTTCAACTGCACGGGCCAAGATCTATGCCATTAGATGTTCAATAAGGAATTATCTGCCCACAGGCTAAGTAACTGGACTACCAGTTTCCTGGAAAACATAATTTCTACAGGCACTGCCCTAGTCACACATGAAAAATAAAAAATAATTTTCTTAGCTGTATTTTTTTAATCCAAACACAAACTTAAGCAAGTCTACATGTACTAGTAGGCTACTCTGAATAAAGTATCGGAATAAATTGACAGACAATAGGCCTCATCATGTTCACATGGGTATAGGTAGAAGAGTTAACCTCTTAAAACTCTGGTTGATAATAATGATTTATAAAGATTTTAGCTTCCTATAAGGCCTACTATTTATTGAATTCACAGAAACAATGCAGTGTGCATCATAACAATAACGAGCAAGTGCAAAAGTCTGCACATCCCGCTGGCATAATCACAGTAATGTTGAGTTGACATTTATTTATAAATGTCTGAAGTCTGCTGAACTGTGCCTATTGGTTACACTTGTACTCAGTAATGCAAAAGATAATGGTTTGACTCTTGACTGGTCAATCAAGTGAAGTAACACAGAGGTACTGTATTGGTCCAAATTGAACACGTTTTTTTTTCCTGAAAATACTTCTGGAAAAAGGGGGATTGTTTTATATTTGTGGACTACACAAAGTAGGGGGGGTGAAACTGCTAAACCTGACCTTCCCAAAGGTGCTTTTCACTGGTTTCTGTAATGAACGGTTTGCGAAAAAATTAGCGCTGAATTTATATCAAAAATGAATGTCACTAATTTTAAAAAGCCTAGGTCCCATAGGGTGACGTTACGAGAATAACAAATCCTCAGTTGTAAACACCAGCTAATTTGCATCAGTGTCCCATTGTGAATATAAATTTAATACGCTCAAGGGGAGTGGATTAACTTTTGATATGCAATATGCACTCCTTGTTAGTTCTTTCATTGAGTTGTAGCTTGAATGTTATTTTCTTTTGTAAGTCGCTTTGGACAAAAGCGTCTGCTAAATGCCTAAATGTAAATGTAAATGTAAATGAACAAAAGGCAAGGTACTTTTCAATATGTTGCATGGCTGGTTTTCCAACAGGCAACACTATGTGGGGCAGGGAAAGTCACTTTCCCTTTTCCTGAAAGTCATTTTCCTCTTTAATGTTATAACTAGCCTCATTTTGTGCACTGTCACTGTGGACAATCTGTCTTCCTGACCATTAGGCCATAACCTTTTTACTGTTGTTTAAACACAATTTCCAGCATTTTTACAGTTTACATAGATACATAGATACAAAACAGTGAAATTGCATAATTTTTGACAGCCCTACTTTTTCATCTACAAAGGATGATTGCATTTAAGAGACAAATGTCTACAGAAAGACAATCTGACCATTATTTTTGGATATATGTGACACATTAGTTGAATGTAACACATTCGTTGATACAATGCCATTTCACTCCACAAGTTTTGTTTTACCCCTGCTACCAACACATTAAGGCTCTTTGGTCATTCATGCGATGTAAGCTAACAGTGATGCATGTTATGCAGACAAAATAGTAGATGTGCTACTAAATCTATTAGGAGCTGTATTAGATGATGCCTTGACATGTTCTTTTTGATATGTTAGACACATGGCCTTGACATGTTCTGTTTGATAACTAACCCCATTCTCCATTCTTCTATCCACTGGCCCCTTCACACCATTCCTCTTGTACTCTGAGCCTCTGGAACTCCCTAAAAAGAAAAAAGTCAGAAAAATTTTAAAAAGGTACCCAACAAATTCAATTCATCTCAGAACTAATAACTGACATTAAATGCTTAATTCTCATGAAACTCTTCAAGCTGGCATCATGAATATTCTGTATCAAACTACTACAGGAATTCAAGGTGCGAGACTAGCTAGCTTTCAGTGTTGTTGGATCTATGCAGACTAAGCCATCATTTGCAACCATTTCAGTTTAAGTTACCTTAATTAGAGATGGTATGCTCACAAACACACACTCTAAGAGCTCACACTGCCCTGTGCCTGCCCTGACCACAGAACTCAGTGCAGGTTCTGGATCGTGGATAATCATGTAGCTCAAAAGGTAAGCCTACCTCAAAACTGCAGAATTACGTTAACTAGGTACAATATTTGAATTGTATTGTTTACCACATCAATCCCCATCGCCAGGCTTAATGTTGTCAGTTTATTTGCTTGCCATGTCCATTTACAGAAAATGGTACAAACCTTAGATGGCTCAATATTATTTTTAATCCCAATAAGCATCATTATTGTAAACACTGTTTGCCAAAAAGAAAATCTAGGGTAAGAATACCCATTAAGCCCATGTACCATTTAAGCCCACTTTCAACTTGGAAGTCAAATTTCACAAAAAGAAAAACATATTTAGTTTTACTCATTGTTTTAATTAATCCAGCACTTTGTTAGCTCAATGTGTTCACATAAACCAATTTTAAGTTAGCCTGACATCTTTGCATAGAGTGTCAAGGTTACTCACAAAAAGTGACCTCACAACTTTGGTGTTTCGGGACCCGTCAATCTTCATAAGTATTTTACTGTTTTTAGTTACTTATTCCATTCATTTTATGAAAAATTATATTTCTATATTAAGGCATAATACTTTGTAATTTTAAGCTATTTTTCTATATTTGGAAAGGTGACTTTCACGCGCTAGTGCACAGAGCTAGAGAGCTTGTCAAACCACAAGCCTTGTTTAGTGATGCACTAGCAAAAAATGTCAGATGTGTACAATGAATGTTTTGTAATTAATATGACATTAATCTACACATTAACACATTTCTAATCCCTTTAGAGGATTGAATATTTTTGCCAAATATTAAAAAATTAAAAAATTAAATTGCCAAAGGTGGGCTTAAATGGTACAGTGCCACAAACTACAGCCAATATAAGTCAACTTACAACAGATAGTAAGATCATATTCATAAATGTATGCAAAGTAATATTCATGCATGATTCTGTAAATATATCTTTAATTTTGAGAGGAATATATTGTCTTTTTTAACTACAACTCAGTAAGGCACCAGTTAAGCCCACTGGATTTCCTCCCTTCAACCAATGTTTTTCTCTTGTGCAGAGGTGTTGATAACCATTATTTTTGTCCTTTTACCTTTTTAACCAAATTTACAAATATAAAAGTAGGCCTCCATACATGATAGACCAAAGACTGCACTGTATTTCTAATTTATACAATAGGCAACAGCTAAGTGCATATCACCTTTTTTCAAAGATAAAAGGGCAATAAAAAGAAACATTAAAATGAATATCTTGTTTAATATAGGTAGGGATGCACTATTGTGACTTTTTAATCAAATACTTATACGATCCCTAGGTTTTGGGAGTCCACTAATAAACAGCACAGATCTGATCTTATTGATCATTAAGCATCTACATTAAGCTGTAGATTTTGTTTGCAGTGTGAAATACCCTGCAGACAATCATAAACATGAACTTAACACAGTCTGAATCTGAATAGATCATCCTCTGTCAAAGTATCATTTATAGGTGTGCATCTTAATAGAAGTCCGGCCTGCAAAGTTTAGGCTTTGTATGATGAAATGAATGAAGAAATTAACAAATTGAGAGAGAGAAAGAGAGAGAGAGGGAAAGAAAGAAAGAAAGAAAGAAAGAAAGAGAGAAAGCAAGAAAGAAAGAAAGAAAGAAAGAAAGAAAGAAAGAAAGAAGAGGAAATAAAACAATCACAAAATAGAAGAAAGGACCAGAGGTTATGATTCAGCCTAAAGATTATTGTGTCTGTGCCTTTTCACAGTCCCTGCAAGTCCCACATCTAGCTGAAGGATTATTTTACATTTTTTATCTATTTAACATGTTACTGAATTGATGCATTGCTGTATATCATATTTTATTCAAAAAATATGATGTGAATTTATTTACCACTGGACCAATTAAGCCCCTGCCAGACTTTTGACAAATTTTGTAAAATACCTGTATTATATCTTTTGAAATCTATAAAAATGAATGCATACATTTTCAAATGAGAGATTAATCTTGCAGTTTGACAAGTTATCTCCCCTGTAAACCATGCTAATATTGATGAAAAATATCTAAACTTAGATGTTGGTGGGCTTAATGGGTACACTTACCCTAATATTCCCCCGAAAACTCCTCAGGTAATTATTTACAGCAAGACTGGATAATAAGTTTTCTAAAATGCAGGCCTAAGTATGTAATGAGCCTTCATATACTTATATAATAATATAATAATTTACTTCCCATTAATAATAACAGGATGTACATTATTACATATATTTCAGATCATGACTGTATCCTATGTTTATAAGCCTATGTGAATGGTGGACACAGATAACACTTTAGCTGCTGCGTGGGGAATGATTAAATTCCATGACTTTTCTAAAACTTTCAATGAATTTACAAATTTCCTTGACTTTTCCTGGCCTGGAAAATGGTTCCCAGTTTTTCCATGACTATTGGAACCCTGTCTCTGGATCTACACTGACATTTTGATTAACACCGAGTTTTCCTTTAAATATCCACAATTGGGTCTATACAACCCATAGATACACAAGGGGCACTGACCTGACTCCTGACTTGGTGCTCGGCTATGTCGCAGGAGGAAGCGCACCTCAGCTCTCTGTTGTCCCCAGGCCTGCAGAAGATCCAGCATCCTCTCTCCATCACCCACTGGACGCTCTGTAGACAAATACAGTCAAATTGGGCAACACTTACTTTCATTTAAATATTCACACAACCACCATAAAATTTCTGTCTTGAAAACCTGTTGTATGATCTACATTATATAATCTACATTACTTTTATATAGCTAGGATTATCAGATGGCCGCCTCCAAGTTGGGTCAATTTGCCAAATCATGGCCCTGGCGCACGAGGTCAGAGCACACAACATGGAGCAATATTCTCTCCATCACTAAAAATAGTGCTTCTGAAGGACAAATAATAGTGAGTGCTATTTCAAATTCATACCCCTTCTCCTTTAAATTACACACTTGGTTTTTAACATGCATATCACATGAAACTGCAGGATTTGAGCTTGCTAATCGTGTTAGTTGCTAGTTCCTGTGATAGACAGCTTGTATGAAAATAGTAATAGGCTATTAATACAACTCTGCATTTCTCACACACATTCTTTAGTGTAATATCGCAATATCCTAAACTCAAACATGGCATACTGCATATCAAAAAAAAAAAAAACAAGAAAGATTCTACTGAATCCAAGAGCATTCCCTGTGTTGTAATTTCATCCTATTTGGAAAGCCATCTTTGCAGTGCAAGTCTTAGTAAGTCTGTTTCTTCTAAAAACTCCCAACTACAATTTTAATCGTAATAAAAAAAATTTGAATTATTTGAACTGACATATTAGTCTTACCATAAAGAATACCATATGTCAATAAAAAGCACAGCAATTATCCTGACTACCCTAGAAATGGCTTTGCAATCAAGCAACCTAGTTACCTCAATTTTTTTTTCTATTGTCAGATGCTGATGAAAAAATCTTCTTTAAACATTTCCATGCACTGTGTAATTCTCTGTAAATTTAGCTCACTTTTTGTGCATCTAATTCTATTTCAACTGTTCAGCATAGAAATGTCATTCAACCACTGTTACGTAGGTCTACAAAAGAAGACTCCTGCAATCTATTTTCCATTTTTGTACTATTTACACTTTTTGCAATATTGGTGATAAACAAGTGGAAAAGTCCCATTAAAAATGAATGGTGAAATTTTGGAATTCCATGATAATTCTATTTCCCATTGTTCTCTCCCTAGCTACCTATTCCTCTCTGCAAACATTCCACGGTCTGTATTGTATTTTATACTATTGTGTAAACTATCAAACTAATCAACTGCTGAAACCAACACAAGAACCAACATCATTAACCATCAACATTATGTCACAGCTGAAGCAATATGAACCATCTCTACCAATTCAACTACTGAAACAGCCTAGCAACCACCACATGTACCCTTGCAACTTCTTGCAAACCACTTCCACAATAACAAACCAGCAATCAACATAGCGACCAAGTTGATTAACCTAGAAACCAGAATAGCAAGCACCATATAGGCCCTGGCAACCAAAAAGTCCCTCTGAAAATGAATGGTGCAACTTTGGAACTTCATGAGAATTCTATTACCAATTGTTCTCTCCCTAGCTACCTACTCTTCTCTGTAAACATCCCACAGTCCTTTCTGCAGTCTGTATTGATCAAACTATCAAACTAATCTAAACTGAAACATTTTAACAGCCTTTTAGTACAATACACAATTATTTAGCAACTGTCAGCAGTATGTAACTACCTACTTCTCCAAGTAACAGTCATGCAACCATCTCTGCTACCCTAGCAACGTCCTAATAGCCTCTCCCACAATGACAACCTAGCAACCAACATAGCAATCCACATGATTAACCTAGCAACCAGCATAGCGACCACCCTGGCAACCACCTCAAGTACTTTTGCAACTTCTTGTAAACAACTTCAACATGACGACCCAGCAATCAACCTAGCAACCTACATGACCTCGCAACCAACATAGCAACCACCATAACCACCCTAGCAACAGTCTAGCAACCATCTCAGGTATCCTTGCTGCTTCCTCGCAACTACTTCCACAATAACAACCCAGCAACCAACACAAGAACCAACATCATTAACCATAAGCTATCAATCCAACCATCTCTATCAATTCAACTACTGAAACAGCAGGACAACCACCACATGTACTTTTGCAACTTCTTGCAAACCACTTCCACAATGACAACCCAGCAAACAACATAGCAATCAACATGATTAACCTAGCATCCAGGATAGCAACCACTGTAACCAGCATAGCAATGGTCTGGCAATGTCCTCGAGCACCCATACAACTTCCTGGGAATCACTTCCATCACTTCCACAATGATGACCCAGCAATCAACATAGCAAGCAATATGATTTACCTTGCAACCAGCATAGCAACCACCATAACCGCACTAGTAACCCAAGTACCCTTCCTGCTTCCTCACAACTACTTCCACAATAACAACTCAGCTCTCAAATTGTCCTCACTATTTATTCAATGTTTTCCCACTTTTGTTCATTTATTAGTTATGCACTATTTTCCACTTTATTTATTTGATTTCATCTCAACTTTACAGGGCACTTTAAACACACACACATAAATTCAAAGAAATGTTCAGGAACATTTTTGTTTTGCATTTTAACCCTAATTGTCCCTTGCTTCACAAACCTCTTTGCTTCTTTCTCTTTAATTCTTTGAATTATCTATTCAATATTTTGCTGCTTTTATTTATTTTATAATCATTTCTTCACTATTTCTACTTTCATCTATCAATTTTACTTAATGATAAATCTTTGGGTTGTGATTTAACTTACCAAGAAAATTTGAGTTCCTGTTGCTATCTGCCTAAATACCTACTATTACCTGTAACTGTAATCTAATCTAATCTTGGTCTACTAATTAGATCGCCTTATGTTTCTTCATTATTTTTACAATGTTTTTTCACTTTTATTAATTTATTAGTCACCTGTCCACTATTTTCCACTTTTATCTATTTATTTGACTTCATCTGAACTTTGCAGGGCACTTACACATAAAGAACATTTTTGCTTCTCTTTTGACCCCTCATTGTCCCTCATGGTGGGGTAGCTTGAACAAGACAATATCCATACAGTGCCAGCTTACCCTAACCCTAAGCCCAGCCCCAAGCCCCAGGCTCACCACACAGGACCCAGACCTGCTTGCCAGCTCTTACCCTGACCTAAAGCCCATCATCAAGCCCTTAGCTCGCCCCACAAGGCCCAAGATTTTCTGCCAGCCCTTTCCCTACCCAAAAGCCCAACTCCAAACATTAGGCTAGCTCTATAAGTTCTAGGGCTGCCTGCACCTCTTAACCTAACCCTAGGCAAAGCCCAAAGATCCAGGCTGTGCACACAGGGCCCGTGGCTATCTGCACACACTTAACCCTAAGTGAATTAAATTGCATGAGATTAGATCACTGATAATTATTTAATTAAACCACTAATAATTGTTTTGCTGCTTTTGATTATTTTATAATCATCTCTTCACTCTTTCCACTTTTATCTATTAATTTTACTTAATGTTAAAGTTGAGATTTAACTCACCAAGAAAATTCTATTTCCTATTGCTATCTGCCTAAATACCTACTATTTATTTACCATTTCCACCTATGATTTTTACTTAATGTTAAAGTCTTTGGGTTGTGATTTAACTTACCAAGAAAATTTCCTATTGTAATCTGCCTAACTACCTACTATTACTGTCAACTGTATTAAACTGTTATCACAGTGGTTAAGGTATTGAGTATTAGATTAACTCACTACTTTAGCTCAGTAACCTTTTATCAAATTAAACTTGGTCTATTAATTACATCACTTAGAATTATATTTGTGTGGTTGTTGAAGCAAAGACACTTGTGAAGCAACCACACTTGTAAAGCAAGTTTACACATAAATTCAAGGAAATGTTCAGGAACATTTTTATTTCGCCTTTGAGCCCTCATTGTCTCTCATGCCAGCTCTTACCCTAACCCTAAGCCCAGCCCCAAGCTCCAGGCTCACCACACAGGGCCCAGATTCTGCGTGCCAGCTCTTACCCTGAGCCCTAGGCGCGTGCCAACAACACAGGGCCCAGGGCTGCCTGCCAGCCCTTACCCTACCCCTGAGCTCAACCTCAAATATTAGTCGTTGTACAGATGGAAAAGTAATTAGTTACATTAGGCAACTAGTCACTGAGGAAAAAAAATTATGCTGTTAGTGATGCTGTTTATTTTTAATGCAGTAATTCTTCATTGGTGAAGAGTCTGGAAAATAATATCGGCTAGAGTGAGAAGTTTCCATGCTCTCCAGTTTGATTTCCAAACTCCATATAGTGTACTTGCTTAGGCTAGATTAGGTAGTGTAATGTTAGATTTAACTCCCAACCATTCACACAAGATGAGCCATAGGCTGCATGTCGCAAATGAGACACACAGATCTTGAGACGTTGATGTTTTTGGCACAAAAATCAATTAGGTGACCATTGGGGAAATTCTAAAAAAAAAATTCGGAAATTCAGGAAAAATCATGTGTGTACATTTTACCTGATCCACGCCACATCTCAGCAAGATGACAGTCCACTTCTCCAGGCTCTTTGCACAGCTCCACCACATCACGACACATGGTGTCAGGTGTGATGGGTACCTCTGTGAAATGCTGGTCATTATTGCTGAGGTATACAGTCAAAAACATCTGTGGAAGGAGGAAAATCACAATTACGGTGTATATTCAGGAAATCTAGACTGAATCCACTACCTTTCACTACCTCCACAATATTTTTACTACCAACACAGTTAGTAAAACACATTCATATTCACATAATCACAATTTCTGTACACACAACCAGGCACAAGAACAGCTTCTTTCCCACTGCCATAACTCTCCTGAACTGTGGATAAGTGGATCAACCCCACTTTGGCTATTCACCCACTTCTTCTACATTACATACTTCATTACATACATAATTCAACAAATATAAGAAAGATAACCAGAGCTGCTGAGTACCTCTTTAAATGTATGTACTCTTCATTCATTCTTGATTTACAAATCTAATAGGCCTATATATGGACCAGTGATGCACTTTGGCCTTAGGTTAAACAGCAAAACCTATATATTTTCTAAAAACTATTCTGTCTAGATGTGATTTGATATTAATAGTTGGATATCTGACTGTATCCAACAGTAAGGATAGGCTATATCTTAGGTGGTTAAATTAGCTTCCCCAGTAACAATAGAGGCCAAAATGTTCACTTGATTTGTATACAATACAGCTCTATTGTGAATGTTTTTGGAGGAACATGGGTGATATCTCAATTGATCATCATAACACATCTAGAGGCAATATCGACTACAGACTACCTTTCTATTACACACGTGAAAACACAAGTGAGGCGAAACTGAAATTCCAATTAAATTTATAATTTGAGTTTGAGAGTAGAATTGCGAGATAGAATTTGAGATAACATTTTTAGGGTCAGAGTGCACCTTCCCACACCTCAAAACAAAACCAACTTTTTTTGCATGCTCTGGCCATGCAGAATGTGAATTTGACAAGACAATGTAGGGTCACTGACGCAATACAAAGTTCAGACGGTGTTCCGGATCACCACCAAAATTTAATCATCTGTCCCTTGTCGTAATACCCAAGGTGTCCAAATATTTCATCCAAATCGGTGCAGTAGTTTTCAAGTAGTTTACACAGACAAACTAAAGGACAAACGCTAGCGAAAACAAAACCTCCTTGAGGGAGGTCCTCTGCCCTATTTATTTTAAGGACCATACGCTCTCCATTAACATATAACAAATACATGTATATTAGTTACTTTTAAGGTATGTCTTATGCAACATAAATAATTGTATTCATAATAAATAGGGCCTGTATTGTTGATATACCTTTAATAACAAAGTACTAGGCAGTGATCTCAACTTACTAACATGTAGTAGGCACCAAAAGAGAACAATTGTAGCCTCTTCACACACTGTCTGAAAACATCACTTACAGTGTAGAATAGTTTCACGCTTTTGCTCAGGCCGGACACGCACACACACAGATACACAGCATATTTTTGCCAAGGATTTGCTTTAGTCCAATTCAGACAGTTCAGATACTGAAACTGTAAATTTGTCTGTTGGGATGCATACTGATGTTATATATTGCCAAGAAAAATAAGGATAGCTTAATTTGTCCTTGTTTTTCAATAAGGTTTGTAATTTACCAAACAAGTCAATCTCTTGTATCTGTATGATACTGTAGTTTAATGTACAGGAATGTTATTAATTGTCATTTCGCTGGACATTTTACACCATTTTTGCAAAGTCATTGTATGATTTGTATGAAACTTTGTTACACAGTACAGAAAATGGCTATTGTCTCAAAAACTTAAGCACTCTAGTTAGGATAACAAAGAATTTTAAGGCAACTAGGTCAACTACTATTAACTACTAATAAGAGTTTAGCTAAGTTCACTAAATAGAATGTAATGTTAACAGGGAATCATTAGTTGATACAACATATTTAATGTGGAATATAACCGGTAGTTACCTAAGTATGCTGTCTGTAGTTGATGTAATTCATATTTGTAAAAAATTGTACATTCTGTTGAGGTAACTTATGGCAGTTTTCCAATGAATGGTATCAGCTCAACTCGACCTAGCTGTACTCGGTTTGGTTTTGGATGTTTCGTTTTCCACTGCTTAAAAAAGTACCGTTTACTTAAACTGGTTGCTATAGCTCTACACTATCTGTGGTATCAGTTCAGCTCACTTAGAACCTCGACAAAGGTGGTACCAGGGATGGTACCAGGTACCAGTACCAGATTTTAGTAATGGAAAAGCAAAAAAAGCAAGTAGAGCTGAGCCAAACCGAGCTGGTACCAGCCAGTGGAAAAGGGCCATTGGAATTTCAAGGCAACCAGGTTACTTAAGATTTGAAGTTTAGACAGCCATTAATTGTCACAGTGCAGCATCAGTTGAGACTTGCACCATCTTTCTCCATGCCATGCACATGATGCTCTATTGTACACCGGCAAACAAGTAAACAGCTGATACATATTGGTCTGTCCTATTAACAGGAAACACTTAAAACATAAAACTATATGTTTTCTAAAAGCTTGCACTCTGTTGATGGGATTTAACATGTACCGTGACATGCTCCATCCTCCTGTATGCCATAGACAGTACATAGCGCTGTACCAGATTTGCACTGTATTTAAATGCATAGATTTTCAATGTACAATTTCAATGTAATTGTAGTGCATCACAAAATTGTCAATGTTAACATTCAAATTCATATTCAGCATGTTATTTCATGGCATTTTATGTGTTGAAACTTGGATTAGGTGTTATCCAACTAACAAAGAAGTTCAAAAGTACTGTTCGGTCTAAATAAACATATAAGCGCATGAAAAATATAAAATATGGATGCCAAAAATTTGAAGACAAAAAAAAAATCTTGCTATTTGACTTCAATACTATCAAAATCTAATGGAAAAAAAAACAATTTCAACATCAAATCAGAGCAAGCGTCTCTTTTCAGATCACCGCACTATCTACAGAAAAGATCACAGAAGCATTTCAAAGCTGTGGATGCCATATCAAATGAGTCTTGAATCTTGCAGGTTGGAAATGTCTTGTGCACCAAAGTGCGTGATTGAACAGCCTATCTTGGACCTCTCCAAGCATTTGTCAAAAGCGCACTGTAGTTTAACGTTATCCCGATTTTTCGAGGATGGTGACGTGTGTTAATTTGGTCAATCCCATCAGTGCAGAAGTTTAGTATCCAGAAGATCTATCAAGCAATTATTTGAACCTATTTTTACTCTCTTTTGTTACATCTCAGACTATGCACAATGACTACATAGTCGACAGCTCTCGCATGTAACGTACCAATTATGCAACGTGCTAGAAAGTTAAGTTGCTTCCTTAATGGAAGTTCGTCTGAAGTTACGTTTGTTTACAGTTTCTGTTCTGTTATTACTGTGTAAGTAACGAAACAGGCTCACTCAGTTGCCAACATTAGCTAAATTTGCTAACGCTAATGTAAAAAAGGCTCTGGATACACTACCAAAGAAAATGTTTCGCAGTGTGTGGTAATAACCATAGACAGTAGAAGTAATAACGCGTGCTAGGCTAATTCTCGAAGAAATTGCAACCTGCAGCATTGAACTCACCGGCATCATCTTGGCGTCGAGCAGTCAATTATTTATCTTACTCGTGGTTCTCAGGAAAGCGTATTAATCCCAGTAGTTTTGATAATCCGAGATAAACGTTTCCTTTGTGTTTGGTAAAATTATAAGACTTTGTCAAACTGGGTGGGAGGTAACGTTAAATTAACTTTATGGCAACATTTGTAATTCAAGTTAGGTGTTCCAAAAGGCCCAGTGTGCGCGTTATTTAAGACCCTTTTTTCAGAAAATTGACCTGTTACGACGAAATGCTTTAGCTAATTCCTACAGACTGCTGCAAGAAAAGTTTTCCAATGCAGTTCTCTTGCTAACGTTAGTTAGCTAGCCATCAGCTAAACATCTCAGTGACGTTCCAAGTTTTGTCAGCTTTCAATAACTTTCGCCTCTCTTGATATGAAATTCCGCAATATAATTCCTTATTGTGGGTACTCTCAAACAAAACCGGATAACTAAAGTTAGTTCTTAAACATTAAACATCAAACGGTAAACTTAAATCCAACTGTGCGACTGGCTTCAACGCCTCTGAAAAACCTGCAATCCAACCCAGAGTGACGTAGTAGAAAATTCATCCCTTTGGAATTTGAGCTCCGCCTCTTATACCTTAGCCTACCTCTAAATTGGTGTCTGTCTTCCGGAATGTTTTTTTTTTTTTGGAGGGGCGGGAGGGGAGTGTGCGTGTGTTGGATTTGTGTACTGATTATTGAAAAAAAAATATGCATTTTGAGCTGGATGTATTAAGTTTTTGTCTAGACTGACAGAGGCTTTTGGCCACACATCACATCAGGTGAGAGCAAGGCTTTGTAGAAGCCAAGAAGCGAAACTGTACCCATTCATCTACTTCTTGTTGCCCTTGTGTCCTTGTGGTTTTTGCTTCACAAAAGAATAAATAAATAGTGTGTTGAGTGTTAAGTGTGAGTGTGTAAATGTGTGCATGTGTGTTGTGTGTTTGTGTGTGTGTGTGCATTTGTGTGTCTGTGCATCCAAGAAAAATATGTAAAGTGCAAAGACTGCCTCCCCTTGAGTAAAGCAATTGAGTTTTACCTTTCTCCAGTTCATCCAGCTATTCTCCCCTCCCTCCCCTCCTGAGTGGACTACAACCAACACTACGGGAGGCCCATGTCAGGACCGACTCCCCATGACAGAGGACCTTTCTGGACGCCGATGCTGGGCCCGACTCCCTTCCTGAGGCTTCGTGATTGACCCCCCCTCACAATGGCGCTGTCAAATGGACCCTTACTGTTACCCCCATGACCCATCTCACTCCTTTGAGTTTGTCACTATGCCTGGCCGCTGCTACATTGTCCAGCCATAATTCCTGATAACCACCTATAGACTGATTACCATGTAATGTAAAAGTGGGATAATACTCTATTATGAACTATTATGAACCTTAGCTAAACCATAGGCAACTTATAGTCTGTCATGGTTACTACTGATTGTAATTTTTCTCCATGACCCCTGGCAGTTGGGTTAGCCTTTTGAGTCGTGGATCTGCCCAAGGTTTCTTCCTAGATTAACTGAACATAAGGGAGTTTTTCCTTGCCCCTGTTGCTCTTGGGTGCTCCTTCTGTGAAGCGCCATGAGACAGTCCTATTGTAAAAGGCGCTCTAGAAATAAAACTGAATTGAATTGAATTGAATTGAATTCTCTCAGTCTGACAGTTGTGCTTTTAGCTTCAGCCTAGCATAGCTCATTGAATCTGATTAGATCATAGGCATCCCCTTGGCTCATACAGTGGTAATGACATCAATGGCAGACCACACCAATTCCTAAGATGAAACAACAAGTGTTTATTAAATGAAATAAAGATATATCAGTAAATGTTGTGGTTAACCAAGTGTGTGAGAGGAGCGAGGCTGCAGCCAGCCGCGCTGACGGATGGATAGAGAAGCAGAGAGAGAGTACGAGCAGACAGGAAGGCCTCTTTTTAAGGCCTCACAGCCATCAATTAATGGAGCACGGCAAACCGGGCATGACAGTGTACTATTTGACAATTGTCTATGTGTGCTCTCTGCTGATACTGTGAATAAAAAACAAAAAGGTAAAAAACAAAACAAGGTACATTTGCAGCAACCATGCTATGACAGATGGAGGAAAAGATAAAGAACCACAAAAGAACAGAGAAAGTGAAAGGATAAAGGGAAAGAGAGAGATGGAAGTGTTAACTTAATTTGCAAAAGACATGGAGGCACGGCCGGTGTGCATGAAAGAAGAGAGGACCCCGCTATATGCAGGGACAAAGAGGCTTTACCCAGATTTGTCGAACCCAGGACTGATATGCCTGGTGCTGAATGCTGTGCAAGAGGTGTGACTGAGGGGAATGCATATCCAGGGGCCACCCGAGGACCTGGTAAAGTTAGCCATGGAACTGGAAGGTGTACAGCCTGCAGGTGAGGCAACGAACAGGGAAGGACACACTCAGTCTCTGAAACCAGAAGAATTTAACCACCCAGGACACGCAAGAATGATGTGCAGCTCGTAAAGCAGGGGGCATTTCACAAAAACTCAGCAGCAGAAATGAGCTGGCACATGCCTGACAAAGTGAACAGGGGGAGCCAGAGAGACTCGAAGTCCTACACAAGCAAAGAAGGGACAACATTGAGGCAGTGGAGAGGCAGCAGCCCAGTCGAAGCTACTACACAGCCATGGGGATGCCACAGACAGGTGAGACCCCTCATCTCTAAGACAGACATAAACTATAGAGCAAAGTGAGTAGCTGAAAGAAAGGAGTAGAGTGAGAGAAGGACTAGCACCATTAAGTGAGTCAGAGTTGAACTAGAACTGGAAAAACTGGACATAGAGCTAATGGAATACAGCTAAGGAAAAAAGGAGACTGACTGGCAGAGAAGACCATAAATGGTTGGCATACAGAGGATGCAAGAGGGACCTGGAAAGGCATTTGAAATGAGAAATGGAGAAGAAGGCAATAGCTAATGAGGAGGAATGGGATGAGGAAGAAGCCAGGCAAATGAGATGGGGAGTACAGGATTGAACTCCACTGACTACCCTTAGCCACGTGCATCAAATTCAAGGCACTAATGGTGGCCTACAGGGTGATTGATGGTTCTGCTCCCATCTAGCTGAATACTCTCTTAAAACCATATGCCACCTGCCGACCACTTCGCTCCTCCAATGAACGTTATCTAGCGTGGCCAGCACCTTGCACAGGTCAATCCAGACTCTTCTCATGTGTTACTTCACGCTGGTGGAATATCCTTCCGAGCGCTACCAGATCAACAGACCCAGCTCTTCCAAGAGTATCTCCTGGCTTGAATTCCTCTTATACTGATACAAACAAAACTGCCACTACAGTAACAGTAACTTTGGCGGGTCAGGATACTGGTGCTGGGACAAGGAGAACCATACATTTGACATTAGCTCCTGACTGGGACAGATCTGCAAATCATGTACATGTCGTAAGAGGAGAATGCAACTGCTGTTCAGCAGGACAGTGTTCGCATCCAGAATTCAGGGATGCAACAGGCCCCCATAAACCATAGTGGAAGCCCCAAGTTGTGCGGTGCCCCATGCCATGCCCCTATGGAAAGGACAAATGTAAATTGTGCAGCATAGGCATAACAAAACCACTAAAGCCAAAAGGCTGGTATAAGGACCAACACCAGCCACTAACATATGCCATATGTCAGAGGAAGTATTGTCGGCCTGGCACAAATACCAGAAAAAGTATGATGAGGTGAGGTGAGACACTGGCATGGTAAAATCTGCCAACCCTGTGTAGTTCAAGCTAAAACCAGGGGCGGTGCTACCATTCCAACAGCAATACCCGTTGTCACAAGCAGCTACAGAAAGAATAAGGGGTACAACAGAGGAGCTACTGAAGGCAGAAGTACTGGAAGAAATAAGCTGGTCGTGTTGTAACACTCCCATCTTTCCTATGTTAAAGGCAGATAAAGTGAGATGGCAGATGGTCCTGGACCTAAGACCAATAAACACTATCATTGAGAACGACCCTGCTGATGTGCCATATGCAAACGTTTTACTAACAAACATCCCAGCAGATCCAAAAGTGTTTTTAGTGATAGACTTAGTCCAGGCATTGTTTACAATAGGAGTGGTTCCATCTAGCTTAGATTTATTGGGAGTCCAATATGAAGGGAGGACATTAAGTTACACATGGCTCAAGGCCTAAAACACAGTCCCCATATTTTCAATCAGATATTAAAAGAGGATTTGAAGCACATTCAGTACATGGATAATCTGCTACGTTGCACCTGATGAAAAGACCTGCGAAGGGGATACCTTCCAGGTACTAACAGTTGAAGAAGAATAGAGGCTGAAGGAGAATACAAGGTGTCAAGGAAGAAATTACAAAATACACAGCTTCCAGACCCTGGTAACAGAGTGTGTAGCCCCCTGCTACAGCATCAAGTTTGTAACAATAGTAGGTTAGCTTGCTTTCCTTTTCCTTGCACTGATTCTGAACTAATGTTGATGTCATTTATGTGTCTCGCTCTGGTTCTAATCTAGTTGTGATGTTATAGGGTTTGCCATAGTGTGGAAGTGCTAAAGCCGGGGCCTGCTACATCTCCCAACAACATATAAGCCTTTACAACCTTAAGTGTCACAAGCCTTATGCACTTTTTTGATATTTTGATACCAGGGAAAAATACCATTTTACTTGTCTGTAATGATGCCTTATTGATTTTCATGAGTAATTATGTGTTCATCTAACTTTACTTGGAGTATGCATAGAGCACTTGCAACTCTTTGTTAGTTGACATTAGTTGAGGAATTGGGAATATAAAACAACAATTAACAAACAAGCTTTATAAAGCTTTGTGACACTTTGAGTTGTAAAGACTTACAGAAGATAACATTATAATGCATTAAGTAAGCATATACATGTGACAATAAAATTTCCTTGTATCCTTGTATGCTTGAATCCAAATCTGATCTGATGGTAGCCCCATATAGCATCTAGACAAAATACAGTAGGTCCTAGCAGCTATCTACCAGCAAGGAGGCTAGCCAATTGCAAATGTAAAGTGCATGGGAAGGGCAGGACTACATCACTTTGGGCAATGCAAAAGCAGACGAAATAGCAAAAGAATGTCACTGGCAAACCCAAACTGCAGATAAGATGTCTGGCACCATGTCCATTTCCCTCACAAAACAAGTGTAAATGGTGTTCAAGGTGGTCTGAGGGCCTAACCTATTTCCACCACATGGATCCAATAGCTTGTGCAATCTGCCAAAGTAGGGACTATCTAGAATGTGCAATAAACAAACATGCGAAACATGTACCAGAACAGAGAAAAGAACCAGAGCCATCACCTGAGTGGCTAAACCTAAAAAAACATAGGTTTGGTGCCCATAAGGCCAGGAGTCCCAATGGTAGAAAATGCCACCGGGTCAACAATAGTTCAGGCAAAACTTCATGAGTACGTGCCTAGACAATGATCCATTTTGATTAACCCTGCTAATGAACGTCTAGCTAATGGGGAAGAATACCAGCAGGAATGTACAAAGATAGCTCAGCAGGGTCCCCTCGGCCTGGGGCAGGTGTTTCTCACTGGCCCATACAATGCAGGGAATAGCTATTCCCACATTCTCAACATACCGATAGAAAGCAATGCACTGCACTATGTTCACATGACAAGGACATTTCAACACATCCAGGTGGTAATGTGCTGATTATCGAGATGGATAGAAGCATGTCCATGTGCGAAACAACAAAAACACTGTAGATTGGTTTCTCACACAGGAAATTATCCCAAGAGTTGGTATCCCCAAAACAATAAGCAGTGACAATGGCAAGGCAATTGGACTGCTTATTCACATGAGAAGCTTAATAGTCACACAGGATAAACACATCAGGTATGGTGCATCATCCATAAAAAGACGCTAATTGATCCAGCAGGTAGCAAGCTGTAATTAGCAAGCACAGCAGCTAACAATGGTGATGCTAACCCCAGAATATTTCCATTTGTTGGATATTAACAGCCCAGTACCACCCTCTCGTCCACATGGACGTGAGGTGTGGGAGAATGCGTAGTTGGTAAAGAGTGCAGTAGGAGTGGCATTGTTCTCTAGTTTGAACTATGTCTCAATGAGAACCAGGATTTCCAGAGAAAGATGGTTAGGATATGCATTAATGAAGAAGTCTGCTTTGTTTACTGCATAACCCTACAGAGAAAGAGTTGTTTGTGCATGATAAGGTGTGTTGTACATGAATTTTTTTCCCCAATTGGTTCGTTCTGAAGAGAAACAGTATTTTAACGTTTATCGTTGTCGGTTCAACCCTAAAAGTTGACGTTCCTATACCAGTTAGAACAAAAAGAATTAAGTTCTTGAACCGGTTAGTAATGTTCCATGTCAGCTGTGGTACATGACAAAAAGTAGGCTCATCATTAGGATCTTATGTCTCTATCCTCAAACATTAAAAAAGCACTATAGGCTACATTATGTAAGCAAGATAACTGTAATTCTGACATGCTTAACTTTGTATCATACATGAATTACAGTAAGACAAGGAAAATTTATGGCATGTTGTTTATTGGCAAACAAAGCACAATTGGCCAAACCTAGTCAGGGCCCAATCAGTGCATTTTTGTCAATACAAAACCACAATGGTATCTATATAGCTACCACTGTGAATATAAAACCTATGAACACAAGCCCAAAACCTTATCAGGGCCCAGAGGGAAATGGAAAAAACATTCATGAAAGAAAGACTATACAGCAGACATGGGCATCATACGGCCCGCGGGTATGGCTTCAATCCGGCCCCCGCGATGCCCTCGCAATTTTGAAAAAAAAACGCCTTCTTTCTCCGACTCGATCCTGCGAGTATAAATCCATCCACTAGATCTGCACACTGAAATCAACAGACGTTTCTCCGACTTCGGCAAGATCGAAAAAGAGATGGAGTTGGTGGCTTCCCCTTCAACTTTGACAGCGCCCAAGCGCCTCCGGAGGCTCAACTTGCGTTAATTGACATGCAGTGTGACCCCGCTCTCAAGGAGAAATTCACTTCGTCGTCACTGGACAAGTCCTACGGGGCATTGAACGAGGGCCAGTTTCCAAACATGCGGAAACATGCACAAAGGATGCTAGTGTTATTCAGCTCCACGTATGTTTGCAAACAGACTTTTTCTGTGATGAACTATAACAAGTCCCGCTACAGATCACGGCTCACAGACAAACATCTGTTGTCCGTTTTGCAGATCTCTACATCGAACACGACACCAGACTTTGATGGTCTTGTAAAGAGAGGGGACCGCCTTAACTGTTCCCATTAACAACACTTAAATTTATGAAAAGCGTTTTCACGCAGTTTGTTTTATTTTTTAAAAAGGAGCCTGTAAGTTTCATACACAATTGAGCTTGGCAGGATGTTCACATTAACAAGAAAACAACATTAACATGAAACGCTTTTGTCTCCCAGTTAGGCCTGAATAAATTTTTTTAAAGGATCCTGTAAGTTCCATACACAGATCAGTTAAGCTTGACTAAGGATGTTGTTTTCCACATCATTCTTGAGTTTCATAGATTGCCATTTTTATTATACCTATGTCCCACATGAGACAGCTAAATTAAATTTTGTGTGACGTACCAGCCTATTTGTTTTGTTGCAAAGGCATATGTTGCTTAATGATGTTGGTATAGTCGTGTAATTGTTTAATTGCAGTCGTGCAATGGGTGGCCCTCCACTTATTTTGCCAAAGTAACTGTGGCCATCAGAATAAAACTGTTGCCCACCCCTGCTATACAGCAACACTTGGCTATTCAAGAGAGAAAGATTCTGCCTGCACACCCACAAAAATTCGCAATATTCATAAAAGCCAAAAAGATTATACCTGTAGGCTACAGCAAATTGTCAAAATTATAACATCATACTGTATATAATGCATATCTGGTAGTCATGTAATTTGGAAATATTACATAATTATTCAGTATACATATAACACTATAACATTCAGTTTAAAGAACTGTAAAGATGAACTGTAAAGATGGATCGAAAAAGCATTACATATTGTAAAAAAAAAAAAAAATATATGAATAGGCTTACATTCAACTTTTGAAGGCCTGATAGCATACACGGAAATGCGCAATGTGCAGTAATATCCAACTGAATATGCAAAATAGCACTATACTTTAGTTTATTTTGAATAATTGTATTTTAATAAAGAAAACTAAAATAAAATAAATAGTAAACTATATTCCAAACTCAAGGTGGAAAGATAATAAGAATAGGCCTACATTTAACTGAATGGCTGATTCAAATGCGCAGTTAGTTTTACTTTCTCTCCAGCTCTCATACACTTTTTGTGATTGCAAGGGGGTAGGAACACACACGGAAGTTGAAACACCCATAGAGGTTGTCCCCGACTGGTTCCACCCGGAAAGGGCCCTCTAGCCAGTAGCGTTTCATCGACTGAAATTCATTTTAGCGTCACAACAAAATCAAATAACTTTACATGTGAAACCTCGATTTTGGTGTTGTTGTACACTGGAGCTAACACAATAATGCATATTGGTTCCATTATCTCCTGTGTCATGTTATTGCCTTGTAAGAAACATTTATGAGTGGCAATGCTAAGAGTGACGACACAAATTAAGCGACGCCTACTGACTTTCCAGTCCAGGTATGTTAGTGTCATATATACATAATTAAATAACTAACATTTAAAGTAAACACAATGCTTAGAAGCACTTAAGGACAGTCACATTTCACAGACAGAAGATTTTTGTCTGTGTCATATTTGTCAGAATTTCTGTTACATCTACAATTCATATTACCATGTTTGGGTTCGTAAAATCAACGTGACTACGACGGCTTGGAGTATGCGCAGTAGACACTGGACCTAACTGAAATTTTTAAATTCGGCCACAACGCCTCCCACTGAGATTAATGTGATTCCTCTGTCCGCTTCTTTTACTGTCTGTGCCTCCACTTACACAATGACATGACATAACGTAATTGAAACCCTGCCCACGTTTCCATCCCGAAATAGCCAATAGACACTAACAATTGGTTTTTGAACAACTGCTGCTGAACTTCTCCATTACTGAACTCAGTATGTGACGGAGAAGTCCAACAGATGTTGTTGTTTCACTTCTCATCTTTTCCTGCTTGATGTTTGTGATCCTTTTTGCCTGTTAAGAACGATTGACGATTTTTGCTGACTTGGAGCTAATGTAAGCTACTAGTCTCTGCACTGCCTTTTTTACATCACAGTCTCTCAGGAGCATTTAATGGCAACTGTAAAGTTTTACAGATCATATCAAAGATTCTAGAATAATTGGTTAATATCTGTACTAAACAATCATTACATGCCTTAAAATTGTACTTTGGATAAGTTGCTAAGTCATTTATTGTTATTACATCTCTCTGTGTTTTGTTATTTGATGCTTACAAACTTTTGTATGGGCTGATTGACTCTAACACTAATAACACAGTTCAAAGAAATTATGCAGCTAATATTCTACGGGGAGATGGTAGCCTAAACCTTGAACAAAATGTATGGATTAAAGCAAACAAACAAAAATTAATAAATGAAAAAAAAAATCAGTCTCAGCCAAGTAACATGTGTTTTTAATCCTTTGTGTTGTACGTTGCCTAGGGTCAGCCAAGTGGTCTTACACATAACAATAACATTCATTAGGGCCACTTGGACAGGTCCGAGAGAACTACAATTCCCAGAGTTGTTGTGGGTCGTCAACCATCTTGGTATACGCCCGGCGTAGTGGCACGTTTAGTGTACATGGTGAGGAACCGTGTGCTGCTAACCCTTCTGCAGGGGACTTGCGTAGCGTAGACAACTCTTGTTTTAGCTCGTGTAGTGTCATTTGAGAGTTATGGCAGAACCGGTCACTGAAATGTGTGATCAGCTAATTAAAGCTGTTAACGTTATGATGGATCCAGAATCGAGCCAACGATATCGACTGGAGGCCCTAAAGGTAACGTTAACGTTAGCCCATATCCACGGTCCTGCACGTTACCACCTGCTACCGAGGTTAACCTTCCTAACGTTTGATGGCTAAATGAATAATGGATATTCTCTGAAATTATTAGCTCCCATGGTTTTAACTTTCATCTCAGTAAACGTTTGGCTGCCTTTGCTGGTGAAATTCTTTCACTGATAGCCAACATTAGCAAATTTGGCTAACCCATGGGGTGCATGCAGCTTTGGTCATTGGTGGAGCGCCATGCAGTGTTATGAGGCTAATGAAGAGGATGACGAACAGTTTTATTCATCACTCAACAGAACATTGAATTCTCACAAATATTGGAACGACTCCTGTTTCCGACTCGAGCTTATTCTGTCACTTGAGCAATTATGTATCAATACTAAGTTACTGGTAATGTTATTGTTTAACAATATGTGCGGAGTGAATGAAGATGAACAAAACCGATGCGCTATCGATGTGTTTTCACGATGCTAAAATGTATTTTCTTGCAGTTCTGTGAAGAGTTTAAAGAAAAGTGTCCCTTTTGTGTCCAATGCGGCCTTCAATTGTCAGATAGGAAGCAAAATGCTGTGGTTAGGCATTTCGGTCTTCAGATTTTGGAACATGTCATCAAGTAAGTGTACCAAGTGTTGCAGTAGTTTTTGAAACATTGATCTGATCTATTGACCTGAATATTTATGTTGGTTTCATCTTTGTCTGCACAGTCTGTGTAGCACAGTGATGGGCAAACTAATGCCTGGGGGGCTACTGCAGCCTGTTGGGCTGTTTAATCCAATTAGTGAAGCAATTTTGAAATGCACAAAAAAATATTACTTCCAAGCAAAGGCTGATTTGTCAAGAATGTGTTGCGGCATAGCCTACAATACATCAGCTTTTTCTTCCAACAAGTATGCACTAGCTACTAACTTGTCTTCTTAAAGGGTGACAACTGCTTCATATTTAGCTGCCAGTAAATAGGCTCAGCAAGGTAGTTTTCCAGACAATATTCAGGAGTCTAATACAAAGGTGAGCTCCTACTCATTTACTTGTGGTCTGGGTTACCGGCCCATCTGTCAACTTGTGAAACTCTTTGAGCCCATAAGTTTGTCACCCCATGCTGTAACATGCTACCCCTCATTCAAACTTAGGTTTCGATGGAACAATATGTCACCCCAGGAGAAAGTCCACTTAAAAAATTGTGCCATGGAGCTCTTATCAAAGGTTTGTACTATTAATTGGTTAGCTTAAATTGTGATTTAGGTTTGTCATATTTTTTGAATAGTATTTTTCTCTTTTAGGGAACACATCCTATTTTAACAGAGGAAAGTCACATCAAGGATGCCTTGTCTCGCATTATTGTCGAAATGATCAAGCGAGAGTGGCCGCAGAATTGGCCAGACATGCTGAAAGAACTGGAAACACTTACTGCTTTGGGAGTGAGTAAAATTCCTGTACATTTATTTGTTTATTTTTGTCAGTTGACTAAAATAGGCCAGTGCTGACATCATATAAAAGACGTCACATAAATGTGGACAGCAGTAGGAGATGTTTGCGTTTTGATGTTAGGATTACTTCAATCTTATTTAGCAACCTATTTTAGGCTATACTTGTTAGATTATGTTCATTACTACTGTGATTTTCATTACCAATTACATTTTTCCACAGTTAGTCATCTACAGCATACCTCTCAATCTCACAGGGAATTGTCATCTAAGGCAGGCAACTTTATTGGGCACGGGGCACTGATCGAGCAGAATTTTTTTTCAAGGATCCCTCATTATAGCAACAAAAATGTAACCATATAAGATAATAGCCATTTGTTCTTTCAGATGCTTTTGAACCCTTATTCGAAATACATATTTTGCTAATACCACAACAATTTTAATAGGCATGTTATTGCATTTGGCAAAACTTGACAGTGAAGAAGCAGTTTTAAAAGAATAGATGTTTTTTGTCAAATCTAAGTCTACTGTGTTAAAACATATTGTTTTTCACACTAATAACTAATATTGATTTTGTTTGCAGTTAACATTAATGCCTAAGGAGAGGGGTTTGACAGATTGGTAAAATGTGTCATGTAGACTAATTTGTCACTAATGTTATGCCTGTGGGAGTAATGACCACAATGCAAATGGGCTTTATACTGATCTTTAGTATTTTTCTCCCCATAAGACAAGTTTATACTTTGTAGCAAACTTTTTCACTGACCTACTGACCCCCTGAAAATGTGTTGCTGACACCTCAGGGTCCCCGGAACCCAGTTTGAAAACCAGTTTGATCTAAGGCAAGAGATGCTGGAGCTCTGCAAATGTGTTTCTTTTTTTGTTGTTTTTTTTTTTTTGCTAACCTACCAGGCTAGCTGATTTTGATGTGGAGTACACTGCAAGTCTGAACCGATACAGTGCTCTCCATAAACTTTGAATCTGAATCTTTTGATTCTTTTCTCTTCTGATCTTTTTTTTCCTTGTAATTGATATATTTTATAAACTTCAGTTGTATTGGTAAGAGTATGCTTAATCTAGGACAGAAATAAGGGAGTTATTGGGATGCGTTGCCAAAACTGAGTTTTGCTGCTGACAGGTTAAAGGGACATGTTGCCTTGCCGTTTAGCCCAGAGTCAGATAGGAGCATATATGCCCTTCTGGTCACTATGTGGTTTTTTTTTTTTTTTTACTTCTTTAGGAAGCTCAGGCAGAGCTGGTGATGCTGATTCTTTTACGACTGGCCGAAGACGTGATAACCTTTCAGACACTGCCCACACAGAGGCGGAGGGATATTCAGCAAACACTAACCCAGAATATGGATGGCATTTTCAGTTTCTTGCTCACTGTTCTGCAGCTCAATGTAGACAGCTACAGCAAATTGGTTGGTGGATATCTTTCCCTTTGCTAAAAATTATATGCATTGACTATGGAATGATGTTGAATTAAGTATGCTTTTGTTTTCTTTCCTTAGAAATGTATTGCTGGTGAAGAGGCGAAGGTAATTGATTGTTGATAGTATGTTGTCTTAAGCATAAGAAATATAAGAAATAAAATATCTGATTATGCAAATGAAAATTAACTGTTATGTTAATCGGGGTTTCTACCAGGATATTTCTTGCTGGTGTCATACTCTGAAATTTTGACTTAAAATTGCTTGACAACATTAATGCATTCCATTTAGCAGCTTTAAAATGGAAAGGGGACCTTGCTAACCTCCCTCAGTGTGTTGCAGTTAACAGGGTGATGCAAGCATTAGGTGAACATTAAGGGAATGAACCAGATGCACTGATGGTTAGGGGGCCTTTAGCCAGGACACTGGGGAAACCCTGACTCCTACAATAACTAAAATAAATAAAAGTGCCATGGGATCTTTTTGACCACAGTGAGTCAGGATTGCAATTTGACATCCTCTACAGCACAGTGTCCCTGTCACTACTCATCACGGGAGGTGGTTGTAAGAATATTAGCCCACTGCCATTTGGGAGCCTGTCTGATATTTCCAGTGACGCGCTGGAAGGCAGGGGTAATGCTAAACACCAAATAAAGAAGTGTATGTATGTATATAAATTAAAATAATATAACAAAATCCAAAATAAATAAAAAAAAATAAGAAATGTTTTGACTTCAGGCAAATGGTTGACACCATTGTATTGGCCATTGGTTGGCGTAGTGGTTGAGGAACATGGCTAGCATGCTAGTAGCCTGGATGTTGTGAATCCTGGCTGCCACTGTTGTGCCCTTCAGCAAGACACTGAACTTTGAGTTGATTGCCCTGATGTAATTAATAGTTGACAATTGTAAAAGCGTTGCTAAATGCATAAATAAATGCAAATAAAATGATCAGCTGACCCACAATGTGACCAATAACAGCAGTATTAGCAATGACTTATTGGCCTGATTGCCCTAGCTAATGATTCAAGGAAAAGAGTACTAATTTTTGCTAAATGCTAATGCTAAACACCACCAAAGAACATTTAGAATCCATCCCTGACACAGCCTACTATCTCTATGTAAACTGGCTTGTAGGCTGCTTTAGTTCTGCCCTGTTCAACCCTACACATGAAATTGATGAAACTCTACAAATGAATAAAATGAAATTCCACAAATTTACATGGTCTTTAACTGCTTAAAGCTATGATCAAATGCATTTCGGTATTTGGCTCTAAAGGTTGCGCAGCACACTATTGGGTAAAGAATTGCCTACCATAATTTTTTTAATGCTAATTCAAATGTAATATTATCTTAAATATTCTGGTCGAAAGAAAGCATTAACCATGGGAGGAGCAGTTTTGGGAGCGAGTAATTTTTAAAATTATTTCAGAAAAAGATGAAAGAGTAATTTTGCCTCAACTATATGTTTTGTATGATCATTACTACCAAATATTGTTACTGGCCAGTTGTACATTTGCTGTTTCCTGTATGATTACAAGTTGAAACCTGTTATTACTGCCTAAGGGAAACCATGATTGCTATAAAGTTATTATTAATCTAGAAAATGAAATTGCCTATTCTAATCACTTTTTACCTGTTGTCTAGGCTAAGGCTCACTGTCGAGTAGGTGTGGCTACTCTAAACACACTGGCTGGTTATATAGATTGGGTGTCGATGGTGCACATAACTAATGGGAACTGCCGTCTATTGGAGGTGTTGTGCCTGCTGCTAAGTGAGACAGAACTGCAGTTGGAGGCAGCAGAGTGTCTGCTCATCGCCATCAGTAGAAAGGTAAGCTCATAACCCAGACCTTGGGAAAACTTGGGAATTGGGAAGCTGCAAGGCTTGGGTAAGCATAATGGAGCATTCACTTGCTCATTGGGTAAACTGTAAATTTGTACTATTTGTCAGTTTGTGTAAGATTTAATGCAGATTAACTAGGAATGTAATGTTGCAAAATTTCGATTTGACTGTGTGAGGTTTTAAAATCGTGTGGCCAGTGAAGGGAAAAAGATTAGCAACTTAATGAAGCCTCTCAAAATTCTTGTGGGCTCTCATTACCGTTAGCTAAATTCCTATTTCATCAATAGATGGGGAAAAAACTTGATTACTGAAACTAGAACTAGGTTGGCGTATGGGTGCATTCACATAATCTCTCTCTCTCTCAACGTGTCCTCGTCTATGTGCACATAAAAAAGAATAAACATGCTAATAAGGATTTATTTTATTTGCAAGGATTGTCATAAGTAATACAATATGGCTGTCTATAGCTAACTTAGGAATTGTGAAGCTGCAGGGCTTTGGTAAGCTGAATGGAGTATTCATTTGCTCATTGGGTAAACTGTAAGTTTGTACTAATTGTCAGTTTTTGTAAGATCTAATGCAGATTAACTCAGAATGTAATGATGTGCCATAAACCGGCAAAATTTTGATTTGACTGTGAGGTTTTAAAATCATGTGAGATGAAAATGAATGGAGATGAGGTGTTTTTTTTTATTAAAATGATTAAATTTTGATCTCAATATACTTTGCTCAGTAAGGGGCTTGTAAGGTGGTAGTACAATAGGAACAGTTATTCTCTTTCAGAAAGACGTAATCAGGACTTATTTGGACACTTAGGTTCTTGTAGTTCTGGGTTGTTCTGATGAATAGGCCATATTTTCTAAATATTATAGAGGAGAACTGTTCCTGTTGTATTACCGCCTTGTAAGCCCCATACTAACCAAGGCATACATATTAAGATCATAACTCATATACAATAACTAACCTGCTAACTACAAATAAACATTAATGCAGAATAAGATATTAAGTGATTTGTAATGACTAACGTGTTGCTAATTTGCATATTAATAAGCTGCTAGTTAATTGAGAATATGTGTGCCCTAATATAACGTATTACCGAATTTTCTTTAAAAGCATATAACAGTCCTTGGAAACATTACACCAATCTTGGTCTATATTGTTTACTATATTTCATGTGGATTGCTTTTTGTGCGTCAAGCCAAGTAATTATAACATTAATTATATCTTGCGAAACATTACGTCCACATAAACTAGCAAGCTGGCTAATTAGCAGTGTTACCTAGTTAGTTACATGGCAAACTGTCCATAAAAATACGTCCATTTTTGTGACTTGTGAAGTATGTCTGTTATGACTGAAGTTGAGCAGACAATGTTGTTTCATTGAAAGAAGCTAGTAAGCATTCCTCATCACATCTCCATTGACCAAAACTCTGCTCTGACATCTCTGTTGGACTGATTGAGTGAAATTGCATCATAAAATCTGTGAGGTCAAAACATTCTAAAACCTTGAAACTGCGTTTAGACATGTTAAATCTTTAGCGACGGATTGAAACTGCTTGCAACAACATGAAATGTTTGATTCACACTGCTGCAACTCCTGTCTAAAACTGTCTTATCTTGTCATGAATCTTCGGTCTGAATTGGCATTTAAACTACTCAAGTAAACAAATGAACCACTAGAGATGACTATGTTTTTATCTTACTGAAGTAGGATAGTTAATGAATTATTAGTCAATTCACTTGATTTCTGGTTTGCAAACCAGACTTCCATGCTTCTCTCGTCAGTTCTCTCAATTATCTATTCAATATTTTTCTGCTTTCACATTTATTTTATTAATGCTTCTGCTTTTTCCACTTTTATGTATTAATTTTACGTAAAGTTAAAGTCTTTGGATTGTGAGTTAACTTAACCAAGAAAGTTAACCAAGAAAATTGTATTTCCTATTGTTATCTGTTTAGTTATCTGTATTGTCTATCTACTAGTACCCGTATACAGTTAACTCATTTTCTGTAAGTTGATTAACTACTTTAACTCTGTAGCCTTTTATCAATCTAAACTTTGTTTATTAATTAGGTCACTTTATGTTTGTGTGGTTGTTTTGCTTCTTGCTCTCAAATTATCTTGATTATTATTTTATTATTTATTCAGTGTTCTGTCACTTTTAGTAATTATTTAGTTACCTGTCCACTATTCTCCGGTCCACTACTTTTATGTATTTATTTAATATCATTTGACAAATTTAAAGAAATGTTCAGGAACATTTTTGTTTCTCCATGGAGCTCTCATTGTCCCTCATAGTGGGGTAGGCTTGAACAAGACAGCCCCCATACCATGCCAGCTCTTATCCTAACCCTAAGCCCTAACCCTCAAGTCTTTTTGAATTGAATCCATTTTGGAATAAGGCTGTAACATAACAAAATATGGAAAGAGTGAAGCGCTGTGAGTACTTTCTGGATGCTCTGTATGCCTATCACCTGAAACTTCTGTGTCTAACTGACTCTCTGTTAAAACTACCTCTCAACTTTTGAAATGCTTATCCTAGTAACATCAGTTGAAGTCCTTTTAACATATTCTTTGCTAGTTTTGTAGTAAGTGTCTAACTGTTCAAACAACTCTCCTCTTTATTTAACAATTTGTCTGTTCTATTGTCATTTTGTAAGTGCACTTTTTTAAACTTTTGCTTTGCACGTGCTGTGTAATAGAGGTCTGCATTGGGATTGGGTCCCGCCTGGGGCAGTTTGAGCTTGGCTGCAGGCGGGAACGGGCGGCTAAAAAAAACACTGCGAGTTTGTGTGGGATAGCAATGCAGGCTAACCTAGCTATTACAGGACTACTCAGTCAACCAACGAAGTAGAGAAGAACATTAAACAAGGTGTGTACACCACTAAAACCAAACAAGACAAGCCTGACATTGGGAAACAAAAGACGTCAAAAGACATGCAGGGTGAGAAACGAAACAAATAACCCCAATCTCAATTAATAGCATAAATGCCATATTTCTCTTGCGGGATGGGAGAAGACACAAATACACATTGCGGGATTGGGCGGACACGTTGCGGGTACAGGCGGTAATGGTCAGAAATTCTGCGGGAGCAGGCAGAAGCGGATGAAAAAAACAGTCCTGCGCAATTCTCTACTGTGTAATTCCCAGGAATTGCAAATCTAGTTCATTTTTGAGAATTTTTTTGTAATATCATAATTATACTTTAGGCTATATACTGATTATATATAAATTCCTGACCCCAAAAAAGGTTTTTACACGGATGTTGGATCAAAGCTCAAAACCTTTGGTTTTACCTTTGACTTCTACACTAAGCCTATATAATGCATATGTCATTTGACATTGTAAGAAATAGGATATGTAGACATACATACAAAAATACATAGAAATATGTATAACATGGAAAATTATGAAACAACTTTAAGACTTTAACAATAAAAGCTATTTGTCCTTTGTGTTGTCTTTTACAAAGGATAGAGGGTTGTATCTCCTACAACAAATCATCTGGGAATAAAGTATAAATGCACGTGCAAGATGGAGAAAAAGAGTGTATGTCTGTGTGCATGTGCGTGCGTGTGCATCCATGCGTGTGGGAGGTTGACAGAGATGGATGACGAGATCTGGGTGCACTTGCAACACTTAACATCATGCTTAGTTATTACTATAGACTCATAGCAGGTCACAAATTATCTCAATTGCTGTTCTATTTGACTAGCGCTTGTGTTCATATTAATTAGCAATTGTAAATCAGATAGTGTCTACTTTTACATAACTTTGAAGCTCTGCTTGAACTGCAGTAAATGTGCAGATGCATTGATGTTATTTAATTGTAGGCCAGATCTATTTTACAGTGTATACACTGCACCATGTCCTCCTTACGAAATGTTAAATGTAGACATTGTCTGTCTTTTATTCCTGCTGTGAGCTTGGTTTTCCAACATCACCATAGGCTGTTAAAGAAATTGCGCAGCTCTATATCTTTGAATGCGCTTCAGTAATAACACTCCAGAGCTGGGCATTGGACTACAAAATGAGTGATACCATAGCACAGACTTTTTACAAGGATGAATATTAATAGGAATTTAACTATGCCTCAAGGCAAAGAATTCGTCTTGAACATTTTTTGTAATAGAATTATTCAAGTTATTCGAGCAATCATTTCAGTCCTATATTCATTGACTCCTGCAAAGAGTCATCAGAGAATCATGTTGTTTGTATCATCTTTTGTAAAATCTTTTCTACAGTTGGTGCTTCATTTTGTCCCAAAAATGATGAAGCTATATGATTTGGTTTATGAAGTAGTTTTGCCTCAGGGAGAGTAGCCTAATTGTCCACGTACTCACAATTGCTGTTTCATTCAAGTAGGCCTGTCCTACAGTCATACTTTGTCAGTAGCCCACCCTGTTTCAACAACAGAAGTCATTTTGTTTACATTTTAGTATGGGGCTTATAAGGCAGTAGTACAACAGGAACAGTTATTCTCCTTCAATAATATTTAGAAAAGATGGTCTGTTCATAGGAACAAGTGCCTAAGTGTCCAAATAAGTCCTAATTACATATTTTTTGATTGAGAATAACTGTTCCTGTTGTACTTCCACCTTATAAGGCCATTATTCAGCAATGCATGTTGAGATCATAATTCATATACAACAACTAGCTTGCTTACTATGAATAAGGAGTAATTAGGAGTTTATATTGGAGAAATTCTAGTTAATGGTTTACTATTGGTAGAGTAAGCTCATGTAGAATAAGGTATTAATAAGTGACTTGTAATGACTGACAGTTGGCTAGTATGTTATTAATTTGCACGTTAATAAGCTAATGGTGAATTTGTGTACCCTAATCTAAAGTGCTACCTTTTTTGGTTAGAAAATTGGTTATGCTATTTTAGTGGCAGCTCTGATAAAAGGTCAAGAAATTTTTAATTATATTCTGTCAATTTGTTTTCAGCTCATTAATAAATATTGTTATATTGTTACTTCGCTAAGTGTACTCACGCTATTTTAACCTTAACCAAAGATAGCTTGTCAAGTTTTATGTGCTCCCTGGAATTGTAACACTAATGAATAACTGAACAGAATATTCATTGCTCTAAAGTAGTGCTTGAAATGACTATTAAACTATTTATCTGTAAGCTACTAATGGCAATGATGTTAAAAGACGTCAGGTCAACAATAATCTGTGTGAGTTAAGATGACCTAATTTATTCATGTTTTAGGGAAAACCAGAGGATAGGAAACCTCTTATGGTGCTGTTTGATGATGTTGCCATGCTTTACATCCTTTCTGCTGCACAGTAAGTGACCATTCGATCTTTCAGTCATGAAATAATCTAAATGAGTATGTCAGGTTATAATGAAATTAAATGTTGGATCAGCTACACATTCATACACACACACACAGAGTGTGTTGAAATCTGCTCTCTTTTGTACTTACAAAGCTTACTTTGACAGTTTATGTATATTCACACTTGTAGCTGTGGTACAGCTCTCCTGCAAGGACCCAAATAGTGCACTCATCATGGTCAAAATGTTGAGTTTGGAATGCTAAACCTTTCCTGTACTCACTGGACACATTCTCTCTGTAGAGCGGAAGACAAGGGATAAGGACCAGCTTTTCAAAACTGATCTAGCTGGTATTTACCATTTGTATGATAAGCTAGTTATTGCTAACAACAAATTTGGCAATAATGGCTAAGGATTAACTTCAAAGCTTGTGACAATGACAGCCGAATATCAAACATTGTTCAGTCCGCTTTAGTAGGAGGTTTGAAATGAGACAACTCTGTCCTGCTAAAATTCATGCACTGTTCAAGTAAGTGTACAGTGCTCATAAGGCATTGTGGTGAATTGAACTCACAGAAGTAGGCAGATCGTAACACAGTCACAACTTTTTTTTTCCTTTTTTTTTCTTTCTCAATTTTGCTCCCTTTTCTAAATTTTAGGTCTGCAGATGGGGCAGCCATCAGCAACAAATGCTCTACAAAGTAAGTATTAGTAAGCAACACATTTCTCATCGTTGGTGTCTAGTATGGAATGAATTGACGTTCTTCTGACAGCTAGTCATGGCACCCCTACATATTATGCTTGCCTGTTCCAAAAGCGGCTAAAATAACCTTTGCACACGATAGCGGAATACTTTACTAGTAACATGAACAATTAGGTCTTCTGCAGATTGCAAAGTGCAACTACGGTGGCCCATTACACCATGACCTGACGCACAATTACAAAATATGGCTATGCAAACTTTGATTACCCATTTCCTCAACCAGGCATGTTGTTATCAACGCATGGAATATGTTTCTAGTAGTTATGGTACCTCGATTGGTTGTTGTCTTAGCCTGTCATTGCTGTCATTTCTGCACCGCTGCTTGAGTTATAGTTAGAGTAGGCTAAGGGTCACTTTTTATACGGAAGGTCATATAGGCCAAAACGCTTGTATTTGTCCATTTTGTTTGCTTAGAGCCTACGGTCATCAATGAGTGAGACAATGGTCATAGGAGGAGAAATGGTTGAAAGAGGAGTATTGTGTATGAGCTTGGGAGTTCAGATTCAGAAGCAATTCACTAGTTTACTAGGCTTACTGTATAGCATAACGTCACATTAAACTTGAAATGCTAATGAGAAACTTGTCAGTATTTAATTTTGGTACATTGTACATTTGGTACACTGTGATGATTTTTTAAAAACATTTTTAGATATTAATAAGGAGATGCTCAAATATGTTGTCGTGTTTTATTTAGAACAGATGAGGCAATTGTTGTGGAGAGACATTACATCTTCTTGAAAAGACTGTGTCAGGTGCTGTCTGCTTTAGGGAACCAACTATGTACATTGGTGGTGAGTAGCACATTGCACATTGTCATGTCTTAGTTAGAAGACTGGTTAATTGTTAATGTGTGGCATAATTATAGGTTAAAGTCATTTTTTGATTGGATCTTCAGGGTTCTGCAGCAGAAGTTGATGTGCCAAGGAACCTGAATAAGTACATAGAGGCTTTTCTTGCCTTCACCACCCATCCCAGTCAGGTGATGAATGTATAGTATTTTGTTGACGATTATTACTACTGTAAGAATAAGAATGAAATTCTTTGATGTGCTAATGTATTGTTCTCGATTTGCAGTTTCTGAAATCTTCTACCCAGATAACCTGGGGAACCTTGTTTAGACATGAGGTCCTATCAAAGGATCCTGTGGTTATCCAAATGGCTGTAAAGTACTTGAGGGAGACCATGAAAAACCTTGTAAAGGTATTGCCATTAGAAATCTTGATATGTGTTTTTTTTTAACCTTTAAAAGCTACATTTTCTCAAATTATTTCCAAATTCTGTGCTTTCATAGACAGGGTTCCCCTCCAAAAATGATAGTGCTAGCTGTGAGTACTCCCGAGGAGATTTTGACAGTGATGAAGACTTCAACTCTTTCTTCAATTGTAAGTTAGAATCTTAAAGGATAAACCGGGCAATTTTTAACCATTATTTGAGCTCCCCGAATGATGACGATAGGAAAAAAAGACCAAGTTATGCTCCTGCTTGCATGCGGACCCAGATAGCTTGGGGGAACGCTATTACATATGCTTTTATTCTCTTAACATGTTTAAATATCATTACAAGCACTAAGCAGCTTGCACCTTTTCCCTACAGTACACTACTTGAACTGTTGTACATGAACATTATAAATGTTGTGTTTTCTCTACAGCCACTATACTTGTTTACGTGCGGTAAAGACCCCTCTGTGTTTTCAGTAATGGAATTCAGCTAAACTCAGTTTGTATTCTCACATGTTTGATAATTGTCAAGGCATTGCCTTAAACCTCTCCATTACTCAAGCCTCAACCACTTCCTCTGTGAATAGCTTCCATCCCATTTCCACTCTCATGTATTTGACAAATGTATCATGGAATAAGAAGTACATTCTTTGGTAGTTTAGTGTTGACGGAGTTATGCAGGCTCAGCTGCTATATGCTAGTAACAGTTTCTATGATGCTATAGTAGCCTAATTCATATGGGCATGACCACAGGAATGCTTCATCATTTCTTTTGGAGAAATTCACTTTTTCATCTGTGGATAAGGGAGAGCATGAGCTGGGCAGTTGACTAGTGGATTTTGCTGGAAATGGAGGTGTATGGCTGGTTGTAGTAAACCCATTTATACAGTTCTTTTGTAACTACTCGGTTATAAATGGACAGTGGTGTCTTATAGGGAACTACTTAGTTCTTGCAATGATATTTTGAGCATGAGAGGCTAAAAGCATGTATAAAGCACACTCTAAGAGGCCAGCATTGTCATATATCAATTTTTTTACCTTTAAATGGGGGAGCTCAAATAACAAAGCTGCATGTTGAAAATGGATGGATTTCTCCTTAAATGTATGTATGTATGTCTTTGTGCTCCCAGTATGTATTGCTGTTTTAATACATAATGTCTGCAGCTTTCAGGGCTCAACAGGGTGAGGTGGTCCGTTTGGCATGTCGAATTGTCCCTGAAGATGCATTTCTGATAACCAGCGAATGGTTGCAATATCAGATCATGACTCCCATCAACACTGGAAACACAACATGTGAGTTGTTACTAAGCTTTAAAAAAATGTTTGCGACATATTTGATCATTGTCAATCCTAAAGTAACATAGACCATGTTCTGTTGGACCATCCGATACTGGTGGACCATCAGAATCTATTCAGACGGTCAACATATAGGCTCCCCATGTCAAGCGTTGCCAAACTGAATTGTGGCACCAGTGCATTGTCATAAGTTAAAAAAATGTGCAACTTTTGACGGATCAATGCATGACAATACATGCTGCTGTCAATCAAACTCTGTGAATGGACATATGGCAGACTGATAATAGCCAGTCAAAACTTTTGCTATGCAAAAGAAAAAAGACAGGTGTAAAATTCAAACAAAGACAGTCATTTTGGTCATATTTAGATTATTATTAGGTCTGAGAAATTAGGCAGTTATTATACAATTATAAAGTCTTAACAGCCTGTCGTTGTACCTCAAGAACACTTCTGAAACTATCTGATGTTAGTGAGTTAGTAAGCTAGTAAGCCAACAACTCCTGACTGGTTGTTGACTTGTCAGTCTTGCTGCAGTACACACACCATTAAGCATCAGGAAGACTCACTGAAAAGGTGGTGTGCTCTTTTAAGAATGTCTTGATTTTAATTTCCCTGCCTATGAAAAAATATTGGAGCAATCAAACTGCCCCCGCCATACAGATATCTCATGTGTGGCTTAAACTGTGCTGCAACAGCAAAGATCTTTTAATTTTCCATGCGTGCCATTCCTCTTCAGTGTACGGCATATTGTGTCACGGGAAACAGTCACCCCCGTTTGGCTTTCTACTTCTTCAGCTAACTGTAGTGAACTTGTGTGCCGATTTTCTTCAACCCTTCTCATCAGAAGACGTTCCTGTCGAGGTGTTAACTTCCATTGACAACCAGGACGTCTCTGTGACGTGGTTGCAGTTCCATTTTTCTTACATTTTTGTACCACTTTTGCTACAGTATCGTGACTAATAAGTAAAGCTTGGCTGATCTTGTTGTAGCCTTTACCTTTCTGGTGTAAGGAAATAATTTTCTTTCTCGGGTCTTGTCATTTTTCTTCCATGTGGTGCCATTGCTAGCAGCAGGAAATGGGGAGGGGTTTTCTTAGAGTAACACCCTTATATAGTCAACTATCTGCTGGACTAATGAATAATTAGACTCACCTGTGGTTGAATTCTTGGTAAATCAGACATTTGTAGTCTGAAATTTTGCTTTGCCCTGAGACTTTCAATGGGGTGTACTCATTTTTGCTCCCCCCTAATTTGAATAAAACTGAAAAATATGTAATCTAAGTTGTATTATTAAGCAAACGTTTGTGTTGTGTGTTACGCAGAGGTGATATTAAACTAAGTCTGTGAAATTTTTGGAAATATTTTTTGTTTTCATGGACATATTGTGTAAAATGTTACTTTTCAAAGGGGGTGTACTCATTTATACTGGGCACTGTATATGCTAACAGTTTTTGGACTTTGCTTAAGCTTAATGCATTGTTGTAACCTAATTTTATTTTGCCCTATCCACTTAAACTAATATCAGTAATGTTATCCAGCTGGTTGTCAATCAGTGAAAAATCATTTCTCATTTTAAAATGCTATGTTAGCTGGCTTGCTAGCATTAGCTCGCTACCAACAACATAGTAAGCTATGGCTAGTGGTAGTTGCCTCACCTAAAATAAAGTTAATTTTCTACTAATCTGAACTGTAACAATTTACACTATTAGGCTTGAAATGATACCAAACGCTTGCGGATTATGACAGATGAATCCAGAAAAACCTAGCCTGACAAACCAGAGTATTACATCAAAATTTATAGTCTGACCGATATCACTACGACCAATCAGAGCAATGTTGGCAAAACGGCAAATGCGTCCTTGTTTGAAATGAATGACTTAAGTAAATTTTTTAGTTAATTTGTACCGTCACAGCCCTGTCATCATTGTGCCAAGCCCACTCAACGAGACTATACAAAGACAGTGCTGTGATTGGTCTTGCCAAGCGTGTGTAAGACCAATGGTAGACCTACTAAGGCTCCAGGATGGTACGTGGCTAGACGGTACCTGCTGAGCAAAGCTATTTGCTACTGCAAGGGTGTTTCTAGATTTCTAGGTTTTCTGGCCTGCATGGAGGACAACCCCCCACACCCCACCCCACCCCAACACACACACACACCTTACTAAAACAGAACCTGGAGCTAACCTGACATTGGCGCCTCTCGCTCCATTTCAACCCTTTCTGATTGTGAAGAGGCTCCTATCAGGGCTGAAACTTTTCTGATTTGATTGCTTTTGGTTAAAATCAACAAAAAAAACACATCCAATTGACATGATTGCTCATGATGAATCGCCCCAAAAATTGCTCTAGAAAGCATTTTACTCCAGATTATTTCTTTAATGTCTTTTTAATGTTTTACATTGTGTTATGCCTTTAGTGCTAGCATTATGTGCCATTCTATACGCTGAATCTGTTTAGTTAGCAACACATCCAATTAGCATGATTTATCTCCTTTTTGGGTTATTGTTATCCAACAAGTACATTCTACATTGATTTTACAGTTGAACATTACCTAGAAGGCATACCAGGCAAGCCTGTAATTATTATTTTTTATTTAACCTCTGGAGCTCCCCCAATTGGGGAAATGGCAACAATGTTGTACATTCTCACCAATCCATGTGGAATTTCTTGAAAACCAAAGAATAGGAACAAAATAATTATAGTTTTTGTGAAGTTATATTGACTGACAAGGTTATAAATGTGATTTCAGTTTCATTCATTTTCTGTTTCATTTGATGTGGCCAAAAGAGTCTTCACTCACCCTGAAATGAGCGATTTGTGAGCCAGCGAATATGAAGCTGGTAATTTAACCCCAAAAATGTTGCCTGGTTTGCCTTTAAGACAAGCTCCCAAACAAATGGGAAATGTTTGTTTATATCAGTCCACATTTGAAGTTTTTAAAATGCAAAATGCATAAAATGCAGAATTTGGCAAGGGGATAATTCTATGTGGATATAATGTGGATATATAGGATCATTCTCTTTTTGTCTGTCTTCTTTTTTTGGTATTTAGCCAAGATAGGAGAAGGGCTGTGCTCCATTCTTTCTCCATCTGCAGTGCAATGGGATGCAATGACCTTCTTCACTGAGAGTGTGGTGGGTCAGCTTTTCAAAATCTTGGAAAAAGAGGTAAGGTTACTCCTACATCTAGCTGGGCACCATTAACACTTTTTCATTTTTTTACCTTGTCTGTCCTTGTTCAGTAGCAATAAGTGGCGAAAGACTGCTTGTCTGTTTTTTGTGATAAATGCCCCAATGCATGCAATTCACAAATATCTGTTTATGTACTACCCAGAATTACGTATAGAAAAGCTAATCCAGCAAATGATAATATCTTGGATTGCTATTTATTGGCCCGGTTTAGATGTCCGCCTTTAGCTTTAAATAAGCTTTAAAGCTGAGTTCATGAGGGTTTAGTGGTATTCTGCTGTCAAATTCTGAATTGTGTGAGGGTTGCATCCCTTCAGACTTTGTTACATGGAATTACTTACAGTTTGTAGTGTTGTGACCTGAAACACTGAAGAATCATAGAAATGGCAAAAAACATCTGTAAGCAATTTCCATGGAACAGGAACGGAAAGGTGTTTGTGAGGTGACTTTTGTGTTGTTGATTGAAAGATTTGTCAGAGGTGATGTCCCACTCACAGCCTTGCAAATTCACTCAATGAAGTCTTTGAGGACTCAGTGCTTAGGTTTTAGGAGGGGGGACATTGAAATTGGGCTGGTATTTTCATTTGATTTATCATAGAAATTATATGTACATATATTATTCACACTTTTGCGCTCTTGATGTGACTTTCACATCATCTGTTGTGATTCAATCCATAGCCCTGTTTTATGATAAACTATAGATTGTATACCAAACCAGCAGCTAACATACACTGAATGGGGCATAGGAAAATGAAGCTGAAAGTGAGTTTCTCTGCCGCATTCAGTAAGAGTTAGCTGCTAGTTCACTGTTTAGGCTGTGCTGTCTTGGTGACCTTGAACAACAGGACTATAGATGATTCACACTGGATTTCTCCTTGAAGGATGAACAAAAGGCCGCAAACCTTTAGCACACATAGCAATATTTATGCGTATAATTAATAGGATTTTATCAGTAGTGCTTTTGTCGATTCTACGTATCAGTCCAATTCTTTAGCAATTCTCAATTCAAATAAGTTTTATTTATACAGTGCCTTTTACAGTAGTACTGTCTCATGGCGCTTTACAGAAGGAGCACCCAAGAGCAAAAGAGGCAAGGAAAAACTCCCTTATGTTTAGTTAGTTTAGGAAGAAACCTTGGGCATATCCACGACTCAAGGGGCTAACCAAACTGTCAGGGGTCATGCGGGAAAATTACAATCAGTAGTAACCATGATGGACTACAAGTTGTCTATGGTTTTAGCTAAGGTTCATCATAGTTACAGTGTGTTATCCCACTTTACATTACATGGTAGTCAGTCCATAGGTGGTTATCAGGAATTATGGCTGGACAGTGTAGAAGTGGCCAGACATAGTGTTAAACTCAAGGAGTGAGATGGGAGTAACAATAAGGGTCTATTTGACAGTGCCATTGTGAGGGGGGTCAGTCACAAAGCCTCAGAGAAGTGGAGTCGGTCCTGGCATGGGCCTCTAGGAAGGGCCTCAATTCTCTTACCAATTTCTTACTGCTTAGAACAGGGGTGCCTAACCAGAAAAAATTCTTTTTAGATGGTTAATTTCTTCTCGGTTTGTCTTTGACATGCAATTGATATGAACGCGGTCGGCACAGACAGTCTGCAGCTGTTGCAAACTGCTGCATAACTTGAGTCTTTGGTGTCCTCTCTCTTCTAAGGTAATTTAAAGAATTCAAGTCACTATGCAGAAGTTCAAGACTGGTTGAAAGACCGCTGTTTGTGCTGTGCTTATCTCACTGATGTGAGATAAGTAGCCTACAGTAGCCTAGTCTCAAGTTCTTGTTAAGAGTGATGAATAGGGTTTTCTTAGACATTAGTTGCAGATTGCAACCGGCCTAATGACAGTGGTAGATTCTTCAGAATGTGACATTTTTAAAAGAGCTGATGAACATGTTGAATGAAAGTAGGCTACAAGGAAAAGGCTAAAGTGTGTTAGATTTGAAGCAAGGGAGAGTGCGCAGAACTTGCATGCCTGGGATGCGGGAGTGGGGGGGATTTTGTGGGATTAAAAAAATCATACGGTCGAACTTTTCGAAAAATGTTGGACACCCATGGCTTAGATGTTCTATACGGGTTTTCAGGATGACCACATATGTCTGTAATATAGCCTATACTACTAAGGTGATCACAGCAGCTTATTATAATGAGGGAACCCTGTCGAACTATTGTCTATTTCAATTTTGTGTTCAGAAAGACCTATTGGCTATGGTCTGAAAAACATGCCTACATAATAACAGGAATTGATCCTATCGGTGTGGTGAGATTCCAGTGAACTGAAGCATTTGATTCTCGGTTCTACTCAATTCCTGGTTCTCGATTCCCACCCCAAGCAATATTTCATTGGAACCTCCATAATTGAATACAAACACTCAAAATTCATATAAATATTTAAATCATATATGCTATTTTATTAGTGTCATGGATGTTACATCAATTTTACAAGCTTTTATGGGAGATAAAAAGACGGTGAAGTTTGCAGAGTAACATTAACAAGGCATTGTTACTAGTGGTACCAACTACTATGTATAACAAGAAACCTCTCCAATTTGCCCTCCCTTGTCCCTGTTGCTTAACTTTACAGGTCAACTGTTATCATGGAATGACACTATTTGCCATTTGACAGATATTGCGCTGCAGCTCTTCAGCACCCGAAAAAAGTTTCTTTTTTTTTTTGTTATTGTTTCACAGCAAGAATGCATATATGACTTAGCCTTTGCTTCACTTAAACTGGAGGGAAAAGTGATGTTTAATTGATAATTGACAACTATTTCGTATAGGTTTTGCTGCTGCAATAACAGATTTGTCTTGATTTATTTCTGTTTTTATAAACTTATGCAGAACTTTTGAAGCTGTGTGATGCTGCAGGCAGGCACTCTTTCCTGTCATTGATGACGACTTGCACTTTTTGCCATTTTTTTTCTTCTTCCTTATTCTACGCAAAAGGTTAATAGGAATTGTTTTTTTGTAGACCAATAAAGGATTATTTAAAATCTCAAATCTCTCTCTCCCTCCGTCCTACTCTCGCCGGGCCACTTTTTGCATGAAGGACACTGACTAGTTGAAGGGAAATGCAGAGTTCCCTTGCAATGCAGAGTTATAAATCAGATCAAATCAAATCAAAATACAAATAAAGAATAGAAAGCACCAGTGTACAACCCAGCAATAGGATAGATAAGTTCATGTAGCAAGGAACAGATGCCTTGCAGATCTTCAGCTGACAGCTTTATGACATGTAACCCATGACAGTGTGGCAAGTTGACAACATTGGGCTGTGGGGACTTGTAGGACTAAAATGAATGTGACAGGTTTTGTAGTGTTTGTGTTTGGTGTAAAACTATTGGACTAGCTACCTGAAAAGCATACACAACCTTCCAAATATTTTCCAGAGCCTTATTAGCAGGCTGTTTCTGACTGTTGTCTGATGGCAAAGCAGCCTGAAATATCATACTGTCAAAGTTTTCTTTTATTTTGTGGTGGTTTCCTACCTCCACTTGCACAGTGCATATCCTAAATGACTGGTGGGAATAACACTTGTGTTTATGCACCCTTCATGTGACAATATACCATCCAAATGAATTTGGAGATGAAAGCAAAACAAATTGTCTGATGAAAAGAATACCTCAAATAGTGGTGAAAAGTTATAAAAAAAAAAGATAAAGCTGTTTTTTTTATTTCTTGCAGAGACTTCCTATTAAAAAAGGCATTGAGCTGCTACAAATGGTCCTGTCTTATGACACACGAGACCCACTCATTCTGTCCTGTGTCCTCTCCAATGTTTCCACACTCTTCCCATTTGCCACACACCAACCACAGCTTCTTCCTCAGGTCCTCTCTAAGGTAAGTTCATCAAATATCTGTCTGTCAGCTTTAAAACAGCTTACTCAGTTTGTACTGGATTTCTTTGCAGAAGGCTCTAAGAGTTATGGTCTTGTTTTACAGCTGTTTGCTGCCATTACATTTGAGGTGGTGGAAGAAAACAAGGTCAGATGGACTTCCATTTCAATGACTGTTTCAGATAAAGCGCAACTGCTACAGATAACACCCAATATGTGAACACATTTGACGGGAATAGTCTTGATTTGACCCAGAATGAGAGAGTAAATGAGCCAATGATGAAATGGCTGAAGCTTCCCTTGTGTGTTTTTAGGCACCTCGTACACGAGCTGTGAAGAATGTAAGAAGACATGCCTGTTCTTCCATTGTCAAGATGTGCCGAGACTATCCACAGTTCATCCTGGTATTTTACCATTGTTTTTACCATTGTTCCTTCATCATATTATGCATGCTTAAACTTTAAGATGAAGATTAACAGGCTGACAATTAATCTTTTAAAATGCATTAAAATGGCAGTGATGGGGATGTTATGGCATAAACAGCAGCACCATACTAAATTTGAGTCTCAGTGTCCACGACGACCTAAGATCTGTTTCGACTTGCAATCTCACCCCATTTATTTTCACACTTCCTGTGTCTGTTCTCTGTCCCATTGGCATACAGCACTGTGCAAAAGCCTTGAGCCACCTCAAAACTCTCTCACAAAGCAAATTATGCAAAAAGTCCTTCTAGGGAAGTTTATTCACTCGGTGGCCATGCTGGTGACTCCCTCGGGCAGTTATTTTGGAATATTTCCAGATTGGTGGATCATACTGATTAAAAAAGTGTATTGTGCAAATTTTTATTTAAATCTTAATTGGATAATGTTAGTAGCTACTTATACCGCTCAAATAATGTCAGAAAAGACGTTATTTAAAACGGCAATTTGCTCACTGCACTTATGCCAACATTCACAGTATGGTGTCCAGCGCTGCGATTGGCTACTTTTACTTCAGGGCGGGGCTTCCAGTATCTGGACACCACAGTACGTGTCTATGTAGGATTTTGTTGGTGATGTGTCTCCCATTAAACCATCTCTGGCACTACAATTGTCTCACCTATAATGTGTGTTCAATGAGTCATATTGTGTGAGAAGCTAGGCATAAAAACGGGCATTCTTTTCCGTCCATAAGAATCTAACATGCCTAACACCCAATGGCTTGCACTTCTTTATCTGAATGTTTCTTTTGAATACATGTAACTGAAACTGTACACCCTTACCCTCTGATTGTATGTTTTTCTGAAAAGTTGTCTAAAATCTTTTCCTACACTTTAGCTTGAATGTTATTCTTCCTAAATTGTTTTTTCCAGTTAAATGAATAAACATTTGGGTTTCTTTTTTCAGAAAAAAAGTTAAAATATTTGTGTGCTTGTTTTTAGCCTTGCTTTGACATGTTCTACACACATGTGAAGAAGCTGTTCTCCAATGATCTGTTGCTGACTCAGATGGAGAAATGTGCTCTGATGGAAGCGCTTGTTCTCATCAGTAACCAGTTTAAAGACTTTAATAAACAAGAGGCTTTCCTGGAGGAGCTCATGGCCCCAATTAGAACTCACTGGCTTTCTGAGGAGATGACAAGGTGTGTGTACATATGGATTTGTGTTATTTCTGTACAGTACAGTTAAAGAGTACTTCCAGTCATAGCTCTGTTTTTTGGGCTCACTAATTGCTGTCGGTAGGAACAAAAGAATTTGGCAAAACATAGGCCGAATAGTGAATCTCCAGCTGACACTAACGGAATGGAGCTATGGGAAACAAAACTGAGCTTATAGCCCCATTCAGTTAGCATTAGTGTTGGTTCGGTATTTGGTTTATGTTGTATCAAATGCTCTCTTTCGTCTTCCTATTGACAGCATTTGGTGGACTGGTTGGAAGTACTCCAGACAGTCACTTTAAGGTCAGAATTTTTAGTATGAAATCATACAAAATCCTTGGAAAGCCAAGGAAATTATCATAACAAAAACTGTTATGATAATTTCCTATATTTTTAATGCTTTCTGAAGGACAAACACAGAATCCTTAAAGATGTTTTGCTCGTGCTAAAACAAGTAAAAAAGACAAATTTGACAAAATTATTATCAGCAACAATTAATTATCAATAGTGTAACCTCAAAGGTTCTAAACAATGATAATAAAACAACTAGTAACTTTAGTTCCTAACTAAGTAGGCAGATGTGTCTTCAGGGATCAGAGCTCATTTTTCTATTCAAAATCTCATCCAGAGAGTGGGGTTTTCAGTCATGGACATTAACCTTGATGTTCCCACCACAGATCCTCCATAGGATTGAGGAGGGTTCTGAGAGGACCATGTAGGACCTTGATTTTGAGATCCTTTAAAATTTACCAACTGTATTAATGCTTCAAGTGTCGGGAACCTTGTTTAGATGCATGGGATCATGAAGAAAGATTATGTTGGCATTTTTCAGAATAATGTAAAGACATCTGCCGTCTACCTTTGGGTTGCCACTGGGTCCTTCTGAAAGGCCAAGACTCAAAGACTGCATCCTTTGTTTTGTTTTGTTCTTACGACATGTTTTCCGCAGGCACTTGAAAAGTCTTCAGTATAGAAAAATATTGTGCACTAGGTAAAATGCCTTTAGTGTAGGCCTTAAATTGGTCTGTGAATTATCATGAATTATTTGCCACAGTTGCACCTGTGGCTGTTTGTTTGAAAGGTAAAGGTAAAGGTTTTCTTTTCTAGGGCATTTTTTTACATGTGGAGTTGATGGTTGTAATCTATAACATGATTAAAAAGTATACACTTTGGACGTAGAGTCTTTAAACTTCACTTCAAATCCCACAACCTTGTGTGAACATCATCTGTTCCCCAGAGCCATGAAGTGTTAGCTCTGCATTTTGTACCAACTATTGCTAGTAAGTTGATTTACTTTACTGTTAATTCTGGGTTTTAACATAATGGTCTTAAAAAGTCATTTTAAATTTTGCTCGTTGAAACCTGAAGAAACCCTGTTACAAAAGCTAAGCAAGATCTGCGCAGACAGAGAAGATGCAGTAATGTTGAGGCAATGGCATAGTTGTAGTCACTATTTTGTTGTAGAACCGTAACGCAGGTTCAGGTCTTATATATTTTTTGTGGTTTCCATCTACACAGTGTTCTGTGGGACCCGGCCCTATTTCTGGCTCATGTCGGTGCTGATCAGGTCATCAGTGACCCCAGCAGTGAGGATCAGTTTGGCATAAGTCGCTCACGGGTAAGCTGACATTGACTGATGGCTGATGGAGAGCTAATGTGCAGGGAAAATAAATATCTAATAAAAGCTTAGTGTCCATTATATTGGCTGAAATAGATCAAAGACCTGCATGTTTGAGGGAGCATGTTGGTAGCAGCTTTTTCCCAATAATTAAACAGCCTCCTGTTGTAAAGTGGAAAAGGCTGTGTCCCATTAGTCAACCATAGTGCAACTTGTGTAATGTCATGCATTACAGCAACCAGGCCAACATTTTTTGCACATTTCTTTTTTACACAAATGCTTCCCAGAACTAGAACTAATCTGCCTACTTTGGCACTGGTTATGAAACACAAATTACATCATTCATTCTGCCATAGATGGTTTGTATTGTTCTTATGTCAATTATAAGGTTTTTTTGTCCCTCCCTTCCCTGAACTAGATAAGTTTTTGTGTATATACTCTGATGGGTGTGGTAAAGCGTGCCCGTTGGCCTTCTGATCCACAAGACGCGCATTCAGGTGGGTTTGTGGTCGGCCAAACAGTTAAAGGAGAGCCTGTCTTCAGGAATCCCTGCACCACTCAGGTCTTGGCGCTTCTACCCAATCTCCTTGGCCTCATCAGGTTGGTGTATTGTACTCCACTGACCACATTAGACCCTTAGCACTGTCCAGTTTTCAATTTGTGTGCAGTTTGTTTTCAACTAACTTCCTGCTGTCTAATGCATTTGTAGGACCCACAACAGCCTGTTCTCACCAGAAAACATGGTTCGCCTCAGTGAGACTTTCAGTCGAGTACATGATGTCATGGATGTGGAAAAAAATTTAGTACTGGGTAAGAATGTTATCATCACTACAGCCTAAAGGGCCATTCACACCAGGAATGGCCTTCTCCAATTATTTTCCTTTTATAGGGCCAGGGTTGAGTTATTTTCTTTTTACAGGGTCTAGGTCGATCAGTTGTTCACTTTTTACGTATGAACAGTTGACAAATCTGCTGTAATACTACAGTTTTGTGTGTCATCATGATACTAACTGCATATCGCCATTTAGCAAGGTGACTTGTTATTATGACTTGCAAGATGTGCAGTTATAGTTATTGTCCTTGGTGTGAGGTATGAACAGCCCTTAAGACTCTTATACCCTTATAGAACTCTTATAAGTAGAAGCAAGAGTCTAAATGCTACTACCATAATTCCTTACATTTAAACCGGCCTGAATTAATGACTGGGCCCAAGATAATGGCCGGGGTCACGGTCGAAAATTCAGGCCTGGATAAACATAATAATAATAAAATTTTCTTAAGAAATATCTCACTAGATTGCTGCGCATACCAGTAAAGCATTACATAGCCTACATCTCTACCACTTTAATATTCTAAATTAAATATTCTGTACATGCTATTTTCAACACTTGTGTGCATTATGCACGTCTGATGCAGGCCGAAGTAGTATGTCCTGCTGACAGCGCAGCGCAACCTTTGAGCAGAGCCGTCTGCAATGCATCTCTGTCTTTCCTGTCTCCAAACTAGTAAGAGTCATGTCACTAGTTTTGCTGCTGTGAAACCAACTGTCAACAATATCAAGTTGTCTGGATTATAATTAGGCTCCCAACATGCCATATTTTCAAGGAGCCGATTGTTTGACTATTAACGTTACTTTCATTCATAGCCATTTTTTATGTCTACCTAAATAGTGATGGCTAAACTTACCTTGAAATACCTTTGCTGGTCATCCAATCAACTGGATAATTTGGATAATTTGCTGCATGAAACAAAGAAAGGTGTGTTTTTTTCAGCAGATGTTGTGATGAAAATTGGCTTTCCATGCTGCTGTGGACCAGAGATATACCCTAGAAATCTAGACGCACCCTTGCGATAGCAAGTAGTTTTGCTCAGCGGGGACATTTAGCCATGCATCATCGAGCCATAGTAGGTCTGTCATTGGGCTTACACAGGGTTGGTAAAACTAATCACAACGCTCTATCTTCATAGAGAGTCGTTCGGCGAGCTTAGTACGATAATGGCAGGGCTGTGACAGTGCAAATCAACTAAGTGGCCAAGAAATAGCGGTCATTTCAACTAACTTGATAGAGTTAGACCTGGGCTTTTCCCAAGTCATTAGTTTGAAACAAGGATGTATTTGCTGTTTTGCTGACGTTACTCTGATTGGTCATAGCACTATCCCGTTTGAAAGACAACCGCTGATTCCGCTCCTAGGATTGAGCTTGGTCTATCAGTCGTGGTCAGACTATACTTTTTGATGTTACAGTCTAGAGAACTGTGCAGGACTGTTTTTTTCATCCTGCTCCCACTGAATTTCTGACCATTGCCGCCTGCAACGTGTGCGCAACGTGTCCGCCCAATCCCGCAATGTGTATGTCCACTCCCGCCCGCAACCCACAAAACTCTGAGAATTTATACCCGCACAGTAATAGAGATGCATTGATTTTGTGTCTTCTCCCATCCCGCAAGAGAAACACACCATTTATGCTATTAATTTAGATTAGGGTTATTTGTTTCGTTTCTCTCCCTGCACGTCTTTTGACGCACTGTGAATAGCGCTTCTATTTCATTGTTTGCATTTGTTTTTAAAATGAAATAAAGACAGGCTTATATTCTATTCTTCTCCAATTTAGTTAGCGAGCTCTTAGCAACAGGGCTGCTTGAATGAGCTACTAAACTATCGTTTTAATGAGCACACAGATAGACAAAGCAACACACATTTAAATATAACATGCAAACACTATATCCACCAAAGGATGGCATTTATCTTAAAATAAAGGCTTGCCTCTAATAAAAAGATTGCCTGAAATAAAAGCCTGTGTCTGGTGCAGCTGAAGTAAATAAAGTCCACAGCTATTACTTAAGGAATTATGGTATTAGTCAACGCTCGCCTGGAATATCTATAGAAATTCATTTTTTTCTAACTCTGTCATTTCTACTGTACTACATTTCTACTTCTACTATACTGAGTTTTTCTGATGGGGCCAGTTAATAGAAATTCATTAAACTTGGAAGTATTTACATTTATGCATTTAGCAGATGCTTTTATCCAAAGCGACTTACATTTGTTAACTTGCCTTGCTCAAGGGCACAACAGTGGCAACTGGGATTCAAACCCACCGTTTCCCGGCTCTTAGCAAGCTCCTCAGCTTCTTTAACCCCACGCCACCACCTATGTAACCCAGCCTTCAAAGCTGCTATGTGTGAGATTGATTCCACAGATAGATGTAGATAGTTGTAGTGCAGCACCAAAACAAATGCATTAGAAAGTATCTCTGCGCATCTCTCAAGTACAGTGCCCAGCAACTTCAAATGCATCAGGCTACCCATTACGCAGACTGTTGTAGAAATAGGCTACACTTGTAAATGAAATTATTCACTAAGCTGTTTTTATGTAATGTTAGGCTACGGAAAAAGACAATGTTTCAATAGGTCGGCTTTTCCTGCAAGAAGCCCTCCATAGTGAAGATAAATGTATTTGTTAAATGACGACAATCTAGATGCTTTCCCTTGAAAAGAATCCAATTCTGGGGCTGTCACATTGGGATCTATGTTGTAGATACGAGTGGAGTCTGCTGTAGCCTGTTACTTTCTTTGCAGCAACAATTGTTAAGTTATTAACAAGTATCGCTTCCTCACTCTTTGCCTGAAAGCAGGAAATTATGCTAATTAGACAAGACAAGTATTTTCTAGTGCTCTTGATATATCTTTTCAGAAATGTGTGGGTGCCTACCAAAGGACAGCACAGTGTGTGTGTAATGTTTAAGTTTATTTAATTTACACCCAGGGTCGGACATATGCGCCCACAGCCATCAACAAAACAACTGACCATAGAAAAAGGCAACAGTGCAATAATGCAACATTGGTTCTGTTATAGGCCTATACCAGGCTATGACAATGCATCACACAAAACTCACAACAAATTTTAAGAACACTGATAGCATCCGAGAGTTTTGCTGATGATACAAACTAGTGTATACTGACCCATGCTGCACATCAACGATGAACTTGAATGGTGACAACTCATAATAAATCATACTCTGACTATTATGCCAATGATGGATCCTTTCCTGAAGGCTTTAGCATATACGCTCAAATTTGCGTTATTCCTCGGGACAGGTGTGTGTGTATCCTCATATTCAAAATAGACCGATCTCAAATGATAACTTTTGCTGCCCAAAACTGCACTCTCTCAAGCAGATATCAGAAGGGGGAAGGAGTATAGGAAACAACAAGGATTTCACAGGAATGAATGTGAATGCGCATTGGGCTGATGTAAACAAAAATGAAGGAAAAATATTTAAATTCTGGAAATTAAAGTGAACTCTCCCGAAACTATCCAGTCTAGACATCATTACACCGCTTGTTCCTTACACAGAAAATATTATTTTCCAGTGAAGAAAAAATGAAGAAATGTTCCTTAATTCATGCACGCAGCCCCTTGAACTGATTAAAGTCAAGTGGAATTCCGTAACTAATTGGATCAATTAGGGTAATTCTTAACCATTAAGCAGGGCAGATTTGTAACTAGAAGTTTTGCCCTGCTATTAGGCATGCATCAAATCCTGATTATTAGACCAAATAAATATTGAGGAATTGAGGTGCTGTATTTACAACCTTAAAAGCTGAACTTGGAATACATTTTATGCTACCATGAGGAGTTTTAAATCTAGTTCTTTCACGTAAACAAATGCACCATTACAAAAACATGAAGCTGATTTTTACAAAAAAAAATTTGGCTAGTGAAAATGCTTGGTGGCTAGTAACTCTGGAAAGCGACAAAAAAGTTAATGTAAAGCCATGATGCACTAAATGCTTGGTTGAGCCTCCTTTTGCATGAACTGCTGCATTAGTGTGGTGTGGCATGGAGGTAATCGACATGTGGCACTGCTGAGGAATTAGGGAACCTCAGGTTGCTTTAAAAGCAGCTTTTAGCTCATCTGCATTGTTGTATCCTGTGCCTCTGATCTTCCTCTTGACAATACCACATATATTCCTTATGGGACAGTCAAGTACAATAATTCCATGGTCATGAAAGAAGGTATTGGTGCTTTTGGCAGTGTGGATAGGTGTCTGCTGGATGAATGGAATCAGCATCTGCATAAAGCTTATCAGCAGAAGGAAACATTGTGCTTTTATTCTATTAATATTCTATATTCTATTTGTCTATTCTGCGTTGTTATCATCTATTCTTGAGTGGCAGATTGCACAAGGTTTTTTTTTTTTTTTTTTTTTTTTTGCTGTTCTTCATGTTTGCCATCAAATCACTGACATACAAACCCCATAACCAAGATCCAGGTGGATCTGCCACGGAGCTGCCACAGTCTGTGACCATCATGGAATTAACAGTCTCTTCCGTGCTCTCATTCCAAATTTCTTTTATTGATTACAGATGATGTAGATGTAAGATTCTTTTCGTTGGATTAGAGCACCTCTGCTCCAACACACATTTTTCCCAAATGTTTTCCCCCTTACTTCAATAAAATTGCGCAGTTTCATACGTCTGAATATTTTTGTTCCTACAATAGTTTCAGGTTTTCTCAATATGTAAGGTTTTAGTGTGAATTCCATGCAACTCCTTGTACATTTGGCCCCTTTTGCTGTTGACAGTGGAACAACTGAACAACTAAAAATGCACATGATTTGCTGCAATATTTTCCTACCTAAGCAAAAGTGATCATCTGTCTAGTTTTAAACCTCTACACCACCATGCTAGTTATAGAAAATTGCCTGTAACACCACAGCTTCTGTGTCAGAAAAAGAAGCCAGTTCATGTAGTTTTATTATCTAGACGGTTCATTGGGGACGGCTGTTGGGGCACCTTTTAAATGTTGGCCCTACTGTTTCAGAACTATTTCAGCGCAATTCCTTGTCAAACAGTCCGACTAAGACGGCTTTACCCCTGATTAGCTGTAAAAGGACTCTGGTCAAAGTGAGTTCTTTCTTTCTCATTCCGTTGCTCTTGTACCAAGGATAGTCGGTTTCTCATGACTTCTACTCATAAGAAGATAGTTAAATAGAAATATTATATATAATTTCTCTTTGAAATGTTTTCACTTTTTAGGACCAGGTGTGCAGGTATGTAAGGGTGCCATGACTGGAAAAGGGTGGGAAAGAAGGTCTATATTCTTCATTCTAATGACTTTTTCTTATGTTTGGAGCACCTAGACATGTGTAAAATGAAGAGTTTGGCTGTGTACTCCATTGAATGTCTTTTCTGCAGGACTGCCACAGCCTGTGCTGGATGTTTATGACTCCCCTGTGTATAAAACTGCTCTGGAGCGTATGCAAGGCTTTTTTTGCACCCTGTATGACAATTGGTAAGTGTCAGCGGCTTGTGCAAAGTTTTTTTTTTCATCCATATGTTCAAAGTTCTAATTTCTATAATTGTTTTTGTAGTTTTCACGTGCTGGGGAACCTGGGCCCCTCCCTTACACAAGACTTCTACACAATTGATGGCCTGGCCCATCAGATCATCAGCTCTGTTCTCAGTAATCTAGACAGTGTCCCAGACCACAGACTCCGCCCTTTGCTAAATATCCTTTTGTTATCATCTGTTTCAGGCCAAAGCAAAATTATTTCATAACATTTTGTGTGCCATTGCAGTGGTATCGTTACTTTCCTTATTGTTTTTCACGGGTTTTCATGAAGCAGTTGGTCCTTTCCTGTCCACAGGATTATTATGAGAGCCTACTCTGCCCCCTGCTGGGACCGCTATTTGTCTACATGCTGCAGGTGAAACACTTATCCAGATAAATTCTCAACCAGTAACTGCACAAAGGTGGGGCAGTGCAGTATAATGCACTGAGAAGGCGAGAGATTTAAATCTGAATGTTTCCCTTTGCTTACAGAGACTTACCTCGAGATGGCAGATCATCAATCAGCGGAGTAGCCTGGGGTAAGAGTTGGAAATAGTTAGTCATGACATTTACTGCCACGTTTGCACACATTTTCTAATTTCTCATTTGGCTTGTGATTGCGAGCCAATATAGAGGGAATGCTTTACTTCAGTAAATACACAATTGTTTGCAGACAGTGAGATGCATTTGTTGTCTTGTCTAGTCTATGGCATCACTCCCAAAAATTTCCCTACCAGGGGTGGCACTAGGGGTTTCTTTCTTCACAAAAGAATAAAGGAGAATTCAAAAACTTTAAATGTGTGATTGATTACATGTGATTAATCATGTGTAATAAAAATAAATTAGATTTATTTTTTTATTTTCAAGTTACATAGTTATATTTGTATAATATAAGACCTTTAAAACTAGACCACTCAGGCAGCCAAAGGCAGGAAATGGAAAAATTCTACTCTTGTTAAGCTAAATTACTTTCTAAAACAATCCCATAGATTCTCCAGAGGTCAATGCTCTGATTGTCTCAAAGTCAAAGAATGTAACCAAGCAGTGTGATTGCAAGTCCCAAATAAAGTGTAACTCAAATGTCATAGGTATAGACGTTTTTCAACCCAAGACATTGCTCTCAACACAGTCATAAGGAAAGCACCACCTTGGTTGATGCGTTGAGAAAGAGTTCCTCCTCTTGAAGTAAATCCAGTGCCATGAGTCTGTTACCTAATCCATAAGTGATCAATCCACAGAAAACAGACAAGGTAAATCCAAAGCCAGGAGTTCTCAACACATGCTCACCTGCCAGGGCTTCCTCCAGGTGACTGCACAGTAGGTTAGACAGGCTAGGTTATGGGGATGTTGGTGAATCATGCACTTGTTTTTGTTTGTTTTTATCATTTCCTTTATTTTATGTCATGTTTTGTCAAAACTTGTCCTTATTTGAATATATTCACTACTTGTTTTTTGGAATGTCCTGCCTGGGCCAACAAAATACATTTGGCAAGTGATTTAGTGCTATAACAAACTCACTGAACAATCTCTGAACTGAGCACAACTGGCATGAGACATTTATGAAGAGTAGGCTACATTGGCAGCGCATGTTCATCTTGTCATCTGCACTGACAGATTGCAACTTTGGACTGTGCTCTCTACACATGGCCAGAAATGTTACAGATATTTACCATGCTGTAGTTGGATGTTTTTCAGTTGAGCGTCTGACATGACGGATAGTTCAACTTCAGCCTCCCCGTCTCTGGAGACCAGTGAGCATGCATATGTGCACCATGTCTATGGTTAGCCTACTGCGCTACCCATGGACTGACTGACTATTTCAGACCTGCCAACCTGTACACTTGAGCACTATACCACACAGGTGTGCCCGTGAAAAATAGTCCACATAAACAAGGGCATTTGTCATATGTAATTTACGAACTACATCAGCCCAGCAAATATGCTAAAATGACAATAACTTACAGCATTCAACTATATTCATGTAGGCGTATTCAAATGTCTAATTTCAAACTGTGCATCATATATTCAAATGTCTCAATTCAAAATTCTCAATAGCTTAACATCATCCAACTCTATACAGTACATGTAGGCATATTCAAATGTCTCAATTCAAAATGTGTATCAATTCAAATAGCATCCAACTATATACAGTACATGTATGCATATTCAAATGTCTCAATTCAAAATGGGTATCAATTCAAATAGCCAAAATCAATACTCTCTGGACACCAACTGTTTGGGAGCTGACATTGTAAAAGATCGTTTGTAAGAAATAGTTTTTTCTTAACAGTGTCCTCCCGTGCAGATGCTGGATATTTAGCCGCCGATAGGTGGTGGGACCAATAGCCAATTCTCTCTTAAGCTCAGTTAGATATCCCCATAGTGCAGGATCAGTTGAAATGGAAAAATTATCTACTGGCTTTGGCTGTATATCTAGATTGACATCCATAATGTACTCGTCTGCTGTTTCCTCGTCGTCATCTCCTTGGAGTGCACTCTCCTGTACCTGGCTGGAAGTGCCTTCGAACGTATCCCCAATGACCTCCTCGCTCCCATCTCCCTCAAGAAGAGTATCCTTGTTTGCCTCGTCGCCATCGCTGACGCCTTGGCTAACATTAGCAGTAACGGCTGCTGCAGCATCTCCCCTGCTGGCGATAGCAGCACCATCTCTCCGACAACCGCTAGCAGCACCATCTTCCCCGCGAGCGTTACCATCTTCACTAGCTTCGGCTTCAGCGCTGTTAGTGACCGCAGTTCCTGATGTTCTTACAAAAAAACTATCTATCACTGGAACATTTTTAACTTTGGCTAGACGTCTGGAATCTTTCTCTTTTTTAATTTTTCTTTTTGCACAACCACTCAGTTGATGCCTATCCATTTATCATTTCTACTGCGTTTTTTAAAAAATTATACAATGGTTCTTGATAAAATGATACTTGTGGACTGACTCAACTGACAGATTGGAAAAAGGGGTGGGGGGGGGTGAATGGTCATGTAATCTGGATTTGTTCATTATTATCATTATTATTGTTTTTGTTATTATGAAATTACGCTACGTATGACCATTTAATAATTTCAAGTGAATAACATACAAATTTACGAAAAATATTTTTAAAGTTTGTGTCATGTGGTGCCCCCCCTCCAATGATTGTGAATGGTTGGTGCCACTGGCCCATATGGATAAGCCGGCCTTGCCTGTACACATTTTGCGTATCAGTCACACATTTTGACACTGAAATATGCTGTTATGCATTAAAAGTACGCAAATCAAGTGAGTCCAGACCAATCATAGACCAGTATTCGTTCTCCTTGGCCCTCCGGTACAAAAAGAAATATCAAGCAAGAGCGATAGAAGCACAAAGGCTGTGGCAGCGTTGATCTCTCGAGTCCCAGACCCCTCCCTACACCCACTGTGCTTGTCATCCTTGCGCCAGATTATGAGTTGCTTTGCAAAGGTGAAAATGGGAGGGAAATTGGAAGCGGATTATAAATTAGGTTAAGTTAGTTTTAATGTTGGCCTGATGTTAACTTTGCAGTGTATTTGCAAGCTAGCTAGCTATTGTCCATGTGTTGCATAAAGCATCACTTTTCAAAACACTCATAGCCTAATAAATGCATGAAGAGCACACCCAGAGAATGTGGTTTATAGCTGCCACAAGTTTTGGAAAGTAGGTTAAAACTAAATGGCCTGTTAATCAGGCAGTTTTTTCATTAACCTTTAGAGACATATCACTGATGGAGGTAGTTACTGCGGCTGAACAAAAACAAAAAAGGTTTGTCAAGACTTCCCATGCACTTAGTAGCCTGTAAACTGTAGTGCTGATATTGACTTTTCATTAAACGCTAAAATGTAATGTCCCACTCTCTGAGTGCTTTTCTAGTGTTACATATATAGGATAAAGCTACTGGTGACCTGGTGTTCAGATTGCACAACGTTATGCAACATTACAATGCAAAGAAAATAAGCTTCAGGCTATTTAAGTCATGAAGGGATTCATTATGCAAAGTTTGCCAAATAAGGCCATAATGAAGGAAAATGGGCTTAAAACCCCTTTAGTTACACTATAACTCAAGTTTTATTTTTTATCTCAACAAAAGCCTGTAACGGAGCAGTACAGACGACCCAAGAGCAACACATTGCAAACACAAACAGTTTATTGAGTTCGGAGTCAGGGGAATAGGGAAAAGTAGACCAGTCAGGCGGTGGCTGAGTCAGAGGTGAGATGCGGGACTCTGGAGCGCAGTGGGAATCGGATGAACCAACAGGGAGACTGAGCAGAGGGGAGAGCCGCTGGTACTGGGAGCACGAGAACCCACGGAGAGCAGTAGTTATTGAACAGCACAGAGAATATGATTAAAAGAGGCACAGATCAATGCGTGAGAGTGACTGACTGGAGGATTGAGAGGTAGTTCGGGGGTGGCTCCGATGAGAAATGGGCAGCAGGTCAGGATTACCGGGATTACCATGAGTGAAAATGACTGAATGACGTGCGCCGTATTTCTCAGAGGCGGAGCAACAGGTTTATTTCAAGACTGAGGAGAAGACAACTGTAATAGCAAAAATATTGTACAGTCGTTATTTTATAGTCAGTAATATAAGATATTAGTTAAGGTCACAGTCAACATTGCTGTTCTTAAATATAGGATGATGATGAACTATTTAAAATTTGAGATAGAAGTGCTCAGTTTAGGAGTCTTAGCTCACGCATAGACTGAAACTTCTCCTTGAGAATCCCAAATATCATGTATTATTTAATCTTAATATCCTCGTAGGTTTATGACCGGAAAAATGAATGAAGGTGCGCATGAATTGCTTTAGCACAAGGCACACTTTACACACTGACCAACACTGTCTCCAACACTGTACAAAAACTCCCTGTCGCAAAAAAGAGAGCAATGCACTTTGTTTGGAGAGAGGTGAGTGTGGATTCATGTGCGTAAACATAGAAATATCAGGATGGATAAGGTTAAACATGAAAATACTGGTATTACAGATTCTGCCTACAATAGCTGCGCTCTCGAAAATAGCTAAAATGTCATTTTGTGGTCTTACCATACTCTCAAGGTTAATAACATGGACAATTTAGGCTTCAACTTCAATATTGTGAACTTTCTAAACCGGAAAGACCATTTTGTTGCAAGTTTCGCAGCGTCCTTGTTTAAACTTACATTTAAAGTACCCGAACAAAACCGATAACCTGAACAAAACCTACCCTCCAGGTTATGTTCAGTGCGTATGTTACCATAGTGACTTCCTTAACCTGACTATTTTGGAACTGAAAACCCAGGTTTACAGCATATCATTTCTTTTGCCAAAATGTTGCCATTTGTATCTGTGCACCCACTGTATTTCAACATCTCCAACAACTCAGGTTATCAGTTTTGTTTGCATGCACGTTATGCACATTCAAGGACGGCAATGCAAGAGGAAAGAGAGATCGACACACACAGGGATTATTACATGAGTGGCCAGTGCAAATTGCAAATGTCAGTTTACATTTAAAGAAACTAAGCAGAACTAACAAAGGTGTGATATGTGACAAAATAAAAATTCAATCCCACAAAGTGCCTTACCAGCCAACGTTGTAACACGCATGGTTAACTAACCCTACAAGTTTTTAATAGAAATGGTGATTAGAATGGCAAAAAGGGACAGTACTGCTAGCATAACACCGCATCAAAACATAAGCATAGCATAACATAGCATAACTTCCATGTTACCATTAATCTTTCCTTAGTGGACAGTGGCTTGTAAACTAAGCTAGTTTAGCTAGCTTACTTAGCTGAACAATGTGCACATTAGAACTGGGAATAGCACTGCCTGATAATTAATGTTATGCTCCTTCTAAAAGAGCAGGTTTGTTATTTGAGAGTAAACAGGACTTTTATCATTACTAATTCAGGGTTCACTCACCTGGTAGCTAAGGTTAGATGTATTGTATCGGTGAGGCGTTCAGTGACATTAGCATTTGTTGCTACCTTTCGTTCAGTAGAAAAAAGATGGCGAACATTTAAATATCTTCAAGTTATGAAACTAAATGTGTTTTATATTTTGAAATATGACCTATATGAGAGTTTTGCATAACTTTTAAAAATAAAATTCAGTTCCTCTGAGTTCCTCACATTAGGGGAAAAAAATGGTGCTGGAAAAAAGTTCTTCAGTACCTTACGAATTTTAGAACCGTTATGTCAGGGCATGGCATAATCTACCCCAGTCAAGGTTAAATTTAACGTCAATGCAGTCTCTGATTTAACAACACAAATGTCACACGCAACACTGGCAGTGTTATTTAATAACCATGTGTTGTCAAAACAACACCAACGCTCTCTATTTAACAGTGTCCCTCTCATTTTCACAGTGGAATATCTGCTGGTGATATAATGTGCTGTTACACTGTCTGGTATTTGTGGAAAACAATCTGGCCTTCCCTGTAAATATGATGCTGAAAGAAATTAAACCAATAAAACAAAACTATTGAAAATTACTGATATAATAGCAAATAGCAAAATATTTGTATTCAGAGTGGAGGAAAGATGTTTTGATTAGGTTTAGCATGTGCTAAATGTAACAGGTCACTGCACGGTCATCTCTCCACACTTAAAACTGCTGTCTAACCGAGTGTTATTAATATTATATTAGGAATACAAAATCTGGTTGTTTGTTTTCAGAACATATAGACTTACGAAGACTCAACAGCAGCTAACATTAACAGATGGGGCCCAAGGAACTTTTTTTCTGTTTCATTTTCCTGTACCCCCATCAGTTAGCATGATTTGCTATTTCACTAATTAAATCTACGTTGTACCAAATTCTCTCGATCTCATACCTGCCGGCAGCACACTGCAAACACAAAAACATAAAATCAACTGCTGGTCTGAATAATATATCCACCGGCCACCCACCTGCACCTAACATTTTCTTCAATTTACCCAATAATTGTAATTCTTCTAACTCAGTTATTGAAGGGACACGAGTCAACATTTTACACTGTTTTTACATTCATTTGCCAGATTCATAGTCGCTTTAATGGTTAAATGGCTCATTACTAGGTGAATGAAGGCTCTCTCGGCAGCCCCTGGTACTGCAAAGCACAATTACAAGCACAATTACAAGACTGAAACAGAATGAAGTCGAAATTGTGTTTCTTACCTTATCAGTCTTTAAAATATTCATTGTTGGTTTCCATCCTTTGGTTTGCAGATAAATCCACATGAATTGTTGAGAATGTACAAAGTTTTAACTTTTTTTTTTTTTTTTTAAATCGGCGCCTGTGGGGAGTTCTGGATTAAAAAAAAAAAAAAAAATAGGGCTTGTCTGGTACCGCTTTAACACAATGTGCACAATGCTTTCACCACAAATTTTACCTTTGGCAAAATTAGGCCATAACCTATAACAACCAAAACAAACAGATATTGCTGCTTTTGCTTTAATTGCCCAGCTTTTCCGCTTAGACGAACTCTGGGCTCTGAATTTTTCCTTTAAAGAAATAAAAAATCTGGAGTGAAACGCTTTGTAGGGCAGTTTTTGGATGATTAGAAGTTCATACATTGAGTTGGTAGCACAATAACAATCGGATGTGTTTTGAGAAAGTTTCTTTTATTGCGCCGATACCAAACGCTATTTTTAAACCCATTGTACAGCTCAAAACAACATTACACTTTTGTGGTAGGGAGTAGAGGGTTCCTACAGACAAACCAAAGTGTCCCTAACTCTGAAAGTGTCCAAACAAATTGTGTAGAGGACTTTTTATGAAGCCAGTATAGACAACATTAGCCTTTTCTTACTGTCAGCGCCATCTTGAGATAAACATCTGTAAAAGACTCTTTGTGGATGCTAATGCATGAGAGACTCTTTGTGGATGCTAGCGCATGAGAGACTCTTTGTGGATGCTAGCGCATGAGAGACTCTTTGTGGATGCTAGTGCATGAAAATTTTTCCAAGGAAATGCACAAATTCTTAGCAGTCTATGGCAATGTAACTCAACATATGAATTTCTAATCATCCAGAAGTGCCCTAGAAAGCATTTTACTCCGGATTATTTCTTTAAGTAATCAGATTTGCCAAAGTAAATGCCCTCCTTAAAAGACTATGTCTGTGTGTTCCCAGTGATTCAGAAGAGGAGAGTCTAGTCTTGGAGGAGACTCAGGTAACTCAGGAGATGTTGGAGGAACAGCTAGTGCGTATTGTGACCAAGGAGCTCCTAGATCTGCTCAGTAAGTCACTGCAACTTTTCAATTTATGCAATTTAACTAAAATACTCACTGATACTAATTGCAAGCATGGATTTCATGATTTGACATCTGTGTTGCATTCTGCATCCTAAGGTCTTTATTTCATAATATGTCTCATTCATTCTCTACAGCTGTGTGACATTTAGTGTTCACCTAAAACAGGTTTAGTTAATTACTCATATCTTTGGTGTGGTAGCTCTTGGGTGCTCCTTCTGTGAAGCGCCATGAGACAATATTATTGTAAAAGGTGCTGTATAAATAAAATTGAATTGAATTGAATTGGTAAGTGGCATTGAGCAAAAAGCTCCTGAACTTCTGCTGCTGAAGTTTGGGCCTGTATTCAGAAAAAATATTACGGCTAAAATTTAGGAGAAAATCCTAAAAATAATCGGTGTGTTCATTGTTACTTTAGGACCCAAGTCATTTTTTTTTCCTTTTACTTAGAGTAATTCACCAAAAAAAAATTGTGCTAAAAGTAGCACCTAAGTCTGGGACAGGTTAGAAGTAGTCCAGAGGACTCTTAACTCACTAAGACCAAATCATAAAACATATGAAGGCAGCAGTTTGTATGTAGCATGTTGGTAATCTTTTGAAATGCACATGCAGAGTCACAAATTTGAGCTATCCATCGTCAGAATAAATATGCAGCTTGAAAAAGTGCAATAACGGCACCAAACCATTGAGCTGATGTCAACCATAGCAACAGAACTCTTAACTTGTGAATAAGTTTTAAGAAGAAACTCTTAGTTAGCAACTTTTAGTGCCATTTTGGAGTTCTCTTAGCGCTAAGATAAAATTCTTTGTGAATATGGGCCTTGCGCAACGACTGTAAATCTAACAGTGGGCTCAACTAAAAAGGATTAATTTATGTGGGCAACCACATGAATGATGTTTTTTGTGTTGCAAGAAAAAAAAGATGGAAAAAAAGTGGTTAATACATGATTGAGGTCAGTACACAATTTAGGCGAATATCAGATAACAGCACAAACTGACTCGTTGCTGCAGAAGCTGGCTTGTAATTTTATGCTGTTTGTGGGGGGAAATCACTGGTAGGTCACCAAACATTTGTGTAAGCAGACAAATCGACATTTTAATACACATTTGTGCTTTGAGGTGTCAACTCACTTTTGGACAAGAAAATTTCTGTGATAAAACCAGGTCTGCACAGGCTAGTCTTAATATTTTTGCCCTTTTTCTCTGTTTTTTCATGCTATTTCTTTTGCTTTTTTCTCTACCAGTTGTCTCATGTATATCAAGAAAATCACCTGAGCCAATAGCAAGCAAAGAAGAGACAGTAGATAATGATGGTAAACACTTCTGTCCCTAAGTAGTTGAATGTATGTATGGATGGATGGATGGATGTAATGTATGGATATGTTTAGTCTCATTTTAATGATGAGCTTTTTTTTTACAGATGTGATGGCCATAGACTCCTCTCAGGGTGTCCAGCTTAATGCTGCTAACTCTTCAGAAGAACTTACTGATCTTGGGAAATGCTTGCTTAAACATGAGGTGACCAATTACAACAGGGGAACTCAGTCGGGATGGATGATGATCCATCTATGCATCATCCATGAGTAAAGAATCCTGCCTCAACTATTATTTTTTTATCTTTTACACAGGATATTTACATGACTCTTCTGACCATTTCTTTCACATCTCTGTCTTGGAAAGACACGAGTATCTGCCAACGCACTGCCTCTTTGGTTTGCTGGACCCTCCTTAGACAGGTTTGTCACTCATTTAGGATAAAACTGGGCTACTTTCCCTGTTCCTTGCTCTGTCTTGTTGTGATTATAATATATTAGACTTTGTCATTACCAGCCCCACCATCTTTTCCTAAACAATGTTCTCCATAGTGGCTGAACTGTCATCCATCTGTCTTTGATATTTTGAGTGCATTTTCTTATTTTCTCCTTTTGTCTAGGTGGTGGGGGGTAACCTCTTACCAGAGGCAGTGACATGGCTGTATGTAAGTGTACTGAAAGGACTGCAGATTCATGGACAACATGAGGGCTCTAACGCTACTCTTACACAGCTTGCACTACTAATCTATGAGAATCTGGTAAGTTCTACAGCACACCTGACCTGACAACTTTGAGTATGTGCTTTCAGAAACACTAGCTTTACAGGGTGTCTGCAGGCTTGTAAAAAGTGTTAGAAGGTGATAAATCAGATTTGCGAAAACTAAGGCCATTAAAAGTATTAAAAAGTATTACCGTCATTTCCGGCCTATAAGCCCTACTTTTGTCACACGTTTTGCCCCCTGCGGCTATTACGACGATGCGGCCAATTTATGGATTTTTAACGGCTCGCGAGGAAATTCTGAGGCTCTTCAATTCTGACACGGAAGAAGAGGAGTTTAATGGTTTCAGTGCCTCTGAGAACGAGGACGATGGCGTCTGGTAGGCTAACTGTTAAACTAGCCTGTGTGAATGGCTGTGTGCTTGTGAAAGTTTCTGTTAAAGTTTCTCAATGTGATTTTAGGTCGATACGTTTGTACGCCTGTTAAAATGCTGGTTATGTGTTAATAGCATTTGAAGCGTGAGCTGGTTAATATAGATGGCGTCATACCAATAATGAATGGATGAATTGTGAATGGCTGTGTGTTCAGGAGGCGAGCTGAGGGGAATTGATGAGAAGTTTGAAGGGAATCCTGTAGGCTACTGTTGAAACATTGCGGTTTTTTTTTAACACAAACTAATTAGCTACATTGTTAGAAGTTGAAAACATTGTAACATTGACTGTCTGCGGCTTGTGAGGCGGTGCGGCCAATGCGTGTACTGTTATTGATTTTTTTTTAAAAACGGTGGGTGCGGCTTTTACGCCAGTGCGTCTTTTAGGCCGGAAATTACGGTAATTGCCCTTTTACAAGGTATTATTTTATTTCAGTGGGGTTCGGTACAATGAATGGTCCAATTATTTGGTGTGGGTGCTGAAGAAACTTGCATGAATATTGATCGTGTAGCCTAGTTTGGCTATGCGTAGTTCGTTGACTGAATTAAAACAGGCTCGGGGCTGAACTGTGGCACATAGCTTACTTCGCAGAGTGCAGTTCTTGCACCATTCCTGCAACAATTTGCTGTTAATTTCCGGCTTTGAACAACAGCTTGTGTCTTGCAGATATCAGAACACTTGCAGGGTTTCCTTTTTTTTGTCATGTTGAACGTACGCCTGTCACTTGTTAGATGTGGCAGAGTGCACAGGATGTGCAAATTCATGAAATATTTGCTTAATGGAATTGTTCACATTTACAGTATGCTTAAACTGCATTTCAGTTATAGGTTGGCAAGCTTTTTTTTTGTTCAAGCAAGCCAGCACGTAGGCCCTATTGAAATTTCTCAGCACTCGTTATTTGGTAGGAATGGCACAGCAACTTACTACAAGTTGCTCTAATTGCGTAGACTAGGCCATTTCTTTCTGTTGTAGTCCTACAACATCAAATGGAGTAGAGTGGAAGATAGGCTATTTGTCAATGGCTAATGCTTCCTAGAGGAGCAAAGAGTAAGTCAAGCTAGTTAATGTTTAATAAACAGGACCAAGCCGCCTTTCAAATTTGTTTTGTCAAGTGTACTAGATTTCAAGTGCTTGTTAGTTGGAAGATCCATTTTCTTATTAGATTAAATTATTTCAAATATTTAAAAAGATTTTCAATACAAAAAAAACAACTGTAAAATACAGTTGTCAGCTGATATCAGAGTGGTTTTATCAAGTGGAATATTGCTCAAGGTTAATGTGCCTACCATAGATTTTGATTTTACTCTCACTTAGTAGTATTAGGACTGGATCAAAACTGGAGAATCGATCATCTTTACTAATAGCATGACACTTTACTGATAGTATGTGTCCCAACATACCCTCGACTGTCCCCCCTCATGAGACACAGCTCCTCCACCCACAACAAACCCCATTTTACAGTAATCCCTGATAACAAGGTGTGCTGCCAGACCTGCTTTACAAGGGACCCCTTACTAAGGCCCACACATACCTCTCATTTCAATCCGGTAGGAGACCCACTGTGGGCAGCCCACAGTCTCTGCCTGTTTTACACTGGACCTGTTGTGTGTTGATGACTTTTGCAGAGCATCTTGATTTCAAGGGAACACACTGCATGATACATGTCTCGCATGCAGCTTAAATTATTTGCATAATTGAAAATCTAGACATTCTACAGAAGCCATGCACACATACACTGTAAAACAGGTGTCATTGGCTGCTGTATGTCATCCAGTCTGACAAAGACAAAGAAACATACAAAAAGCAGGGTAAATATCATTAGATAAAATCATGCAATAAAATAGTATTATTAATTCTTTTTCATTTGAAAGTTTAGAAAGAGAATAGAAATTTAGAGGTGAAAAAATTAAGCTTCAGAGAAAAATTCAGTCTTAAATAGTGCTGTCAATCGATTAAAAATTAGTTAATCACAATAGAGAATTGAAGTTGATCAAGATTTTAAGCAATAAGCCACGGAAGGCCGTGGGTTTGTGCTGGATTTAGAACAGCTTAATAGGAGTTATTTGGCACAACGCGAAGCGGAGGTCCATTACAAACATAAACCTAGCTACATACCACAAGGTACCATAGCTCTTCTTTAAAGCAACAGCAAAGAACTTTTTGTACCTTTTATATGTTTCCAAAATCATTTTGATTCCATATCAGATTTTTTTTGTCAGAATCCTGTTCGTCATATAGCCAGGGCAGATGCTAGAAATGTCATTTCAGGACCCAGAACAGCAACAGAAAGGAATATCATGCAGCCCTGTGTCTATTGCACCCACATTCTTCTCTGTGTAATAAAATATGAAAATGAATAAAATATTCTGTCAGTAGATAGATACAATTTTGCAAATTGTAAACTCATACAGTATCCCACCATCATGTTTCTTAGATTACCCAATTTCTGAACCTCCTCTATCCAAATGTGAAACGGTATTTGTTCTGTCATGCTTCCAATAGTGAGATCTGCAAAAATATATATATATTTTTTATTCTAAGGCTGATGTAAGTCACATGTAAGTAGTATCACATCAAACACTGCCAGATTTGGATAGCTTAGACTGTCAACATATAGCATGTGTCGATGGGCGTTATAATGACTGAGATAAGATCTTAAAAGTAGAGGTAGTGAAATTACCCCAAAAAATAGCCTAGGGCTCAAAGGGTTAAAATGTAGATCAATGTCAAAGATGACACTAAGATTTGTCAATGTCCTTGCTCTAATCACAAGAAGGGTGGCAATCCTAAGACTTTGCTACCTCTTTCCAAATATAATAACTTCTGTTTTGTCTGTGTTTAATCAAGAAAGTTTTGAGACATCCACTTATTTGGTAAATTTTTAAAAAGGGATTCCTGGGGTTCGTAGTCATTAGGTGGCAGAGCAAGATAAATCAGCATAGGTATGAGTTGTTCTAGATTTGCCCAAGGGTGAGTGTAAAGAGATTGAATAGGCCCAAGGATCAATTGCTGGGGAACACCACAGGTCACAAAGACTATCTACACACACATTTTTACAAATCTTTAGGCACTGAGTTGTTAATACATAATCAATGGTTACTGCATTTTTGTAAATTCTGAAGTTGTAAAATATCACAAATTTGAAATACAAGTATATTTTTAATAATTCACATTTTTTATGAAAGTAAATTTTATAATTATTTTTAGGTAATTTTAATTTTTTTTACTAATCATTATTGTGTTTTAAAGTAAAATAAAAATCAAAGATCTAATCTGTGAGTATTGCTTGTACTATAAGAACTCATGTGTTTACTTTTTTTAAAAAATCGTCATATATGGTAATGAAATCATCATGTACATTCAATTCAATTCAGTTTTATTTTTACAGCGCCTTTTACAATAGTATATTAGTTTAGGAAGAAACCTTGGGCAGATCCACGACTCAAGGGGCTAACCCAACTGACGGGTCATGCAGGAAAAGTACAATCAGTAGAAACCATGATGGTTGTCCATGGTTTTAGCTAAGGATCATAATAGTTCCAGAATATTATCTCATAACATTACATGGTAGACAGTCCATAGGTGGTTATCAAGAATTATGGCTGGACAATGTAGTAGTAGGCAGGAGTCCATCAGAAATAGGCAGGGATGACACTTAGCAGAGATGATTGTGGACAGAGGAAGCAAATGAGTTAGGCCAGGCTTACACATCAGTGATCATTTGTATCATTTGTGCAGACATATATGTGATGGCATCTGTGAAAGCCCTTCACAAGGTGAAATTTGACCTTTTTGAGTTTTTGATACTGTCTGAAAGTACTTCAAGCTCTTTTCAAAACTTTTTTCGTTATTTTCATAGCTTGTCTGTATCAAATGTTGTTATTACCAAAAGTCAGCTGAGAGAAAACGGGTCTAGAGGGGAAAATGGGAAAAGTATGGCATTCTAAATAGAATCACACCAATAAATACAGTAAAAGCAGTAGCGCTACCTGTTTTTTCAAAGTTAAGACATTGCATATTCACAAAAGAGCACAAAACAACCTTTCAAATGATATCTGTATCAAAAATATTGACCAACATTTTGTTTGTGTACTGCCCTGAACTTGTTATGAGCTGTGGACACTTTCTTTGAAACCTTTAGAGGCATCCTCGCATTCTTAGATAATGTAGCTGTAATCTGCTGATCTGTAGCCTATGCGTACATGACTGAAATGCCGGTAGCTGTTGATTTAACATGAAACCTGTATCATGTCAGGTAAACAGAGTTTTCTGTTCAAGTTACAGTTATGGTGGCATTATGGTGGGATTTAATGCGAATGGCCCATTGCGACATTCGAAAACACAGGATTTCTGAGATCGCATCACATATATTGTATAACGTGGTACAAAAGTATGGTGCCCTACTAAAACAGTAAATGAAAAATTAAGACTAATTTGCAATTATTTATGTGTTATTTTATGTTTATTTATGTTTGGTGTCCATTACCCTGCCTTCATTCATTTTTGCTTGGCTTGCTAAACTTCTCTCTCAGTTTGTTTGCACACAGCCCTGCAGTATTGTGACTTTTTATGGGGATTGATGGGGGTTTACTTATGCTAATTAATGAAAACTGACCCACCCCCTGAACTTCAGCAGGGATTCAGCATGATAAGATTGAAGCTACAGAAAATTCTGAGGTTTAAGAACATTTTCATAAATCTGCCTCGGATCTTCAGAAAAAAATTAAGAAATTCCTTAATAAGATATTGGTGAATGAGGCCCAATAAGGCTGAATACTGACAGTAAGTGTAAATAGCTTGTGAATTTTTTTTAATGCGTTTAAAAAGTCTTTAGAGTCTGTGTCTCAAGTCTGTAGTCTCTGTGTGCACAACTTAGTGCTACTTGAATCCAAGTCCCAGACTTGAGTGCCCATCTCTGGCATATGGCATCATAATTTCTTCATTGATGATTTCCAAAGGGGAAATGCCCCTGAAATATGTGTTTCAACCCAATGTTATGAATGAAAAGCATATGAAAAAAACATGGAAATGTATTTTAATAGTTTTCATTTCCACTTTAATACATCAATGTTGAACACAGTTTTTGAACATAGCAGCGCGCATCTCAAAATTATGGATTGTGGAAAACAAAAGATGGAATTTTCAATTAAAGGAGCAGTCCTCTATTGTTAATTGTGCCACATAGTCCTCTTTCATAGCACTCAAATAATTAAAAAATACAGTCAGCAAAGAAAGTGAAGTGTATAAACCCCAGAGTAGGGTCAAAATTAATTGTGTAGTTCCTGGAGTTTCCACTGTGAGGAAGGGCCTGTTGTCTAGACGTAAAAGGAAAATTTTGGCCAGGAAAATGTTTTTTAGCAAATGGAGATTTTGTGCTTAAAACATATGGATTGTCATTTTGTACTTAATAGAGGCAACGCTATGTGGAGCTACGAGGAGTTATGACTCAAATCCCCAACATCCAGCTGGAGGCTTTAGACCAGTTTGACCAGAAAATTCTGAACCCTGGTACCAATAAAGTTACTGAGAAGAAGAGGAAAGAACAATTCAAGAAGCTTATCGCTGGTGCTATTGGGGTAAGGTTAAGCCTTAGAAAATAATAATCTTTGGGTAGATTTAAAGGAGAAGTTTGATGTGAAATGGACTTGGGGTGTATTGAAACATGATAACGAGTACAAACTTTTGTCAAATAGCCCACCTCTCTTCGCCCCTAATATTACGAAATATGGTGCTAGCTCACAATGTAAATGCAACATTTACATTCATGCATTTAGCAGACGCCTTTATCCAAGCAACTTACATTTGTCTTATATTTTGTCTCCCATAGAGCACCTTAGGGCTAAGTGCCTTGCTCAAGGGCACAACAGTGGCAGCCAGGATTTGAACCCACAATTTTCCAAGCTACTTGCATGCTAGCCAGGATCGTTAACTACTACCCCACCACCGCCCGCGGTGCTAAGAGCATAGCGTTGCCCATTTAAAGAAATTGCTATTTGACCATTGGCTCAAAGTAGCTCCACACTATGTTGGTAGCATAATGCTCAACATTTAAGGCAAGGTATTGAGAACTTTATAAGTATACAGATAGTTTATCCTGAAGACTGTTTCAACATACAGTATTTTGATTTTCTGGCAGGGTGATTGGCTGTTGATGTTACTTGATGTTGCTATATTGCCTGCATCTTCGTCAGTTTCAAAAGTTTTTCACACAGCCTGAAAGCTATGAAGTTGTCAGCTAGCAATAGAGTTGTTGTCCAAGCTCTGTTTGTCATAAGCTAGGCTAGGTTATGGGATGTTTTGTTATGGCACATCAGACGTACCCAAAGCAAAGTTACAGTCTCCATGTCCCAAGTGAAGTTTCTAATCAGTGAAGTCAACTCTTATCGAAAGCCCAGACCAGGACCAGCAGGTAAGCTTGAATCTGTAGTATGTTGATGTTGTAGCCCAATTCAACAAAATGTAAAAACCAGTCTTGGTGGAGACCTTGCCAGTGTATCCGTACTCTAGTAAGGTACTGTCTTTTTTTTTTTTTTAAATCGTCTTTTAAATAAACAGTGTAAATCAGTACACTTAGAAACTTTTCAATGCCTTGTTTTAAATGTAAGGACCCTCATTACCCTACCAATGAAGTGTGGGGCTACTTTGAGCCTTTTTAATGGTTTAAAAATATTGCACTTCGCCTGATTCCCCAAACATCACCATTGTAAGCCTTTTGGAAACATTTTAAATGCAGTCTTGTGGAAAAGACATGGGGTGATGGTGTCACGACAAACATTCAAACTTTTCATCATGTTTCAATATGCTTTGGGTCCATTTCACACTGGATTTCTCCTTTAAACAAAATTTACATTAATTTCAAATAAATGAGCTCTCTCTTCCTCCATCAGAAACCTTTGGGCCAGCAGTTTAAAAAGGAAGTGCACATTCGGAATCTGCCCTCTCTTTACAAAGTTGCAAGGGCTGATGCAAGAAAAGACCTGCTGCAGACTAATGAGACCGTAGGCCTAACTGCGCTCTTCTGCCCTCAGCAAGATATCTGAAATGATATCTGAGGATCCAGATATCACTTTTACTGGGACCATATAGCCAAACTGTCACATGAGTCCTTCTCTGGTCCTTCCTGGTCAATGGTCGTTGGAACGTCTTCTCATGAATTTGTAGATTGTGGACTGACCAATGGCTTATCACTATTCATTAATAGTGTGTTTTGCAGCACAAACTCCCAAAGGGTTGAACTGAAAATGTGGCTGGAGTGAAGTCAAACTAGTCTTAAGTAGAAAACCCCTCTAGTTGCGGCTGATCCACCATGAAATTCACCATTGTGTGATGCGTCTTCAAAGGTTGAAAAGTAATCTGCACTACATTCCCTGTTTTTCTTTCATATTAAGGACATATCACAGATCCTGCCATATTTTTTTCTTCATTACAATTCATGAAGATTGCAAGGGTTTTTGATGTACAGTAAAATCTGTTTATATTTTGTTTTTAATAAATGTAGAGTTTATGGTCATTTTATTGAATGTGTACTTTGGTGTAATTATACATTTTTTTATTGGAATGTTTCAAGGAATCTGTGAAAGTGCTTAAAAGAAGACTTGCTGAGGCAGCTTTTGAGGTGTTACCAAGATCCCAAACTTCAAAATCTCCCAAACTTTCAGTGAAGGCCATCACCTCTGAGTCATTTTTGGCCTATTGCCCTTCTTTATGACACACTGAAGCATGAAATGTCACAGAGCATGTGAGGAGTGACTCTATGGTGCTTGACCTCTTTGCTGGTGAAATATTGTAATGGTTCATTCATCTTCAAAATATCACTTGCTCTTTTTTATGATTCAATAATACTTAACAATGAAGCAACGATATTACTTAAAGGTACACTAGGCAACGTTTTTGGGTTAATTTACCAGCATTGTAGTCACTTCAATGATTAAATGGCTCATTACAAGGTGAACGAAGGCTCGGATGCCTGTAGCATAAATTCTGCTGTTATTACACTTGCAGGATCTTAATTGGTGGGGTGGTGAAAACAAAGCTGAAACTGAATGTCTGAGGCTTGTCAGTTAACTTAATTTTATGAAAATTATCATTGCTAGTTTCTGTTCTGTGGTTGCAAACAAGTTCACATGGATTGGTGAGAATGTACAGTGTTGTTATTTTGTTTTAAATAATCAGTGACTGTAGGGGGAGCTCCAGAGATCTTGCCTGGTATGCCTCTAACAATGAAGTTTAAAGACTAGCTTAGCACTTTGGTTGATGGACTGGGAACAGGTGTTTTTCAACTGCTCTGAGTATCCACTCACTGATCTGAACCCTTTGTGGTGTTGCCAATTTATTCTCTTCATGGACATTTTGCTGATGGGGTTTGGCTTCCCACAATTTCAATACTTGAGATAATGGAGACTGCTTGTATGGATACAAGGCTGCCATCACCAGTTGGACACTGATTTTAGTGAGTTCTTCACCCATTTGTTAAGCTTTAGTCCTGTCCCACTTTCACAACTTCCACTCATTTTTTGGCACTAGCACTTGGTTTTGCATTGCATTGTTGTGTGAGGGTATGGTGTCCGAATATTTTTAAGTGTGTTTCAACCCTTAAAGTGGAGGGAGGTCAGGTGCAGACTTCAAATGAAGTGATATTTAGGGATATTTTGTGAATTTACTCAGTAAGAGCCCAGAAAATAGTTAGGGAGATGCTAGCCAGCTCGGGAAAAGATTAACACATGTATGTTTTGTCAATTCAAGCATGCAAATTACAAGGTAAGATGGGAAATCTAGTTAGTTACAATGCAAAGAAATTCTGCTGAGTCAAAACATGAACGTTAGTCCAAGGTATGCTTATAAGGAATACAGCATATTTGTGCTGAAAGACCTGATATCTTGTGCTGATGGCATGAGAGTGGCCTGTAGTAACACTACAACACTAACAAGGGGCTGGTGGATTCTCTTTTCCCATTGCAGTTCAAAAGTCTTTGTCGTTAAATTAACTGTCTGATATTTAAAGCCTTAAAATGTCCTCAAATGTCTGGAATTGCATGAGGGCAGGCATTAAATTTGATATGAAGACCAATTTACTGATTTTTTCCAGAGTTTGTCAGACCTGCCAACCTGTGTATGTTTATTGAAGGCTACAGGTAATGTATTTTGACAAAGTATGCTGGTACACTATTGTTAGTGTGAAATCTTAGTGTTTATATTGAGTACATTTTAGCACACCACTTGTAGTATTTTTCTTGAGCTCTTTTAAAGTTCTAAAATTTGTAATTTAAAATGGTCAGATACCCTACAGTTGTGTGAAAATTTGTTCCATTAATGTTAATGTGAAAATAAAAGCTGTTTTCTAGTGGTCATACATCAGAAGATTCCCAGTACTATTATTTAATAGCTTTCCTTCACATTCAAATACTGCTATTTTTAGCACAGCTGTAAAGAAAAAGGGGTCCAACACCTGACATCACCCTACTGTTAACGTTGTAGTGTTTAAAGCAATGTTACTACAGATGAACTGAAAAGCTTGGAGTCCTGTTTAACTACTAAACAGTGCTGGGGAGGTATTAAGGTCAGTAGCCACCTTAGTCAGAATTAACTGTCCCTATCCAAAATTTAACTAGGTTGATATTTGAGTTAAGCAATTGAAATTCTATTTGATTGTGAAAATATTGGGTACAAGTAATATTCAAAGATAAATTTACTTCTCATTTTTATTTTTACAATATTTTTCATTACATCAGAGTGGTATGTCCACTGGCCCAGTGCTTCCCAACCTTTTTTTTCCTTAGAGGCCAGGGCCCCAGGTTGGGAAGCACTGGTCTAAACTATAAAAATGGGATTAAGAACTTCGATGTCTCTGTATGCAGATCCAGATAAATTATACTTGCACAGAGGCACTGTTAATGCAAAGTGAATCTAAAAATGTTCTGCATTGTTTTCCAAACCAGACTTGTACATGGTTACGTTTACAAACCATTTGAAGCACTGAAGTTATACAAGGCCTAAAGCAATCATGTTGCTTCATATTTTTCAGGTTGGATTAAATAGTGAACTAAATGTTTCACCATTTAGAAGTGTTTTATTCCAACTGGGAAAAGATTCCATCTGGTTGTGACATGGATAGTCCTTTCTAGCATTTTTTTTATACAGGGCCCTCTGGTAAAGATGAATGGGATGACGGATAAATATGGTTGAAAAGGGTTATTATTTTTAAATCATGTTTTGGCAGTCAATTTCAAGTAAAGTAAATTTGTTCTCGGAATTCGAAAATTTCGAATTCGTTTTTTTTTTTTGTTTTTGTTTTTTTAAAAGAAAACCACACAATGTGCATCAGTTTTGCTGCTCAGAACCCATGCTGGATCTCTCAGCTCTAAATCATTTGCCATGTTTTTATGGGCAAACTTTGATTAGTTTTAAGCCAACATCAACAGGTTGTTGGATATGTACATAACATTTTGCTAAGTGTATAGATGTGTTGTACTTCTACTGTTTAGTGGATCAGACTATTCGGTAACACTTTCTATGAGCCCAGCATTCATAAGGCATTATGAGCACATTCATAAACATTTACAATACATTAATAAAGACTCATAATTATTGACATTAGCTTTATATATGACAGTTTATACATACTCATGAGTAGGCATTGTAATGTTAATTTATGAGCCTGTACACATTGAAGTGCCACAAAGCATAACCAGATATGGTTCCATGCAAGTTGATAGTGAAGAGTTACAAGCACTCAGTGCATACTTTAAGTAAAGTGAGATGTTTCATTGCAGACAGTCAGTAAAGTGGTATGTTTCTCGAGTATCAAGAGGTCAAAAAAAGCTTCATAATTCCTTGTGACAAGCTCAAGTTGTAAAGGCTTATAAGATGGCATTATAATGACTTATGAGTTCTTATTAGTATATAAAATGTTGGTAACACTTTTTATGAGACTAGTATTCATAAAGCATTATAAATACATTCATAAAGGGTTATAAATCATTCATAAAACCTTATAATGACAGTGTTTATAACTGTTTATACTGGGTCCATAGAATATGAATACTGGGTTCATAGAAAGTGTTACCAAAATGTTAATAATATTGTTAATAATTATCAACTTTAATGAATGCATGTAACCGTTTATGAATGGCATTGTAATTCATAAATGATTATATGCAATGTGTTCATAATGCCTTATGAATAATTAGCAAGTGTTTCTGACTGCTCTATGGACACTCCTGACTTCAAGAGGAACAGAAAACCCTTTTTCAGACGTGTTGTGAAGAACGTTGGAAACTGATGCCACCACCTGGAGGAAGTGTTGAGGCCTGTCTTGCACAATTTGATTCATCAGAAAATGTAGCCCTAATAAACCCAGCCAAGACTCCATGTAGGTGTGGAGACGTGTGAGTGATATTTCATCCTAGAAGTATATAACCACATTTAATTTAATTTAAGTAAAATTTAAGCTTTAAACGTAAAATTGACCATGCAAATTCAAGGCAACATATGTATCCATTGTTTGACCGTAGACAGTAACACAAATGTCTTCATTGGTTGTAAATCATAGCCTTCCCCATGCCGGTGAATTGCTTTGGTTCCTAAGTGTTTGGTAGGTTGGAAATAGCCTGCAATGGGCTCATCACAAGAGCAAGTCAAATTTGCAAGAAGTGCTTTGTGGTTTGCCCAGGCTACAGGAAATAGTGATTGCAATGTAATAGCTTAGATGCTATGAAAAATCTACAAACCCATTTCCAAAAAAGTTGGGATGTTGTGTAAACTGTAGGCTACATAAAAAATAAATTATATAATTCCCAAATCATACCAGCAATATATTCATTTGAGAATACTCACAATATGAGTTGTTGAAACTTGATTTTTTTGTTGTGATATGGGATATTTATAGTCAGTTCAAACTTGAGGTCAGCGATTGATGGTGTCAAAAAAAAGGCAGTAAAAGTTGAGACAAAGACAAAGGAGGACACTTCACAGTTAATTACATTAACTGCCGAGATGATTTTGGATAAAAAAGAGCATTCCTTCTTGTCCTAGACATGATTTCAGCAGCAACTGGTAGGTGTCACCATGATATGTAGGCTATATCAGCATTAATTTTAACTCACCAGATGATTAAGCAGTCCATAACAATGGATGATTGTTATAAGGATTGTTAACCCCTGGCTCATAAGCATAAATATGACTGAATTAAACCTCTGGCTCATAAGCATAAATATCTCTGAATTACCTTAAGCCTAAATGAAACATTCTTTGCATGGTCGAGTTTTTTACCAGCCTTCATGGTTAGAGTGTCAAAGTATTTTATAGACAATGTGCATTTTACGATCTCACGAACCCATACAATGATTTTCATTACAGAAATAGATCGTATATACAATCTCAATATTGGTAATACATACGTAATGAATGCCTCCACATCTTTCCTTCTGGGAGACATAGCCTCTCTATGATGATTTTTATATATACATTCAGGTTAGCAGTTAATATAAGTCGTTTTGAAATGTTCCACCTTGTGTTGCACGGAGCCCCCGAGGTCACATGAAAAAACGGGCCGAGGGGTGGGGTGGGGGGTAGGGGGTCTGGCACCACCAGGTTGGCAATAGTAGACCTGTCAGTGTGGTAACTCAACACCCCTTCCACTGTAAAGCGCTTTGGGGGTCTTGAAAAGCGCTGTAGAAATGTTAGTAGTTATTAGTAGTAGCAATTAGTAGTCAGTGGCAAAAGTGTCCGTTGCTATCACATGTAGGCTATTTTTTACACATGGGGTCAGATAGTGCGGAGGTGACTGAATCCATCAAAATATGCTGATGAACGGGTACTGATGAACGGGTACTGAATATGCTGATGAACGGGTACTGATGCGCAGCGCGCATCGAACACTGACAGATCGTTGAAGATCAGTGGACTTAACGCCAGCACTGCGGAGAGGCGAGCCCATGAAGAGGGCTCCACTTGGATAAACTGGGTCAAACGTCCCCGGACCTAAATATCATAAACCTATACCAGATTTCAGAGTGGTTGCAGAATGAAAGTTTAACATAGAAATCAGGACAAAAATCAGGCTTTCTCTGAGACAGAGAAGAACATTTTGATCTAAACGAGAAGTAAAAACACTAATGACTGTGCAAGTTCATTTGCGTAAACGTAGGCCTAATTCAAATTAAATTGCCACCACTGCGAAGGCACATCTACCACTTGTTTGGACTAATCAAAACACCCTAATCTGGCACATCAGCCCCAAATGATGATCAAAGTAGGCCTGGCTGACATAAAAATACCAGTCGTTTTTATGGAAGGGTTTTATTTAGGGGTTAGCGCACCATATTGTAGGATCTAACTATATCAGAAATGAGATCGGCAAGAACAGCTCATAGTCTTCGCAAGCCACCAGGATAGAGGCTAAACAAAATAACGTGAACGCTCCTTGTTAAAAACTTATGGGTTTTCTGTCAGCTCATTAACGCTGTCCCTCCTGAAATTATGAGCCTTATTTCATGCAAACTATATTCTATACTCTACTCAGCATTTCTGCCAGAGCGGAACAGAGACTCAACACACTGTAGCCTACTGCCGCAGCAAGGAAAGCAGCCGACACATCACCTGGAAACATCTAGGCCTATATAGTTTCAATATATGAAAACAAAAACGTCTTGCAAAATACAGCCATTTTTTCTCCGTCTATGTCCTCTAGGGGGCTCGGTAGCGTTGTTTTTAGCATTAGGCTTTTCAACATTTACAGGATTTTATTGGCACTGTCCTAACTTTTTTGGGTCATGTTGCAAGTATCAAAATTCAAATGAACATATTTTTCCCCCTCACAATCATAATTTTGCCCGGTTCAACATTTGATATGTTGTCCTTACTATAGCTATATAGTTACAATTGTTTTTTATACAAAATTGCTGGCTAAAATCAACATCTTATTCAATCGGCCTGTATTCATTTAACATGGACCAAGGCAAAGTAAAAGGCTGGTTACACAAAACATAATTGACTGTTGGGAATTCATGGACTCTCATGGACTCTGGGTTATAGAGGAGAGCAACCATCCAACTTGTTAGTATACAGTTCAAATGCATTAGTACCTAATAGTTCCTTACTGCTCTAGACGATGTCAATCATAATTGAAGGAGATTAAAATCTTGTCATGTCGTTCTCATTGCAAATGTAACATGAGTACAGTACTAAAGAGCTGAGTAGTAATCAACTCCATGGACTAAAGGAGGTAATCTGTCCAGTAAATACAGAACTGTGTACTGAGAAAATGTCTCCCCATTAAGGTTCATACAAAAATATACATTCATAGTTTTTACCAGCTATATGAACTCAGTGATTTCAGAGTAAATGTTTTAATTACTCAATCACATGGAGAAACATTCTTGTGTTCACTATCTGCTTTGGGCCGGTATTTAATATTTTGACGAATTTGATGTGGTCTTCATAGAAACTCTGGTTCTAGTACTCTGCATGATGTACAGCTGTGCCTGGTCCGAACTGCCCCATCACATCAAACACACACACACACACGCTTTCAGCAGTCTGGGATGAATAAGCCAACAGATGGTGAGGTTTGTGTTGGAGTTCTTTGTAGCGCTCAATGGATGTGCTGTGTACTCAAAGCCCAGCTTGTCCTCACTGGGTTGCCATTAGTAGCACACAGTCAGGTGTCCTAATACCTCTGTGTGAAAAAGGGGGAGGGCATCTCTTCAGCCTATTACATGCCGCAGACAATGGGTTTGTCTACTCTTGCTCAGTGTCCTCCACTCTGCCCGCCAACTCAGTTTAGGTCCCTCTATTCTTCACCTACCACCAAAGACAAACCAGTCAATTGCTTAGGGCACCAGAGTTGGAGTGGGGGGTCTCCAATATTGCTCTGTCACAAACTTTTTGTGTTAAAATGTATTATGTTCTTGAATAGCCAACCATTGGAGTCACAGCTTGATTTGGCAATATTGCAAGGCTGTACTCCATTTATGCAATACATTTGGACACATTTAACACACTATCACTGTTTGTGTTAGAACAGTTCATTTCTGTCCAGGCAACAAGTATTTCCTTGTTGGCAAGGTGCTGGAGAAATCAATACTTGCAACATAGCATGTGGCCAGAAAATCATTTCTATAGGGTAGCCAGTAGCAGATTCAGATCAGAAGGTGAAACAAACATTAGAGTTGTAACATTGGCAAACATTAAAGTTGTAAATGTCTTTTTTAGGAGAGATTATTCACTTCAGATATATACACAGGTTGAACCATCCAGAAGCCTTAAATGTCTGTCTCCCTTGTAGATTAATGCAGCTGAGTTGATAATATCAAATTAAAGAGAGAGAAATGCCCACTGCCCAAGATCAAGTGTGTAAAAGAGGGAAAACTCTAAAGAGGCTGATCTGAGGAGGAGAGAGCTGCATAGATGGTAAGGGAAAGCCAGAGAGCATGCTCTGTAAATGCCCCACCTCTTCGTTCCTGGGAGGAGGAGCAGCGGAGGAGTTGAGGGGATGGATCCACCCAGCAGACAGGACAGCAGCAGCAGCAACAAGAATCCCAGTGACAGTGAGTCTCTCTCATAAAAGCGCCAGGCTGCCGCACTGCCTGCAGGTGTCCGATCTCACATCACTAGCCAGACAGAGGTCATCTCAGAGGTACCCCACCCCTCTCTCTCTCTCTCTCTCTCTCTTTTTCTCTCTCTCTCTCTCAGCAGACATGGGGAACTCCTGTCTCAGCAGCTGCTCTGCTCTGACATGGTGAGTAGCCGGCCCCACCAGTGTGGTCATGTTTACAGTCTCTGCTTGGGCCAATGAACACTGCAATATAATAGTTTACAGATGTTCTGTGTGGTTGCCTGTGCTGTTCATCTTTCTACCAGTGTTCATGACATGGAAAACCATACCATGTTGACCATATTGTTTTAAACCTGTTTTAGTATTGTATAGGAAATGTTCTTGAAAGGTTGGATGTAGCTTTTACATTTATCCAGCTGCAGGAAACAGTTGGGGGCATATTGAAAGAAACATTTCAGTCTGACAAAATGGTATATTGTCTATTGCAAATGGTATGCAATATTTCACATCTTTGTACCTCAACACACTCAATTTATGTCTACTTTGCTGGATAATTTGGGGAAAAAATATGCCAATGTATTGCTTATTATATGGTGTCCATATATAACCATATAACGACACATTCAATGTCTAGGCATTTTGGAACACAGCATGCCACTATGGCCTGTGTTTCCAGTCCTCAGTCTTTTGTTGTATGAAATGAGTGTTTTGAATGTTCCTCTGTTCACTCAAATTAATTAATCTTCACATAATATTTTGGGAACACATTCCTTTTAATTCATCATTTAAATATGGATTTATTTGGCCATTAGCTGTGGTGCAAAGCTGCGAAGAGCAACGTTGGCTCTACCAGATGGTGAAGAATTAAACACTGAAGAGTTGTGTTCTGATAACCTCCAGTTCAAAAATTCAGATTCCGAGAGACAAAAATAGGGTCCCAGTGCTACACACTAACCTACAGATAATTGTTTATATTTCTATTGTACTACATACTGGATATGAATACTATATTTGCATTGTTATTTATAACATTGCATGTTATTATATAATGCCATGTCCTCTAACTCTGCGCCCAATTTTGGAACAAGATCCTTCTGTGCTTTTTTTGTTGGTACTGACCAATTATAGTTACTCTTAGAGAACTCATGTTCAAACTTGTCTTAATCAGCAGAAGGTTAACCAGTTTCATTGCCAAATTTTAAACTGAATCCTTTCATGCAAAATGCCAGAATGGACTAAGCAGGGCAAGACCTATATTGTTAAACCTGGTAGCATCATAGTTCACCAGCATATTGGAAAGTAGTCATCAATCATGCACACTACTGGTTATTTCTCAGCAGTAAGATTGCCTTAACATGCAACACAACAAATCTGTCAACATTACATGCTTAATTACTTGTAGTGGAACAGCTGTAGTTAGACTGTCATAACCTGGTGCTTGATAGACATGAGAAACAATTACAACTGCAATTAGGCCTAGCCAGCAATTATTTAATGAAAGGGTCATTTGTTCAAGGTGTCTGCTGTGGCCCTGTACCATCAGTCAGTCTGGTTTTAAGTAAGACTGTCTGCTGAAACACTTTGCATGCAAATATGTTGTCTGTTCCAGTGAGCTGAGTACATTCAAGCCCACTTTTAAAAGACTATTTGCGTAATTACTTCATAATGTTGTTGTTGCTGTTATTGATATTATATGAAACAATATTTACTACATTATATATTATACGTAATACATACAATATGCAAAATGATAGACTTGCTAAAAGTGGACAGGTATTACAAGAAATGTCAAGGAACTAGAGGCTGAGACAAAGGGCCAAAGATCTTTTGAAATGCCATTGATATATTTACACCATAGTATTGAATACAGCTTTTGTGGTAGTGCTAAATTTAGGATATATAATAGCAGATTTAATCACCCACATCTCTCCCTGCCTGGTTAGGTCCGATGTTGTGTCAGCATTCTTTCTGTAAAGTCACAGGCAGAAAAGGGCTAAGACTTCCCCATAATTTGCTGTAGTAGATTGGCTAATTGCCAGGGCTGTCAGAGATGAAAATAAGGGGTCTGGTGAAAGGATGAAGACAACATTCATAGGATACAATAGGTCTGGACCACTGCTGTGTATGACCATTTGTATCTGTGTGAGATTTAGCAAAAAAGCAGAGAGAAACAGAAGGAGAGAGAAGAACATGCTGCATAGTCAGCTCATGGACAGGCGGAAACTCTTGAGCCAGGACAAACCTGCTGGGCAGAATTGCTTGCACTTTGCCTGCATTGAGCCTATCTGTGGCGCTCGGTGGCTACAACAGTGCCCTCTACACACAAACAAGAGGTGTGTTTAAGCTATGGGCTGCACTTGTGTTAGTCTGTCTTTCGATTATTGTGTATATCATTATCAGTTCATTGTGTGATTAATTATTACACTTTAATGGAATCTATGGGTGAAATATATATAAATATGTGTTTCCATTGTGCTTTCCCTGCCTGGTCCACGCTGGGACAGCAACATCTGTGGCTTGTGTGAAATGTCATCATGTGTTGCTTTTAGCAGAGGTCAAGGGAAACAGCAGGTGTGCATGAGTGAGATGGCATTTGGTAGACCTTGAGCTTCTACTGATTGTAGACAAGGAGGCATTAGATATGGACTTCAGGCTTAAGTTAGTAGCCTATTTGTGTTTTGTTTTTATTTGTTTTTGCATTTTAGTATGTGCACAAAGTCAGCTAAATTACAGTTGCCTTTTTGTGTCTCCTGTGAATGTGTCAGGCTCTAGTTTAAACAACGGAGAAGTCAAAAGTCAAAAGTTAGAAGCCAAATCCAAAGATTATTTTTGTTATGCTAGCATGAACTAACACTGACATTAAGATGTGACAGTCCGACAAAATTATTCTTAGCTGTCATAATAGTCTCTGACCTTGAGTAGACAATTCATAACATTGAAGTTAATGTTATTCATAACATTAAAGTTAAATGGAGACTTCTTTACAAGAAGGTATATCATATCAAGATGCACACCAGCCTTAGCTCATCTTAAGATATGAGAAGGTTACTTGAAATTAGCTCCTCATAGCTGTAGGCATACATAACCAGATAACATACCAACAGAGCGGTGAGAGTCACTGAAGGACTGCAACTTTTTGACAGCTGTAGAGCCCATGTAATGCTGTATTACAGAAGTTAAACTGTACAGGTCCTAGGCTTAATCCATTAACAACCACCGCAGCTTTATTTTAATTAAGCAGCAGATGTTAACATTAATAATAATAACAACAAATAATAATAACAATAATAATAATTGGCTCATCATCCAACAATGTAATTGGTGATGACAGATAAGTTATAGCCAAGGCCTGTAACGTAATACGACGAAGTCTTGCTGTCTTTTTAGTAAAATTAATGAAATGCCTTGACATTGTATGAGTCTGTACTGACAGATTTATTAAACTTAGAGATATTGTATTTAATTTCATTGGAAGTGAAGTGTGCATTTAACTCTGCTAGCCTCAATCTGCAACTGGTGCCATTCATGTACATTAATTCTTAGGCCAAATTTCCTGCCAACATTGTGGCATTAATAAAAATGATGATGTGCCGTATAAGCGTGAATATAAGATGATATTTTTGTTCTGTAAATACATCTGAAAAAAGGGGGTCATCTTATAATCGTGAATAGACAAAAATAGTGAAAAATAAATGCCAAAAACCTTTTTGTGTGTGTGTGTTAAATGAACCTTCAGCATCTCATTGGCCTTCAACTGCCACACATGATGGAGAGGTAAGAGACTGTCTTAAACAAATTCAAAATTAGCCTCGAGTGGTGTAAAAGAATGATTGGGTTTACATGAATTTCAGTATTCCTTGACCGGGTCTTGATAATATTCGGGATACAGTGTTTAAAAGCGCACAAAGGCAAACTGTCTTTTCAGTGGTAGTCTATGATCAAATTAAGGAAAACTCATTCATACAGATAGACAATACTGAGCAAACGTCATTATTTTTTGACATGTCAACACCTTTTACCGTTGCAAAGAAAGGTTGAAAATCAGTCACTGGTGCAAATGAAAGAATCCAATCACCGTTATGTTTGAGTGTCACACAGGCAGGGCCAACTCACCCCTTTGACACGCAAGGCCATAGCCTCTATGCAGACCTCTGTCCTGTGCATATGTTTTTCTGCTTTGTAGATAGTCTACAGTGTATTGTATGCACTTTCATAGAAAATTATCATTCATATGGTAGCCTACTATTCATTCAGTTTAAATGTGACAAATTTATCCACATTAATTAACTTGATCTCATGCTTTAATTTATAATAATGATCGAAACATTTGCTAACTTTGCTAAAATGTTTTCTAACGGGTTTTCACCAGCATTTTCAAATCAAAGAATGTACTATATAAGGAAAAATATGGCCAAAATTGTTTCTTTTTTTCCCCAAAAATTAGTCTGGAAATGGGGTCGTCTTATATTCAGGATCGTCTTATATTTAGCCATTTCTGATTGGATGAGACACATTCTACATGTCACTGGGAGTGAGGATATCCCACGATATACCATCAGTGACTCTTCACAACTAATAATCACTCTGCATTTTCCATTGAGAGAACTTCCAAGCCGTTGATTAACTGTTGCATTGCTTGGGAACAGAAGACACAAAACTAAGCTTAGAACTATTTTGGGGGGCTGAGGATGAACTAAATGGTAGAAAAAACTTTGTTAGTTGGCAATGGAATTATTGAATAAAAGCAATCTAACACAAGTGGGAGTGAGGTTGTTCGTGGATATTCTCAGGGGTGTGGTTACCTGCAGCACTCAGCCAACGGCTTCTCAACTCAGCCTCACTCCCACTTGTGTTATATTGCCTAAATAAACTGCTTTTCACTGCAAATACACATCTTTTTACCTCTCTCGCATTACTCTTGTTTACTTTCTGCAGCTGTACCTTTATTTCACAGCAGCTTTCAGTCATCAATTTGCCTTGCACATATACAGTACAAAACACAGTACAAAAGCATGGTGCTGTAGTAAAGTCCAGCACTCTGGAGTGCAGTGGAGTCCAGCGCTCTGCCCTCCCTTGCCCCTCTGCCCCTTATTTGCCCCTTACTTCTATCACAATTAGATTGTATTGTACATAGGATTTGATACAGAAAAGGAAGCTACAGAAAAATGAAGTTTCAGAACACCTTTATGAATCTGTCTAAGGGCCTCTATAATGATACAAGTTTAGTGAACTCTGTTTTTCATATTCTGCTTGGATTTCATTATTTTCAATACAACACCACAAACTAGGGCCAGCATGTAAATTACAATTCTGTGATTTGGTTTGGTCAGCACTGCCCAGTAAAACCTTAATGTACTGCTTTTCATTTAAAAATATTGGCACCAGTGAACATGGGCAGGGGACAGAATCGGCACCACCATCTATGTTACAAGTATTTTAAAGTTTCTGTAGGACTTTCTTAAGCAAAAAATCTTAGGATATTGGTGCATGAGGCCAATGTTCTGCATCACCAAATAGTGATTGTCCATTATAATTGGTTAGAATCAGACTATTAAGAGACAGTTAAATAACTAATTTTGACAGACACACTGCATTACATGCAATTTGCATGTACATCTTATTATGCTAGTTATGACTTAGTTTTAACCACTCCCCCATTTTCTCTAAGACTTAGAACATAATTTAAATAAGCAGTTAAATTTACACCTTGCCCATAAAGGAAAGAGTTTAATGGAGACAAGTCCAGTTTGAATGCAATCACCTTGTAGTGTACAAAAATTATATTTAAATAAACATAAAAAATATTTAATTTGTAAAGGACATGATTAAAGATATTGGTAACACTTTACTTGACTGGTAAGTACGTAATACATTCATAGCAGCTGTCATAAATTTCTCACAAATCATTCATGACTGTTTCATTAAACATGGCAACATTCATACCCAGCCTTCACAAATGTGGGAGAAAGCATGGCAATAACTTATAAATAAAGTCAAACAGTCAGCATTGCCTTTTTTGTTTTAAACCTGCTGGCTGACTCAAGATTCAAGATTGTCTTTATTGCATCTTATTATACTAGTATAAGAGAGTATTGCACTGTTACTAGTATAAGAGAGTATTGCACTGTTACTAGTGTAAGAGAGTACTCACTGCGGTATTTTAAGGGTGGTATTTAGAGAAAATCATTACTCAGAGCTGAACCAAGCCGGTAGTCTTTTAGTAGGCTAAATGAAAAATAGGCACGTGGATCATTTAGATTAGGGAGCTGCAAATCAATAAGAAAGGGTCTTATAAGTGTACTAGTTATTATTTTCTTTTTACTAATAGATAACAATTGGTTTATTAAGCATTTATTGTATGTTTGTAAGTGACTTACAAGCTGCTTGTTAACACTTTCAAGCTGCATGTTAACCGTTAACCAATATGTTTGTAGGTGACTTACAACCTGCTTGTTAACATTTAAAAGCTCCATATTAACAGTTTTATAATGTTATTAAAAGAATAACATCAATTAACTAAGTGTTAGTAATGCATTATAAACTGTTAATAATGCATTGTTCAGGACCCAGGCCAGCAGTAGAGAGGATTATAATGCAGCTCTGGCATGCTTCCAATGCTGAGATCTCCAAGAATGCAAGTATTTATAAGACTAAAAAAAAATTCTATAAACCATATGCAAGTAGTCTCACCAGGGACATCACTAGCTTTGTAAGATAAGGAGAGTTCAGCCCCTTAGACACTTGGAGCGTGCGCTGAAAAGTGTTGGTCACATTTAAAGGATACTTTTTCATGTTTTTTTGCAATACTCATTGATCAACTTAATAAGGACATATACCCCATTGTTGAGTTAAAACCACTATTCCTCAGTATAATTCTCATCAGGTATAAGTAAGAGCTAATCTCTAAACCTCACCTATATAGTGACATCAGGTCATATGACCCCAGCCTACCTATGCACCAACCCCAGGTTAAAAGGTTACACCTACTCATCAATGTAACACAAAAGGAAGAACTCACAATAAGAAATAACAGACATATTTCAGGAAACATGGTTTACAAAAAACAAGTAAAATCAATATCCTCACTGAGACCTGGATACCGCCTAGCATCAAGGTGGTGTATCCAAAAGGTTTCTCTTTGATTTGTTTTTTTAACCTGTCACCGCCCCTCACCAAAGGTTTGACATGTTCCACGTCCTGTATGTGTGAAGTGAATCATTTTTATAGTGCCATTCACATTCATTCCTTCATTCATTCCTTGCCATAGGATAATCCATGTTCCCCATTCTTATTGCATATTTATGTTCTGCCAAACGATCCCTCAAGCGTCTTTTCATGCGACCAACAGAAAAACCCTTTGTTACATGGAGATATGTTGTGAGAGCTGCCTTGGACTGGTGATGTAGCTCCTCCAGTCCAGTCGTTTTTGTTGGTGTACCTGACATACAATGAATTACTTCTCCTATTCACAAGAGTAAGAAAAGAACATTGTTGTTACAGACACTCTGTTACAACAAGGAGAACCTACCCATCCTCCAGATAGAAATGACAAAGATACAAAATGAATTACACAGATTACTGGAAAAGGATGTAAAGCTGGAAGGGTACATCGTCTCCCTTTTGGATTACTTATGCATCTCCAAGTTTCCTTCTTCTAACAATGAGGACGCCACTTTCAAAGATAAATGGAAGTCCATCCTGCCAAAGCGCAAAGATTGATACTGGAATCTGAGATTGGAGAAACAAGCGATGTGCTCTCAACCCTACCTCCGGAACAACTCAGTTCCTTCGAGAGCAAACGTAACAACAATCTACATGAGTTGGAATGGAGTGTCAAGAAACTGAAACTTGAAACGTACTAATGGGACATTGAGGACTATGAGAAGGTCTGTGTCTACCGCTGGCACAAGACTGTGGAGCATTCATGGGAGCGGTGCACCAGACAAGTCTCCTTTAACCTTTTCAGCAGTGAGTATGACAGAATCTCCAATAATTATACAGATCAGGATTTTTCCTGATGGCAATCGTCAGCCTTTTCCACCACCGGGTAGACAGCATGGAAGTGCAGGACATGCTGAGGGAGGAGACGCACACCAACAGCCCACATGCAATTGAGAGGAACTATGGAACAAGACACGAGTGCACTATCCACGGTAATCAACCTATCTGAGTTTGAAGTTATTCAATTCAAGTCAGTTCAATTGTATTTATACAGTACCTATACAATAGTTTTGTCTCATGGTGCTTTACAGCAAGGAGCGCCCAAGAGCAACAGGGGCAAGGAAAAACTCCCTTATGTTTAGTTAGCCTTGAGCAGATCCACGACTCAAGGGACCAACTGCCAGGGGTCATGCTGGAAAATAACAATCAGTTATAACCATGATAGACTACAAGTTGTCCATGGTTTTAGCCACCCAGCACTACTATAGGAAAGGACAGCAGAGACAGTCCCTCCCAAAAGACCCATGAAGACTGATGATTTACCACGCACCATCCCTACCTATGGGAAACAGTAAAGAGGAAGGTTTTAAGTCTAGACTTAAAGGTGTTGAGGGTGTCCACTTGTCGAATGGGGGGGTATTATTCTACAGGAGGGGTGCACGGTAGCAAAAGGCTCTTTCTCCTATTGTAGATTTTGATATTTGTGGGATTACAAGAAGGGAATTTTGGGATCTTAGGATTCTAGGAGGGTGGTAAGGGACAAGTAAGTCTTATGTAAGTATACGTTGGAGCATGGCCATTAAGGGCTTTATAGGTTAGGAGGAGTATTTTAAAATCAATTTCACTTTTAATAGGGATCCAATGTAAGGAAGCGAGGATAGGAGAGATATGTTCATATTTTTTAGTCCTCGTGAGTGTTCAGGCCACGGCATTTTGTATTAGCTGTAGGTTTTTGATACAAATATTACTACATCAAGAGAACAGAGCATTACAGTAATCAAGCCTGGAGGTAACAAATGCATGTGAGCATCCTTAAAGGATAGGAACTTTCTAACCTCAGTGTTATTTGTAGGTGAAAAAAGGATGTTTTTGAAATACGTTTCACATGACTACTTGGAGAGAGATCTTGGTCAATAATTACCCTGAGGTCTTTATCTTTTGTGTTACATGACAGTGAAAGGCCACTGAGTAAGTTTTGGTGAAGAGGTAGAATGTTGTTCAGCTGTTTAGGGCCGATCATCGTAACTTATATGGGAAATTATTTGGAAATTATTAGTCATCCAGATTTTAATGTCGTGGAGGCAGGCATCAAGTTTAGTTATTGGCCTATAGTCTAATCTATAGGCTTCTGGCTTCTGGAAAGGTAAAGCTGGGTATCGTCAGCATAAGAGTGGAAAGTAATGCCATGTTTCCTTATAACAGATCCCAAAAATAACATGCACAGGTAGAATAACAGCGGCCCTTGCACTGAGCCTTGGTGTATACCGAACTTTACTTCGATCAGCACAGTGACCACTGAAAACATAGCAAGTACCATAATATTTGACCCATAGGGGGTGCTGTAATTGTACAAAATGTCATTTTGCCTGTTATCTATGGAAATTTCAAAATTGCAAAAGTGAAAGTAAACTAACTTGTCATAGGCCGTTCATGTGAATCTCACCAAATTTGGTATATGTCATCTACAGACAATGCAGACAAAAAGTTGTCAAAGGATTTATCTTGACATGAACTGTTTCAAAGTTACATGTCAATCAAAATTCAAAACGTAGCTTAAAATTCTTCAAAAGTCCATATCTTGGCTTCTAATTGCCAACTCGAAACAGCTTTCTGCATCAAATTTTGTAACATTTCGTCACAGGGGGCGATGTTTCTCGTTGAAGCTAGGTGTCTTTGTTAAATATTTCCTAAATTTTGCCCAAGACTCACAACACTGACCTACCACCAGCTCATCATACCAACAGTTCCCACATTTCAATACACTGTGGCGGTCATACAATGTGCTGCTACGCGGCACATCTAGTTTTTGATATATTGGTGGGTGTGAATAAATCAAGGTATGCTAAAGGTTGACTAGAGCTAGTGAAGTAGTAGTAGAAGTTAGTGAAGAACAAGTTTCTATTTTGTCCAAAGGTCTGTCTTTTGCCCCTACCCATAATGTGACTTTGTTTGACACAAAAGTGGATTTATTCCGCTTTTATTGTAGTTTGCATCCCAAAGTTTTGCATGCTCATGAGACGGGCCTTACCCTCTGTAGCGTGATGCCTAGTGCAACCACACATGATGACATTATTGACCTGTCCGCTAGCTTTAAACCCAAGTCCCGCTTTTCCCTGATTGTACTAAGCCCAGCACTTTTTCTAAGAAAGTTGACTGAGGTTAACACTGTTACACACAGGTCTAATTTCTCAAAAAAATAGCGTCTAGCCCTTGATGAACTTTCTAAGAATACCAATATTATCATTCGTCCAGCAAACAAGGGTGGCGCTGTAGTGGTGTTTTCCAAGGATCAGTATATCATGGAGGCTCACTGTCAATTAAATGTAATTTTTTTATTGTCATGAAATGGTGATTTAGTTACTTTGTGTTGATGCAGTTTAGTTTCAGTTTAGTCTGCTTATGCTTGTCAAGTGCCTGAGCTGGAAAAGGCCTGGCCTCTGATTACCTCACACTCTTTTCCATGGGTTAATAAATGACCATTTAGCTATGTGCTTAGGGGATACATTTCAGCTTCTGAAATTATATTATCCTGGCCATTTTGTCAGTTCATGTACATGTGTCCTGAAGATGTATGGGTGTGCACATGGTTAAGTCTGATGTATATGCAACCATCCAGTTGAATAAATTCTTCTAGTGTAATTGTAGGTTATTGAGCAGCTGATCATCTTTCAGAGTAGACTCTTCATTTTGTTGATGCACACCATGCTTACCCCTGTGCAGTACCTGCTATTGCTGTAGAACACCCCTGTGGTTCAGTGACACCTGTTTTCTTTGACCCCTCATGAAACAATGGGCTTGCTTAACGGCAAGCCCATCAACAAAACAGAGTGTCAAGACAAATCATTTAGATTTCAATTGTTTGTGGACAGTTTGCACTCCAGGGGTTAAAGGATTGAGGCTTTGCTTTTTCTTTAAAGATGATGTGCACTCGTTCCATCCCCCACCCACACCCTCCAGTCCCAGGCCCAGCTTGCCTCTGCTGCCTGTCCCAGGCAGAACAATACCACACCCCAGGAGGCCCGCACTCCAACTATTTCATAATTTAGATGACTGGCCTATTGTGCTGCACTCCTTTGAATTGGCCTCCAACTGACAAAATACATCTTATTTTACACTAGCAAAGAACCTAATACAACTGGGAGGACCAAACAATGTATATATGCCTAGTGACTGGTCCAAAGTCTTATCATGCTGCAAGGTAATAATAAAAAAGAGAAGTGATGGGACTGACACACTGCTGTGATATTCTTCTGTCATCATTGAACTTGTAGGTCTAACCTCTAAATCTGCATCACTTTTTGCTTTAGGGGGTGTGTATAGCTGTGCATGTGAGCCCTTTGCTCAGCATACTCAGATACGCATCAAACAATAGAAGTAAAGTAAAATATGTACAGATGTAAAAATACTGGTAGCAGTAATGGAAAAGAAATCCACAGCTGCTTCTTTTACCCATTCAAGACCTTTCTAAGACATTCATTGACTTTTAAAATACTTGTCAGTTTCACAAGTAAAACAACCCAGCAGCCTTTTGGCTACGTGGCAAAATTACCAATAGTGCATGCCTATTCAAGATTGAAAATTCTTGTCCTGTCAGCCTGCTATCATATTATTAATGGAAGATTATCTGGATATTTGTGCAGCTAAGAGTTCCTGACTGTCTTGTAATGCAGGATCTAAATGTGTTTTTTTCGGTTATATCACACACACAAGTTAAGATTAAAGCTTTTTAAGAACATTTTATTACTTATGGATTACACCACAGTGTTGTTTGGAAATGTGAATTTTGTGAAATGTGAAATGTGTATTTTGTTATTGGTTCACAATTTTCCTTACACTGACAAATACATAAGAAAAAATCTGATGTTCCAACAGATGGCATTTAGCTTTGAAAGCATGCTGTGCTCTGCAGGACCTGAAGCTTAAGAGGTTAGAGCTGTCAAAATGACTTTGTCCACTCAGTGAATAACAAAGTATGGACTGCCTGGCTGTTCCTTTGAATGAACCTAAGATTTCCTTTTTTTCAGCACCCATTTTCATTGCTTCTGCTCAGAAATCAACATGAATTCACAGCAAAAAGTAAATGATTCCTAAAATGATTTATGTCCTATTAGAGACAATCAATGAAAATAATTATTGTTAATATTTCATGTTTACATTTTAAATGGACACTTTTTAGAGTGACACTTTATGAACCTTCAATGAACACACAATAATAGATTGTCGGCTACATATCACTCAGAAATCAAAGCGCCATAGGCTCTTCATGTATAGGTAATGACCATGTTGACAGTGCATGCCAGTTTTTCTTAGATAAAGGAATAATCTGGAGTAAAATGCTTTCTAGGGCAATTTTTGAGTTGAGTTGGTAAACAATCACGTCAATCGGAAGTGTTTTGAGTATTGATGTCAAAATGTTAAGGATTTTTAAAAAAAATGCAAATTAATCATGTAGGCGCATACATCACACTACCTAAACACGTCTTACTACTCAAAATACACACAAAAGAACACTTTGCTTTGTCTGTAGGAACCCTCTACTCACTACCATAAAAGTGTAGTGTTGTTTTGAGCTGCCTAATAGGTTTAAAAATAGTGTTTTGTATTGGTGAAATAACATGGCCCATGCACTGCCATTTATTGCTTTTGGTTGAAATCGCCAAAACTTAACTTTCTCAAAACTCATCCAGTTGACATGATTGTGCTACCAACTCAACATATGAAGTCCTAATCATCCAAAAATTGCCCTAGAAATCATTTTACTTTGAATTATTCCTTTAACATAAGTAAATAACCCATTTGTAGGCTACACATAAAAGGCATAATTCTGCATGAGCTATGTGCAAACAAATCAAGAGCGATGCTGAGTACATTAAATGAAAAAATTGGAAAGGGGGAATACTGGACTCCAAACATAAACTTCAATAGCTTGTAAATAAATACAATTGAAGCTTAATTTTTTCCTTTGTTGTTTTGTCTTTGGCACAACACTTCTGTTTGTATAACATTTCATACAGTATGGTACACATTTAGGCTAAACCATGCAAGCCATATATTTGCTAAGAATAGTCTGGTAACTAAACAAGTTTTATAGTTATTTGGGATATTTATGGTCAGTGCAAAATTTCTTAGAAAAGTTGGGATGGGGTCAACAAAAGGCAGGAAAAAGAGGGACAGAACACAAGGAGGGACATTTTACAAGAACACAAGGAGGGACATTTCATCATTAATTAGGTTAACTAGCAAATTTCTTTCATGCCCAATGAAGGATTTCAGCTGCCCAACAGATAGGTGTGTATCACAAAATGTGATAAATCTGACTGACAAGCATACCATTTTAGCACCTGGACTCCTTAATGAAGTCACACGGTAAACTTTGGAATGCAGTTTTGCTTTGTTTACCTTAACGTCTAAGGCCTTCCTTTAAAAAATTTAATCTGCATGATGACAGCATGTTGCTAGAAACCTGTGTTCAACAATAATCATGACTCTCAAGATCTGCAAGCTACTCATACCAAAGGCATTAATGCACCCCAATACCATCATAGATGTTGGCTTTTGAACTGTTGAACAGAGCACTAAAACAAGTTTGACGATCTGTCGTCTCTGTAGGTCAGACGATGCAGAGGATGCACTTCTGGAACATGCCTTAATTTGATGCCTTTTTTGCATGGTAGATATTTCACCAGCATTTGTGTTTGGAGTGCCAGTGCCAAGTGTATTCATAGACAATGGTTATATTTCTTCAACCCATTCATTGACATTCATTACAGAATGAGCTCTTATTTTACAGTGCCAGAAAGACCTTTCTGTGATGGTCTCTACACAATCATGGTGCCAGTTCATCAAATTATCCTTGAAATGTTTCCTCTTCTGTTGTTTTATCATTATTCAACTTTTGCCATTATTTTATTACCCCTTTCCCAACTTTCTTGAGACATGTTTGTCACCATTATATTCAAAATGAAGACATTTTTCCCCAAAACAATAAAAACAACAGTGTTTCAATAACTGATATGTTGTTGTTGAACTATTCCCAGTCAGATATATGGCTCACATGTTTTCAATGGTATTACCAAGAATGATATTTTGTTTTTATTTACATTTACTCAACATCACAACTTTTTAGAGTTGGAGTTGTACAAACTACATCAATTAGTTGATTTTAAAAAGAAATTATTTATAGCCTATCCAAAATGTAACACAGCTTAAAATAGCCACCTAAAATGTCACATAACCCAGGGCAACAAGAACGACTGAAAAAATTTCTGAATTTTCTATTATGCCATCAGGGCTAAGGAGAAGCTTAAAATCACAAGCTACATTCAAGATTCAAGATAGTCTTTATAATATCTCATTATACTAGTAAATAAGAGAGTGAAATTCTTGTTTTATTTGTTTCTCAAAAAATAAATAAATAAATACCATGTTTAGAGTGTGTGTGTGTAAATGTGTGCATGCATGCAAGTGATGTTCTTCACAAGCCTCTCAAAACATTTGGTCACAATGGCATTGAGTGTCACAGGATGTCAGTTTTTTAAGGTGGTAATTTTGCTTTTCTTTGGCACTGGTACAATAATGGATGACTGGTTCAGTGGTACCCCAATCAGCACAATCAAATCTTATAATGAGCTGTCCAACTCTTTAGACCAGCTGTGTCTTACATTGTTAATCACAAGATAAACACAAGCCTGGGTAAACTGAGACTGCACCTCAATTGAGATTAAAGGCAGATCAGGCAAACCTGCAGTTTTTTTTCCTATAGAGTTACCCCTAGAGTGACCTTTTTTTTTTTTAGCAACAACGGTTCTCACCAAAACTGTGGATATCTTTGCAAACCAAGGCATGGGAACCAGCGATGATCCTTTTCGTAGAGCTATTTTGACTAACGAGGTAAAAAACGCGATTTCGGCTTCATTGTGTTTCGATTTCATTTCACAGCGGCTCGGTGATAAGAAGCTGCAAATATATTAACTGCACTAGGAAATTGCTAGGGGAGCCAAGAGAGCCTCCATTCACCCCTTAATGAGGCATTTAACCATTAAAGTGACTTTCAAGCTGGTAAATGAACCTATAAACTGTGTCTACATGTTGCCTGATGTTGCTCTAAAAGTGGGACGGCTGTCAAGTTATTGATTTTCCATTTCCAGGGACATAACAATCATGACATTTTAAGTAAAACTGAAGCATTAAACATATACTTGTCTAAACAATTTTGAATGCAATTGTTTACTCCCATACTTTGTATATTGTCCATCATATAAAGCCTGGCCCTGATAATTAATTGCTTTTGGTTTTGGGGTATTTTTGTGATTCATAAACGGGCTGCAATGGGCCTAACTCCAGTGAATTTAGATTTACTAGTAAGGTTTGGAAAACAGTTATAGGCTGTTTACAGTGTGTTCAAAAATAATCTGAAGTCTATTCCAGATCAACAATCAGAACAGCAATGAATAAGTTTAGTAGGTTTGGCCCTTAAGTCATGGACAATGAGACACAGACAACTGAGTTCACACAACCTCACACATGCCTTTACTCACACCTATCTCCACTTTTTCAGTGTAATGTTAGAGAAATCAGAGTCAAACTGACAATGGAATCCATTTATTTGTACATAATTTGTTGGGTACAAAAGTTTTACATACTTTACTTTACTGCAACAGGGAGACAACAGAAAGAGTGGCCTTCACACCTCAAAAAAAGAAGAGAATTTGGGTACATCTTAACTACGAGAATTTTAAGTTGTGAGCCAGATAACAAGAGGAGTAACGAGACAAGAATTGTATGTATATGTGGTAGAGACGGCAAAGAAGCAAATTTCTCAACAAATTGTCATTAGTGACCTTATTTCTTTTCTCTCCATCTCCCTGTCTCTGCCACCTACAACCCCCCCCCCAACACCTGAACACACACACATACACGCATACACAAAGGTATATATTGCTGATTTGCTTCAAAGGTGGTTTAACAAATTAAAAAATAAATATTGCATGCTGTGCAGAACTTGAATTTCAATATTTTACTTATGTCTTAGGTGAATAAACCATTCAGTCTGAGACTACTGCTATGCATTGTTGCGTACCTGTACATGATACTGTCAAAGGTTGAATTTTTCGCTAATCAAAGGAAGCCAGAGGCAGCCTGTGTAATCTCTGCAGGCAACTGTGACTGATACCATATCTCACATTAACCTGAAGAGATTCGGCAGTCTGCCTGTTCCTCCACAAGGGAAAGGGAACGAGTGCTTATGTAAGATGTATAGGGAAAAAAATAGTGAACTGCAATAACAAACTGAACTACTGATTACTGTGGTAAGTCATGCTACTAAAAGGACATGCTAGGATCATTGTCACGTCTGGTTTAAGAGGTTGAACTCTAATAAGAATATTTATATAGCACTTTTTTAATAAAGAAGTTTTGATCATTTTGAGCAGCCATCACCACACCATATTCTGGAGAGCATGCGTGACTTGTGACCTAATGTTTAGACAACTAGCCTCTACTGCTGTGCTTTGGTCAAATCTCAGCTGGCAACTGTGAGATGTCCATTTTGTGCTCTCACAGTGGCCAGTGGGATTATGCTAAACGCAGTGATTTGTCATTCGACAGCAAGCTTCCTCTAAGATGGCCAAGGTAACAGATCTCAATGCATATGTCACAATACACTATCACAAGTGTACTCTCTCTGTGTGATTCTACAGTTTGCTAGCTCAGTTTGTGATGATTTGTCACACTATCTTTGACGTCACCTTGCAAGTGTTCGAAAGAGCTTTCTGATGTTGATGTTACTGCATCAGGAACTGAGTGGATAATGTTGAGGAGCCATCAGTTCCTGATGCATTGCCTTTAGCATCGAAAGAAACACAACAAAGCAATTACACATTACTTTCCTTTATGTAATTGATCATGAAGAGTATTGTATGATACTGTAAATAAAAAACTTATATATGATAAAGTTGTTTCATTTCATAAAGTGGTACAGGTTAATTTATTTATTATGTTATTAGAAATAGCTAATTATATTGGTTGTAATAAACACTCAGTGAGAACAATGGGATTTTGGTCAAAATTGAGGTTTATATATCAAATAAAAGCTCTTGCTCTTTCTCCTGGCAAAAGGCTATGAATGAATTCTTAATTGTTTTACAGTAAGTAATGAAAAAACAACACTGAGGTCAATCTCTTGTCATTTTTCTGTTTTGGCTCTCCTGTAAAGTTGGTGAAATGTTCCTGGAATGTTGTGCTGAGGTTGTGTTGTGTCCAGTCCAACAATTCAGCATAATGATGTCATCGGAACAATTAGAGACAGTGGAGTCGTTACCTTAACATGTAAGGACAATAGTATGAAGTGTATACACTCTTTTGATCCCATTAACCCATCAATGAGTTAGCGACATGCATACACAGCATACAGGGAACACACCTTGAAGTGAAACACACTAACTCGGAGCATTGGGAAGCCACATGCTGCGGCGCCCAGGGAGCAGTGAGGGGTTAGATGCCTTGGTCAGCTGAGTATGTGGACGGGACAGCAATGTTCAACCACATCCCCCGCCCACATTTTTCCTCCTGGTTGGGATTTGAACTGCCACCTGTCAATCACAAGCTTGAGGCCCTAACCTGTTACTACAATAATGAGATTGTTGAAATATACAGTGTCCCTTTAACAGCAAAGATCACAAAATGAAAACATGAAAAAGCCAAACGAATTTGATAGACTCAACTATATACAGTTAATGTGTAGAGTGCCACTCCAACTAGTGTCTGGTGCGCTTCCTGACACACTTGCCGCAGAATTTCAAAAGGGCTATGACAGCATTGAGGCAACAGCATACCCTGCCAACCCAGCTAGTTCCCAGCATATCAATGTCAATTTTGATTCATTCACACTGAGCCCATAAAGATCTGCACGTAATTTGGGTGTCATAGTTGATGATAGACTTTCTTTTTCTGAATATACTGCTGCACTCAAGTATTGTAGATACACATTATACAACATCAAGAAGATCAGACATTATCTCACACAGTATTCAACGCGATTCCTTTTGTCCTTTTGAAACTGGATTACTGTAATGCACATATGGCTGAGCTTAAGGTTTGAGAGGACGGGGAAAAAAAAGTGTTCTTATAATGCACTGGGGCTGACTGGTAGGAACTGGGCTCACTTCCTGTTTGGCAGCTTCGCCATGGAATTTGATTGGCTATGATTTTTTTTGCTGCTTATGATGGTGTTAGTAGTCCAGATACAGAGTTTGGTTAAGATACCTCAAAGAACTCATGAGATATGAGCTCACTTCCTGTTTGGCGACTTCGCAATTGAATTTGATTGACATTGATGGCTGACTGTACATGTGGTCTGAAGATCACATGTACAGAGTTTCGTGGAGATTTTTTGGCCTGAGAAAATTGGCTTGCATTAGAATTGGCTTGATCTAAGGATTCCATAGCTAACAGCTGTTTGAAACACTGAAACAGTTGGTGGCGCTACAGGGTATGAGGTGCCAACATGAAATTTAGTGAGAATGATCAGGGGATTGTGCACAATCAGTGTGCCAAAGTTCATAACTTTTTACCAAGCGGTACTATGGGCTGTCATATACTTCAATGGCAGAGGAAATATGCACAATAAATATAGCTGCACGCAGCAATGAGGTGGCCAAGCAATGGAAAACATAAGACAGATGTCAATAAGCACTCATAGCAAAGCACTGCAGGCATATGACTTTTGACCAGTGGTGGCGCTCGAGTGTTTGAATTCTATAGATCTGAGTGGTCAGCACAGGGTCCTGTGTCCATGTACCGAGCTTGGCTTCGATATGTCAAAGCATTCGAGATTTGACGTCAAAGTGTAACCAAACTTGGTAGCAAGTTGTTTATTGTTGTTTACTGTATTTAAAGACTATTAAACTACGGTACTACTACTTGACAACTGACTTGGGGTTTTGCTTAGGGTTAGGGTAAGAGCTGGCACCATATGGTCAAGCCTACCCCACCAATGGGGAGGGACAATGAGGGCTCAAAGGAGAAACAAAAATTTCTTTGAATTTATGTGTAACTGCCCTTTAAAGTTCAAATGAGATAAAAAAGATAGATACAAGTTGAAAATAGTAGACAGCTAACTAACACATTAATAAAAGTGGAAAAACATTGAATGAATAATGAAGATAATTTGGGAGCAAGAAGCAAAGAGGCTTGCAACAACACAAATATAAAGTGATTTAATGAATAGACTATGTTTACATACAGGCTACTTAGCTAAAGTTGTTAATTAATTTATTAGAATTAATTTATTAAATAATTTTTTTATTTAGTAGTTAGGCAGATAAACAAGGAAATAGAATTTTCCTAGTAAGTTCAATCACACCCCAAAGACTTTGACATTAACATAGACATTAACTAAAATAGATAAAAGAAATAGTGAAGTGGTAATTATAAAATAAATAAATGTAAATTTTATAATTTTATAAAATCAATCAGGCCATGATGAGATTTGAATTGTGAATTGTGGCTACTCTGCCACCGCGGCCATAATGACGTGGTATGTAATAATTTAGATGACTTGGGGATAGCTTCATTTAGTAGGAGGTATTCATCAGGTTTTAGCCAGGTTTCTGTAAGACAAAGTATGTCGATTTGATTATCAGAAAGTTGATTAAAGACAGGTAGAAAATGTGGTGCTTTGAGACCAAGACACAGGTCCCTGCATCAGATAAGGTAAAGAGAGAAACTGCAACTTTTAACCCAAGAGAAACTGAATGTTCATTCATCATTCAACATTGATAGGCCTGTTAGCCAGCGAACATGTTCATTGTGTGCAAACTGTTTCATACGGTTGTTTTAAGGATACATGTGTCCTCCACATGAGCGTATGTATTTGTGTGCTCTGTCTTATTTACAAGTTTTGTGCTTTCAATTATAGTGTCTTATAATGTCTGTGCCACTGTTAATATACTAAATAAGCACAGATGATCTTATTAATTTTGAATAGTACCATAGTAATGTTAGTAGTAGGAGTAAGTAGGAGTTTTGAATGTGGTAAACTTGCACTGTGGTGCACTGTGTTCTGGTCTGTGTTATATTGTGTTTTGGTTTGTGTGTTGTATTGTGGATGGTGTGTTTTGTATTAAGTATTGGTCTCTTTCTTTGTGTTGATATTTGTCCTCAACGTTGTATCCATTTATATATTTTGCTGTGTTTCTTTTAAAATGCCTGCCTGCAACTTAATTTCCCCTGGTGGGATAATCAATTGGACTTGATTTGACTTTGGCACATTGGGCTTGGGCCATCACAAATATACCACTATGACAATCAGGAGTATGAAACTTGTTCATAATGACATGTTGGAGATGAACACATTAATTAACGCACTAACCCACTGGTCCTGCCCATTATTCATATGGAATACTTGCCTACTGAAAAGGTACATGTAAGTAATGCACATATTTCATAACAGAATTAGGGCATTTTTCCAAATAGTAGAAATCTGAGTAAGACTTTATATTAGCACACACAGAACCGCCATTAACAAGTTGCTTATTAACATGCAAATTAAAAATATACTAACCATTTGTTAGTCACTACAAATCATTTATTCATACCTTATTCTGCATCTGCATTTCTGCATTCTAAGGAGATAATCTACATCAGGGAACAGTTTTTTCAATCTGGCCCTAGTATAGTGAATTCTGAAAACTACTTTAAACTGAATTAGGCTAAACCATGCACAGGTGCAGTTGGTATTAATTCTGATCAAGGCCTCCCCGCCATTAATGTCTTATTTATTGAAATAAACCTAGATTACATTTTAGAGTCTAGAAAAAAAGTCTCAAGTCATCTTGAATGCAGAGCACTCACATTTTCAAAACTCTGCTGACGTGTAGTCTATGGGGAAATTTATGAGCTGGAAAAAAATGCAGATGGTTAGTTGTCGTGTTACAAAGTTACGAGCCTTTCAGTTTCCCCTCAACAGTATTTTTCTGTAAAAAAATGTAAACAAAATTCTTCTTTTTGTGGCAATAGTACGCCATAGTGTGAAATAGTTGTAAATGTCTATGATATAGCACCTCTCTTTTACCATCTCCTCAGAACTTGTCTGAAGTTTGCCAAAGGAGCCAAAAAGCTAATATAAGTTTCATCTTCATGAGCGTCCTGGAAGGATAACCTGGGGTTCAAACGCGCAGTTTCTATTTGTAGGTATAGTCTGCCATTCTGTTAACAGCTTTATACTGTTAGATCAAGCTTGTATGTCAGTATTCCTTAAAAGTTGATGAGAGAAAAAAGTGATGAAGTATTTTTGTTTATAAGTGAACTTGAGTGTGAAGTACTACCATTTCAAAACTTTCCTGAAATCTAGTCCATGAGGAGAGGTCTATGCTGAAGAAATGATGAGAATTGAGATGATATTTTGCTTTGCTCCTAAATTGAACCTAAGTAATAATTTTTCTGTGAAGATAATTATTCTGTGAAAAAATTTTATCAACCTCTTGGAAGGACAGAATGAAATGCAAGCCCAGTTCTTAATCCCTATCTGTGAAGATTCTCATTCAGCCAGGTTATGGTAGTCAAAGGTGCTAAGTTGTATGCAACTGGACTTTTTTTTTAGCTTGAAGACATTTCACCTTTCCTCCAGAAAACTTCTTCAGTTCTGACCAGATGACAGAGATGAGGAGGGGGGTTGCATCATCATCTATCTGCTACATACCATTCTGCCTTGTAGATCCCATCCCAGGAAGTGTAGCTGCTCTTCACCATCAAAGCAGTCCTCTCACTTTGGATCCTGTGATAATGTTTCTCACTCCACTTGCATACAATCTTTGAAACACAATTCTTCTTTTTATTGAAGCGGGGTGGGGGGTGGAGTGTTTGCTGCTTAGATGAAGTACTCTATACCCACATTCTCCTGGTAGGTGAACTGCATTGGGCAAAGAATGGCAACCTGCGTTATGGGACATTAGGTGATGTCTTCCACGGTGTAGGTACCCTCCATTTGGTTGCCGACTCAAGTAGGAGGCATGTTAAAGCAGCTTTACCAGTCTCACAGTACAGACCTTAAGCATTGTTGGACATACTCTGCTTGGGTCAGGTATCATCTTCTCATCTTTTCTCTGGCCTCTGGTTGTGATGGGCAGTGAAGGTCCCAGCTGTGTCTGACTGAGATCAGTCAACTTGTTTTCATAGATGCTGTACCTCATGTTTTGGGGTCTGAGGAGTTTATAGGACCACATTCTGAAGTTCCATGAGTTTTGGCCTGAAAGTGTTTACAGCAAAACCACTTTTATCCAATAATAATACTAACAAAAATACTATTACTACTACTAATAATTAATTAATATTAATCAATAATTAAAATAATAATTAATTACAATTTATTAATAATTAATAAGAATATGTACATGACCTCTGCACATTGCTGAATGTGCCATCTAGAGAAAAAGATTGTCCATTCATACTTTTGACACATCTTTGGTGGACCAAAAGCTATGACGCGCTATGGGCCTACTGGGGCTACATGTCAACGAAGTTTAAGGGACCCAGTGTTTCAGTGACCTGGGAAGCGCTAACAGAAATTTGGTTGTGTATGGCTGTGTACTGCATTGTGCTTCAAAAACTGCAGTACTACTGTATAGGAAAAAAATGACAACATAAATCATTTTTTCTTATCCATTAAAAAATGCAAACATGGCATGCAGGTGCACTTATTATTACCCCCACTGAATAAAGTACTTGAGTGTTGCTTGGGTGTTGCTTGAGTGTTGCTTGAGTGTTGCTTAAGTTCCCATTTTTCTGTTTTTTTTTTCTTCTTCTTTTTTTCCAGTATTTTTTTTTGGGGGGGGGTCTTCCACTCCAGAGCCACAGCTGTAGTCCATAGTAGCTTTAAGTCTTGGGGCCCTTTTCGTGGAGTAACTCGAGAACCAAATGACAGACAAGTGCAAAATTGACCATAGGCCCTAGGCCCATAGACCATTGACTATAGGCTCCCTAGGGCCATAGCCTATAAGCTATTTTGGTGAAATATGAAAAATTCATGAAAAAAATTAATCCACACGGGCCTCTGCAATTTAGGAAATAACACTAATCCACTAATTTCTTTGAGGTCATTGTCAGTAAGCACTTGGCTCTATACCACCATCTTGAGGTCAGTGGAGAGGATGCAACACTAAGAACACACACACATACAAAGAGTGGGAGAGAGGAGAGAGTGTGAGGAAAAAACACAATTAAGCAAACACAACATGCAGACAAACACATACAAAATGCCAGCTCAGCAAGTCACACACACACACACACACATACATACACACATATTGGCATTCATGTGTAACTCATGGGGGTGAACATGTAAGAGTTGTGGTTCAAATGATGTGTCAAGAGTAGGGATGGAGTTTCATTTTCTCTAGATGGCACATGATGCAATGTGCAGCAATCATGTTATGTATAGGCAATACATTTAACTACATTTTGACTTGCATGTTTCTCGTTCATACCTGCACTTTAATAAAATAACTTCAATAAAATAAATATCCTGCATGCTTAAAACTGCACAAGAGAAATGGGAAACGGTCTCTTAATATATAATTAAAATCAGCGTAGTAAAAAGACTGAAGAGATGATTCAGGAACCATACATTGAAGAGTAAACAAATGTGATATGGGGATACTTTTACAGTCCTCTTAACATACTCAGTGTGAGTGTTATCCAGAAACCAGTTCCAGATCTGTTTTTGGATAATGAAAAGGAAAACAAGATGAAGAAGCCTGCTGGCAAACTGAAATCTTGCATTGGGCATGAAAGCATACACATACTGTTTTTATTAAGCCTACAATCATCTTGCAAATTAATTTATTGTAGAATGTCCCTCCTTGTGTTTTCTTTAGTATTGTCTTTGGTATATTCTATAGTATTTTCCTTTTTTGATCTCATTACTTTTCTAAGCCATGTTGCTATCATACAATTTTAAAATAACATAAATATCACAATAAAAACAAAGATTTCTGTTTCACAATATTAATAGATTGTTCTCAGGCAAATATGTTACTTGTTTTGACATTTATTCATATTTTGCAGCTTTTTTGGAATTGGGGAAGTAAGGATATGTTAATGAGCCATTTGCAATGGCCTATTCAAACAATTCATGTAGGATACAGAAAGTGTTTTAAGTTAACTTAAAGTCAATTTAAAGTAAATTAAAGTTTTTTTTGGTGACATTAAAATGAAATGGTGTTACATTGGCGTGGGTATTTTCATGCACGTCTAATGATTTTTGCCATTGAAGAAGAAATATCCCCTTCAGTTACACCTATACTACAGTTTCTAGGTTTAACTATTAAGGGGTGTTAACTTATTGGGAGTATAAAATAAGTTTGGAAACACATAACACGGGTGGTTATCCCTGTAAAGCACAGACTATAATGTCTGTGTAAACAAACACAAAAAGCTTGCTACCCTAAATTCAATGATGTGCATATTCTAATTTTATGAGTGATAGTCTATCGGCTACCTTGCCAAAATTAGTAGGCCTATATTTTATCTAAAGGTATCAATGGACCCAAAGCAGGAAGTCAAGGGTAGCAAAGATCATTTATTTCCCCTCTGTTAGTAGCCTATTCTGTCTTCTCTTGAAGTCCACGTTAATTTAAAACGCCAGAAGATGGCGCTCTCTCTTGACACAGGCGCACACGTACATCCATGCCTGATAAGAGAAAGCTGGTGATAGCCTACTGCAATTGTATGAAACCTGTCCCGGGCACCGCCTCCAAAATTCCAGAGAGACCGCATGTTCGCAGTGAATACTGCGAGCTTTAAACAGTTCACGTTAATCTGGAAGCTGCTGAATACCCTCTCTTCCGTCAAGTTGCCATAGTTTGGAGCATCATTTTAAAAACTAGTCGTCAGAACTTCTGAGGTGAAACAGGACAGAGGAACAGCCGGTAATGTCAGATTATCATGAAAACATCTGTCGACTCTTTATCTGAGGTTACTCCAGGTGATGCTTTTGTAGACTGCTGGGGTTAATTTTGTTTATCAACAATCTAATTTAGGCCTGTAGCCTTAATGAAGTTGTTTTCATAGCCTATGTTGTTAAATAAAACCTGCGCATAAGTCTAATTAATTGTAGCCCACTCTCGACAAACTTCAGATTGGCAGGCTTCCTAACGTAAACTTGACAGGTGTTTGATTCGACAGTCTATTATGTGCTGGCATTTGGGTTAAATGACTAGCATCTCTTGTAGGTTAATGATTGAGGTCGTTCTGTTGTATCTTAATGAAACAAATCTCAACTAAATTCAAGGAGGGGCGCCCAAAACAAGCTGAAGTTGAGGTCCTGGACCAAAGCCAACGAAAATAGTAGCCTATTTGTTCTACCGTGGGGAGATGTTCGCACTTGCTCAGCAATTCCACCATGATGTAATAACGCGTATAAAAACTTGTAGACTGTCATGAAGGTTTTGATGAATTTCAAGAGTCTTACGCTGTCTCTATCGCTTTGTTCTAGAGTATCACAATGCATGGATTCATTGTGGTAATTGCAATTTTCACCAGTGTTGCCTCGCAAGAGGCCGAGGAGCCGACATATACGGCAAGTGCCCGCAGATGAACTAATAACCTAGCCTACGTTATGAACTACAACTAAGCAATGGCAAATATTGCCCATGTCAGTGGATTAACACAAGTGATTTGTTTCTGGTCCACAACAGTGCACCGATGGTTATGAGTATGACCCCATCAGGCAAGTGTGCAAAGGTAAATGTGTTTTTGTTAATGTCAAATTGTTTGCGACATTTTTTTTCATGGCATGTCCTCACTTGGTGTAGTGCACAAGTTCTAGTTCAGATAAATTGTCTATGACTTGCCTCTCGATCACTACTGCCTATCTGTATAACCATCCTTGCACCTTTTCCTCAGATATTGATGAATGTACCATTTTGTCTGATGCCTGCAAAGGAGGCATGAAGTGCATCAACCACTTTGGCGGATACCTTTGCCTTCCTCAGAGTGCACAGATTTTTGTTAGTAATGGTGATGAACCCAGTACACCTGCTGAGCCAAACTCCCCCAGTGTCCCCAACCCCCCGACTCATACCCAGACTAACCGCAGAGTAGTCCAGCCTGGTGGAGGCAGAACAATGCGCTGCAGTCCTGGCTTTACCCTGGATGAGCCGAACCTCTGCAGAGGTGAGTATTATTTCCACTCTCTACACGGCTCTGTGTTGCCTAAGATTGTATCTGCAGGGGACAATTGCTGCACTTTTCTGTTGTGAGCCACACATTGTATGCAGCCTTCGTGCTCTCTGTACATTATAACCTGCTATAGCACTGATCAGCAAAGAAATTAAAATAAATTTACTGATTTTGTTCCATCCCATCCTTATCTGTCTTTGACATGTATTGTTTTTACTACTTAGTTCAGTGACCAGCATTGATGAATAAACTTTTCTGTAGTAACTAATCACATGCAAAAAAATAGCAGTAAGTGGAGCTAATTTGAAAGACAAGGTTGAAAGCAAGCCAGATTTTTTTCATATTCAAAAAATACTTTTATATCAGATTGAAGTCATCCACTTATGAAACTTAAGAATAAAAAAAATCACAATTTTTGTATTTGGATTTTGCATTCCCTCCTGAAAAGACCTAATCATCCAGAGCAAAATATCATATAATGGATATGATGTGATAGCGTGGTGCACCAAACGCATTCACATTGTTTCACTCTGGGCAAAGCCTCTGGAATCCCGTAATTTGCTGTACATTTCCTTCCTCATGGGCAGATACTTCCTGTTTGCTGATTGGCCAGCCAAAAACTATGTAGAAGGAAGCCTAAGCTAATGGAGAGATCCCTGACTGTGCTGTATTGAAATGTGATATTGAGTGGAAGCACTAGGCAACACTAGCCAGGTTAATGATGTGACATGATCCTCAGGAACTGGAACTGCTTTCAGCCAAACATTTTATGTAGCTGTTAATCAGTCTTGGTAATGGGTTTGGAGGAATGTGGGCTCACCATCCAAAATTGTTTCAACACAGTGATGTAGGTCTTTCTGTTTTTAAACTTCACACTTCTGCTTTTGGCCTGACATTCCTCCTGGATTAAGACTTCTAAACATAAAATTTGCTCTGATTTATCTGTTGGTAAATCTAGTGGTGCTTGCAGACACATTGTGCATCAGGTTACTATGAGAAGTGTGTGAGAGAGAATTCCCTTGTTGGCTATCTATTCATTCAAGTTGGTTCACCATAATTTCCAGACTCCTCACTGTACTGTAGCCTATTAAATGCATGACAGTCAGTTGTTTTTGTATTTCTGTAAAAAGGTGCACTAATTTATTTGAGCAACTTAATGCATTAGAGCTACTATTTGACATGTACATATTTTGCTTGTGAAGGACAGAATGGGTGGTCTCATGATTGTTCTCTTTCTGATTGTTGTTTTTGACCAGCTAACAAGGGTTAATTAATTTAATAGATTCAGATTCATTCAGATATTAAGACTAGATGTAAAATGTTGTTTTCCAAAAAAGGATTAAAGCAGCAAGGATATCTCAGTTCAGGAATAACAAGGCAAAAGCATCAGCATTAAGCATCACATTTTTCATAAATGTGCCCAAATTAATGTGGGTGATTGTGAAATTGTTGTATGTGACTATAACAGAAGAATAGACGAAGGCTGTGCATCTGTGTGTGTGTGTGTGTGTGTGTGTGTGCGCATGCGTGTATTTGGCACCCTTGTGTAGGTCAACTTATGTTTAGTGTCATTATCTTTAGCAGTCTCCGTCAGAGTGTTGATAGTACAGTATAGACATATGTAGTGACCTCAGAGAACCTCTTCAGTGCCGTAATCAGAGTCAAAGATATTACATTGTAGCATAGCATCTGTCTATAAATGCAAGGAATGTGTGTGTGTGTGTGTGTGTGTATATGTGTATGTGTGTGTCCACTGTTCCATGCATAACGCTCTAACCATTTGTCTGACTGACTTCAAATTTTGTAGGTGTCTTGCTAATGAGGTGTGGTGGTAGGTGTCTTGATCACGAGTGAGTGCAGTGCCAAGTTTGGTGTTGTTTGGACAAAAAAAAAAAGATATCAATATAAAGATATAAAAGATGTTGCTTTCTGCTGCACTAGTAGCCACTCCCCCTCTCACACACATTCTCCCGTGCAGTACTGAGTCAAGGTGCAGGAAAAAGCCATTGACGCCTGTGATAAGTCATGTTTTATGTCATATATCTCTTACCATTCAAAGGAATTGCCATGTCTTACCTCAGTGATATACATATTGTTGAAAGTTCTCAGATATTGCAACGACATGCTGACCCACGCAAACACACATGGGTTCTCTTTCTACTCAAAACAAGTGCTGTTGCCTGAAGTTTCTGGACGTCAACTACGACAGATAACATTAAAGGCATACCAGGCAAGAGCAGTGGAGCTCCCCCTACAGCTGTGTTTTTTTTCAACTACAACAATGTCTTAAATTCTCATCCATATATGGATTTGTTTTCAAATAAAAAAAACAGGAATTAGCAATGGAAATTTTCAAAGAGTAATGTTGACTGATGAGGTAATAAACGGTTCTACTCGTTTTACTCGTTTTTACTCGTTTACTCGGTTTACTGCTTTTGGTTTAATTTGAAATTGGGTTGTCATTGTCAAACTGCAAGTGTTGTAACTGCATGAAGAAGCAGCAGGGGGAGCCGAGATATTTCACCCCGTAATGCCCATCGAAGGGACTGCAAAGCTGGTAAACTAACCTTTAAACAGCATCAGATTTTGCCTGTAGTTTCTGAGCTTTCCAACACAGACATGGCCTATGTAGCCTATGCGGTTGGCGAGCAGTAAATAATGTCACAACACAGGTATGCAGTGTGTCTTATTATGCTAGGAAGCGTTGCTTTTCCTGCAACCCAAACATGCTTTTTCAATTGTCACTACTTTAGACTATCGTTCTAGCTTACTTTCAACTCTAACTGCACAGGCCTAAAGCTATGTTATCTGAGTCAGTATGGTCCTACCATGTAACTGGGTAAGTTTCCTGGAAAACAGTCATTCATCTGACTGACCTGAAGTTTGCTGGGCATCTTGCTAATGCGATGAGCATTGATTAGTGCAATGCCAAGTTTGGTGTTAGATATTGTAAAAAGATATTGTGAAAAGCACACATTTCCTTTAAGCACTATGGTTGCCACCTGACCTCCTAGTTCAGTGTTCTTCTCTGTGACTATGTGTACATGCACTCAAGTATCCCGAATATGATCAGGATATTAAGGATCCCGGCTTTGCGTTTGTGCATGTAAACACCTTTTCCTGAATTCAGAATCCCGAAGAAGCCCTTCTGAGAAATCGGAATATGCCAGGTGGAGTGCTCCAAAAGAAACTGAGATACTGTAGCACGTAAACACCTTATCCTCATTTTTGACAGTTGCAGAGAAAGATTCTAGAGTGTGACGTGCAAGATGGAATGCTGAAGACAATCAAGTAGAGAACACTGCAAAGAATGCTACAATCAATAACCGGAATATTAGTATTTATCATGTAAACAAGGATATCAGTAACCCGACATTCCTGTAAGCACTTTATCCTGAATATGATCAAAACCGGGATAAGCCTCATATTCGGGATACTTAAGTGAATGTAAACGTGTTTTGGATGTGTTGACTTTCTTTCTTGCCAGCTTTCAGGTGATATAAACTTGATGTTTATATTAATGGCATCTTCAGCCCGCTCTGTGAACGGTTCAGTGTGGTTTCTTTTATCTTCTTTATCTGACTTTCCTTTTTGCTTCTTTGTATGAGGCGGAGTAGTCCTGTATTAATCTGTGACATGGGCCAAAGTAATTAACGCGCAACTTCCTCTGGTACTAAGGGGAGCTCCGGTGAATTGTTTGTAACCCACGTTGTCATCGCTGGACTGTGTGGGAATTGTAGCCATTCAGTGCACTTGTCGCTAGAGTGTAAACTGCTCCTGGAGCTGGGCAGGAATCTCCAGTGGAATCCTGATGCCGAGAGCTCCTTTTCCCCTCTTCCCTGGTTTACCTTCAGTGGCGACTGGTCACAAAGGACTGTGACTGTGTCAGAGGGTGTGACCTCTGTTTTCCTAGATTGTCTTTTGTTATTTTGTTTTGTTAAGTGTTAATTTAGCTACCACCCCCTATGTGTTACAGTGTGCTGGTTGTTAAGTTTTTCACTGTTTTATTTTGTTTGAGTGATAATGATAGCCAACCTTGTCTTTTGTCTTGACTTTTTCTTTTGTGTTGAGAGTGTGTGTGATGTGTAGTTACACACCTTGTTAGCACAGCTTAGCTAGTGTTGGTGTATTGGGCTGCTGAGTATATATCCCTCTTCAGGTCATCCTTCTCCTTCCCCTTTTTCTTTTACGTTGTTGTCACGGGTTCACCCGTGTCTGAACAGCAAGCCACTCATGCCGCAATAGGTGGAGGTGTGGCTGCTGTGTGAATAACCTTTGCTCCTGCCTCTGCCTTTGCTTTGTCCCTGTTGTCATGGGCCCAGTCAGCCTGGGGCATTGTAGCAGCCGGAGCTGTGTACTCTTGTTATGTTTTAATTTTTCTCTTTGTTATTTTTGAGCATTTCATTTCTTATTTTATTTTGCTCTTAAATTTTATATTGCCCTATTTCTTATTTTATTATGCCCTCCCTCCACCCATGGTCTGCGACCTACTGAACTGCATCCTGTTTCCCAAAGTCTGTATAGCAGTGTGTGCTGTGCAGTGTGTGGGTTGAACATTTGTGTGCCCTTTCGCAATGTAATTCACTTTTTTCTGATGGTGTGCATCTCGTGTGAATGTAGTCTAGTCCATCACCTTGAGTTTGAGCACTGCCAAAGTATTGGCCCAACTGTGATTTAGTCATTGAGGTGCACGGCCAACTAGTACAAAGAACAGATAAAAGACAATATACACCAATAAATTATTTAGTGATTAATTGAAACTGCCTCCATATACATTTATTTGGACAGCTTGTGGCGTAGTTCACTAGCCATCTCTGTAGATCTATTAAAGATTTTGTGTTGTCAGAGTTGTTGCCTAAAAATGTAATATATTTCAAAAATACCGTCCATGCCATGACCACAAATTCACCATTTTGTAACACATCAGTAACACTGTCAATGGACTGTTTTGTGTTACTAGTTCAGAAATACTGGCTATAGGCTACCTTATATCATAAAGTGGGTCACGTGCAGGCTGCCTGCAAAATGAGCAAATGGAGGGTTGGACCGAGAGCATATACCTAAAGTGCAAACTTCACTTTCAATGCATATGTGGAAAACAAAACATCATTATCTAGGCATTGGTTAGTGATTTCATGAATCCTCATGACAAGTTGACACACTTTGCAGTCAGCATAGTGCAGGAGGCTTTTGTATGAGAATGAGAGAGGTGTGCGCACAAATGAGCCCAGTTGATGGTTTGGTGAGTGTAAGAGGTTTCAAAACTGACATAATTGGGCCCAGCCAAAAAAATCTAGAACCAGGAAAAGATAAATCCTGCCACTGCCACTAGTCTGAATGGTATCTTCTGACAGCCCGATGTTGTCCTTTCTTTGGGTGTGGCCAAATTTCTCTGTGCATGGGTTGGTTTAGGAATCCTTTACATTTTCCTATTTGCTCTCAACTGTGCCATTATCTGTGTTGGCTAGTGCTTGGAACTGGTTCCTTAGGTCTAAAATGAAATCTCTGTTGGTGTATCATGTAGTTGTAGCATTGGTCTTGTAGTTGTAGCATTGGTGTATCTCTTTGTTGTTCTTTTCCTTTGCTTTTGCTACCTTGATCCTCACCTTTACCACTAGCAGTTCGTAATCAGATCTGATATCCATGCTCCTGTAGGCCCTGACATCTTCTAGAATTATATATAATTTTTTATCTGATTTAGTCTATCTGTTTTTGTCATTTGTATATTGATTTTCTCTATCTGTTTTTGCCATTTTGTCTAACTGATTTCTTGTTTAATTTTCTGGAAACATTCAGGTAGTTTTATGGGTATTCTTGTGCTGGAATATGGCAAAGTCTGCAAAAAAATTTTACGTTCTGTCATTCTGTTATTGTAATTTATTAATTCCCATTCCATCATTTGGCTCTTCTGTTGAGACAGATGCTGATGCCACTCTGATGACTGTCATCTTAAAGTCCCAAGATTTCCAGATTATACTTTGTCTGCTCATCTCTCTTGCAGCTTGTGCTGACCTTCCTTTTTTGTAAAGAGCACATTCCAGCATCTGATCCATTTTTTGGAGCTGGATTTCTCAGTAACACTGTCAATGAATCCAGTATTCATAAAGCATAATAAATGCATTCATAAAGGGTTATAAATTATTCATAAAGCCAAACTAAGGATATTACAATTCATAACAGTTTATGCATTTTCATGACTGATATTTTCATGACTTATATTAAAAGCATTATGATGTTATCATATAAGCCTTAACAACTTGAATTGTCGCAAGGCATTATGAAGCCTCTTTGGCCTTTTGATACTAGGAAAACATACCACTTTACAGTCTGTAATAGTACCTTATTGACTTTCACGAGTAATTATGTGTTCATCTCACTTTACCTAGACTATGCACTGAGCGGTTTAACCCTTCATTATTTGGCATGTGCAATCTGGCATAGAAAAGGGCAATTAACAAATAGACTCTGTGCATGGGAGACATAAAATCCCAGAATTCCTTTCATTCAGGATGGTCACTCTTTTCCAGTGAACTTCTGTTTTTGTGAAGTATGGAAGGCTAGCTTTCCCTACTCCTCATTACACTTTGAATGTGTCTCATCCTATCAGAAATTAAGAAATAGTTTAACCGGACCTAATTGTTGTATAACCATTTTGATTTTCATCACAGTGGATGGAAACACACACGGACAAGCATATTCTTGAACTGAACTTTTACCAATGTGAGTAGAATGTGAGTATGAGCTTAATGGTGCTGCAACCTATGTATTAAACAACTCAGGTGTTTCTTAAAACTATAGTTCCAACAGGAGTTTCTCATAACCGTAGTTCTAGAAACATTGTCATAAAGTTGTGTGGTTCCAACAGCCCTCAACCAGCAGTTAGAATAGTCTGCTGGTTGATATAAAATTAGGCATGTCCGAGGTGTTTAAATAATAGGCCTAATTTAACTTGCAAAAACAATTTGTGCTAAAAGTAGCACAAAGTCTGCCTGTGGGTGAAAACCTATAAACCTATTAACTTATAAAGCCCTCAATGGCCTTGCTCCAACATATATGTCCCTTAGTACCCTGCTAGACCGCTAGAATGTTGGTCTCTTTCTAGTCCCGAGAATATCAAAATCTAAGGTAGGAGGAAGAGCTTTTTGCTACCATGCATCTCTCTTCCACCCGACATTCGACAGACTGACACTACCAGTACCTTTGTTTAGACTTAAAACCTTCCTCTTTACTGCTCCCCATAGTTAGGGATAGTGCATGGTAATCATTACTCCCCATGGGTCCTTTTGGGAAGGATAGCCTCTGCTGTTGCCTCCAGCTGTGGGGCATGGCAGCCACTGCTCATCCCTGCAGTAGTGTTGAGTTGCCATGCACCATACCTTAGTTATGCTGCTATAGCCTAGTGCCGCCACAGACCTCTCATATGTCATGCCGTACAACTCTCTCGCTCTCTCTCTCTCTCTTATATATATATAGATAGATAGATAGATAGATGTATATGACACATATGATCAGTGAAGTGTGACGTGTGAATAAGAAGTGTGAAGTGTGACCAACTTCACGGGAGGACCATGCCAGGGCCGACTCCTTCCTAGAAGCCCTGTGACCTACCCCTTCTCACAATGGCACCGTCAAAATGGACCCACCCAGTGTTACTGGGTGATTGATCTCACTCCTTATGTGTTCAAAAGTATAGACAGTGAAAGAAGTGGACAGCAGGACGCTGCTGCTGTCAATGGGAGGGCTATGAAGTTCAATTGAATGAGTTTTCAGTTGAGCACCGTACGTTTTGCGCAGGCTCGAAGCATGCTTGGTGACATCAAGTATCAAACTGGAACGCTGTAACTTCACTAAACGCTGCATCCGTGAATTTCGACATGATGGAGTCAAGTCAAGTGTAGTAAGTATTTGGTGTGTTATTTATTGCATTATGTAGGCCTGTGTAAAACTAGGCTAGCCAGTTTTGACACTGCCGAAAGCATGTTTATGAACATATAAATGTAGCCTAATTCATCCACATGAGCCTTTGAAATGGCTATAATAATGCAAGGTATCATTAGCAGGTAATACACTTTAGTTTGGCATAACTATTGAAAATCATATGAACACCATTTAAGTAGGCTTATATTGTAAGCATACATTGGGACTGGAGATAGCCATTAGCTGAAATTCTCTAACATGATAAAGGGTAGACTACTGCATTTCTCCAGTGAAATGACAACAAATCCATCATTTGTATAAGGGACAATCTGGAACAGCATATCTGTATGTTGTAAGCTGTAAATGATCATTGCTTTATTTGATACAACTTAAGCATGTTATTACTCTTCATCTTTCTTTTTGAACAGTGCAGGTGTCTGGTACGCCACTTCAAGTCTTACAAATGATATGTTGGTAGATTTACAGATAGACCTAGAATCCATTTCCAGAATTTCTGATGCAAATGCAAAATCATTGTTATTAAACACTATTTGATGTTTTTTGTGTATTGTTCTGCTATAGAAAGCTGACCTGAGTACAAGTAGTTTTGTGTGTAATAATAATAATGAAAATATTTTTAAAATTATTATTACGTATTTAATTTTAATAGGTTCAGTGGATTGGATTGGCTGCATCTCCACCAGTCATAGCTGAGATGGGAGACCATGCAGATCAGTCTGGATACCTGGTTGCCCATGCCCATTGGTTTGGCTGTGGTGGACTTGGATGGCAGGGCCCCTTGTTCTACCAGTCCCTTCGAGAAGAGCAGCGCTGGATGTCCCAAACAGCGATGAAGCAAGATCTGCAGGACCTGTCTCCTCAGACATCACCTAGAGATGCTAGTGGAGGTTGGGACTTGGTAGACAGTGCCTTAGCTAACTTATAGCATTTTACATAGCATATAACATTTCTGTCAAGGCTACTAGTTGCAAGTGCACACTAGCACAATTCAACTAACCCACCAATATTCTGTTTAGATATAAAATAAACTAAAACTGGAACATTTAATGTCCTGGATCTGGAATGTCCTTCATTTCTATTTTCCTTGTGATGGAAATGTAACCAGGGTTTGCAAATGTAACCTAGCGTCTAATATCATTTTGACTGTTTTAATTAGTCTAGTTCCAGGCTGTACCTAACTTTGCAGCTTCTATATTTTTTTGTAGCACCACACAAATTGACAGGTGACAAGACACCTGAAAAACCTTTTGTTTGTAGGCCTATGTAGATGTTTTGAAAATGTATGTTGTAAAGAACACCTGCCTCAAGAAAAAATGCTGCTTTTGTTTCTCATTATTTGAGTTTTATCACTCCTTACACTATCTTACTTTATGAAAATAATCAAGTGTATAACTGTGAACCAAGAGCTGATAGTTAAATTCAAGTCAGGATTCACTGATTGTAGGGCCATTAGGCTATAGAGGCCTTTTCATCTTTACCATATTGATTGTAAATTTAATTTGTGTTGATTTGGCTACACTAGGAATTATGAAACTTGGGTAGGTAAAATGAAATGCATCAGTGCAAATGCAGTTTATGTTTACTTTATGAATTGTAAAAATGCTTCAAACACTTAACCTTCACACCACACATTTTTTTCTCAAAAATAGAAATATATAGATATAGTCAATTAGACAAGTCCTTGAGCTTCTCCCATCTGTTGGTTGTTAGATCTACAGGACTGCTTGGGGTGTCATCAGAAGTGGTGCCCGTTTGTGGTTCTTCCCCACCTGTAATCAGATAAGAAATAACATTAATTGTATTGAAAGCAGGCAAATTATCACAAAGTTTTGAACTGGATGTCTTAGTAGGTTTTTGGCTTTGATGACCAGAATCAAGTAGACAAGCATGCTCTGTCCATCTGTACATGATATCAGCTTTACTGCTGTAACTGTAATGCAGGGTTATGTATTAAGCCACATTTTTACCCTGATTCCTGGAAATGCACAGACGTCAGAAATTCTGAGCATAATGCTGTTTCAAATAATGTCACCATTTACCTACATAATTCCATTGTATGTTAAATGTAAAGTAGGCCTATGTTGAAATGTACGGTAACTCTTTACTTAAAGGGTACATAACACATTCATAGCAGTTGTCATAAACTACTCACAAAGAATTCATGACTATTTCATAAGACATTACTCAACATTCATACCCAACCTTTCATAAATGTGGAAGACAGAATGGTGATAACTTCATAATCAAAATAAACTCTCAAAGTCTCAAAGCAGCATTGACATATCTGTATTAAACCTGTTACCTCATGATGTCACAACTAAGTGTTTCATAAATATCTTATGAAGTCTACTTCAGATATCACTTTATTATACAGGTTTTGACTAGAGATGATCCCATACCCTGGCACAGTGGACACATTCCCATTTGAGTGTAGGCAAGGTAGCAAAAGATTTTTACCTGTTACATGACATTTTTTTATAACACATTTAAATTATATGCATTCTCATGATCTGTCTCTATGACTCTGGACTTGCCCATTGACTCTGATGTGACATGATCAGGTAGGTTAATAGCTTTAAGCCAAAAAGGGAAATATTGCTTTGAGACCATTGGACTGGAGCAAGCATAACGTAAATGTTTAAAAAAAAAACCAAATAACATTTGCAGGTAATTATCGTTTGCTACTATGCCTCTCAAATGGGAATGTGTCCAGCTGTTCTGGGGTCCACAAAACTGGGCAGCTCTATCTAGGTAACCTCTCAGTGTTAAACTCAGGTAAGTGATTATGAATACACAACTTGTACTAAAGTGTAGTAATGTAGTAAAGTGACATTTTAAGTTCAGGAAACAAACAAAAACAGCAATGCTGCTTTGAGACCGTTGGACTTTTATTTTAATATGTTATCATCATTCTGAATATAATTCATCAAAATTAGCTGTTTCATGTCCTCTTTGAAGGGAACATAGAAATTGAAATAATGTCACACATGCCCCTGGTTAGTGCAGGCTTCAGCAAAGCGGTGCTCCTTGGTTTCCTTCACACCCAACATGAAAGAGTGTGGTTGCCACAGGTTGTCTATGACAGGCAGGGGCGCCGCCAGGGGAGGGAAAGTTAGAATGATTCCAAGGGCCTGGCACTGATAGGGGGCCCTAGAGAACATTTTAATATTATAATCAATGTTTGGGAAGCCCAAAATAATTTTCTGTCATAGGGCCCAAAATTTCTAGCAGCATCGCTGATGACAGGGGTGCCCAGGGGTGATAAACATGAACGGTCTTGCGCATATTGAACTTCTTCTTTGTAACTTTTATATTTTATGTTACCTTAGAAGAAAAAAGAGACCAAAGACTCTATTTATCACAAGTTAAGCAGTAGTTTGCGGCAGATGCAGACTGTCTGCCTTGTCGCGGTTGTTTTCCTGTTATGGTTCTGCGTTGAGTGCGTTCGTGTTCACGTAGCACACTTCATCAAATTGCTTTGCCTTGCCTACAAAGTACTGTCTGCTGAAGAAGTGCTTAATTTAAAACATTATTAAAATCAGGTAAAATTACAATCAGGAAATCCTGCAACTCAATTCAAAATGATGTCTTAATTATTTACAAAGTCTATACAGTAGACTAGCATGTTGCTAAAAGTACCAACAGTGGGCTGCTGAAATACACCGGCAAACGAAACAAAGCAAGTTGACAAATTTGACCAGTCACAACCCCTAATGGTGTGTGTAAGTGGAAGGGAGGAAGGCACTGGCAGGTAGTGTGACATATGCGTCTGCATGATTAATTTGCGTTAAAAATAAAAAAAAAATCTCTTTAATAGTTTTACATTAATCACATGTGTTAACATGTTAACATTGACAGAACTAGTAAAATAGAACAGATTCAACTCTAATTTATCAAAAAATAAGCTCAAGTGCAATTTGCAATTATCGTCCTTTTTGGCAACCACAAGTGACTTGTGATTGCTTTGTGCTATTTGACATCACATGTAGGCTCATTGGTCCATGTTTTAGTGGCTATTTCTAAGTTCAAGATCTTCATATGAAAGAGGGCACAACCATGTTTAATGTTAGTCAATGTTAGACAGAGAGGTTAACATAATTTTCCAGAATTAACGTAAATATTACAAGCCGATTTCACTTGGCTGTGATCTAGAGGTCGAGTTGAATCCAGTTGTGGATGATGGTGATGCAACATAGTTTTTCTCTGAGAATCCAGAAGAATTCCCTCTGATGTTCATCCGTTTACAAGTAGGCCTGTGCACAGGAGGTGCAGGCCCTATAACACTTTCACAGCAACTGCAGACTATGTGAGCCAATGTATTCATTAATTCAGTTTATTTTAATAGTTGCTCAAAGTAGGTATTTTTCCCTTTTTTTCGATCCAGTAGTAATGAATGAACTCAAATAGTGACTGGGTAGAGACCAGAGGGGACAGTGGTGGGTCCTTGGTATATTCTAATGGTGGCAGTATGTTTACAATATGGTAGGATACAGACACTGGGTAATAGTCTGTAGGCTACACCGGTTCACCGTGGTCTACCTTTGTGGGGAATTGTTCAATCAGGCCCTGATGCTATGATGCTATCCAATTTGGCTACTTCCTCTAATATCTCCATACTTCAGCAAGAGTAGGCACATACACACATAAGGACAATTATACAGTTTGTATTGAATAAGAATATAAATAACACATAATCAGTCATGCACATGCACACCCTACCCCGGAGGGGTAAAGGTATTGGTCTTCTGTTATTCTCTGTCCATCTCCCTGTGTCTGACAGAGACATGCACTCTCATACAGTGCGTTCATGCATGTTACCATACACAAGGCAGACAAGACATTGAGGCCTAAGACCATTAAGGCCTAATAAGCTAATAAACATATTGGTTGTCATCGAAACGCAACAAAAGCTATAGCTCGCAATCATACCCCTCAAAACTGTGTAAGTCACCCCAAGTAAAGCATGGAGGGTGGGAGTTCCTCCCAGTTTTGAAAAATAAAACTCAGGCCCTGCACCTTCATGATGTGCAATGTTAAGGCAACTGGGAAGTACGGGGTGGAACAATGAGTGTCAGTAGTCCTGTTTGCTGTGGAGCCTCTCTGTGGAGGTGGAGAATGTGGGGCTTGTGGAGCAGGGGGTAGCTGAGGGGCTTGCACTGAACCAGTTAAAAAGCATATTCTGCTCATTGGTCCCACTGAGGCTACCCTCAGCCTGACTCACCTTCACTTTGAATCCATCGGCTGTCTACATGGCACTCCACGCCTACCTAACATTGTTTTGCTGGAGAGTGCTTTCCAGCTTCTACCTCTATGCCTCCTCACTCTCTCTCACTTTCACCTTGAGCTCTGTCTGCACACTCCTGAGCATCTCTGGTCACTCTCCCTGAAAGCTCATTTTCCTGTTGAGCAGTCTTTTCAGGTCACCCGTGATCCAAGGCCTGTTGTTAACAAAGCAACTCACTGTCCTCACCGCAGGTACTATGTTGTCGACATAGAAGGTGATGTACTCTGCTATGCAGTCCATCATGGAGTCAGTGTAATTTCTGTGGGGCTTGCAGATAACATCTCAGTCTATGATCTTAAAGAACCCCTGCAGTTGTTGATGATAGTCTTATTTTTTCTGAAATATTGCCACAGTCAGGCCACATAGCATTCAACTCAGCTTTTTGTACAGGCAATGATTCTTTCTAAACTGGATTAAGGAAATGCTGGCCTCCCTGCGTGTGCTGTGAAACCTTGATGATCCGGAATGCAGCATTGGCTTCCTATTGCAGCCAAAATTGAATTGAAATCCTTTACACTGACATACAGACCTCTTACTGGATCTGCTTCATCCTCAATCTTAATGATATGATAGTTCTATACCCCTTTTAAACCACTTCACTCATCCAATGAGCACTTGTTGTGATGACTGACTATCATTTGTGGTACCTCAGTGGTGGAAAGACTGTCATACATTCCTCTAACAGCTTGAAGATTTCATAAGTGTTTAAAACTGCATTCCTTTATCTTGCACTTGGTTGATTAAGTATCTTCCAATATTACTAGGATCACCTCTCGGAACCTCTGTCAATTCCTTGAACCTTTGTCAGTAATGTTCTGTGTGTGTGTGTGTGTGTGTGTGTGTGTTTGAATGTGTGTCAATGTCTGCATGCTTTCTGTTTCATTGTGCACTTTAGGTTCATTTTTGTCTGTTTGATTATATACAGTAACATGAAGTGTGTTTGTGAGCACTTAATGTATTCCTATCAAATTGCAAAGTTTACTTTTCTCATTTCACTGGATTAAAGTGTTTAAAACTGCATTCCTTTATCTTGCACTTGGTTGATTAAGTATCTTCCAATATTACTAGGATCACCTCTCGGAACCTCTGTCAATTCCTTGAACCTTTGTCAGTAATGTTCTGTGTGTGTGTGTGTTTGTGTGTGTGTGTGTGTGTGTGTGTGTGTGTGTGTGTGTGTGTGTGTGTGTGTTTGAATGTGTGTCAATGTCTGCATGCTTTCTGTTTCATTGTGCACTTTAGGTTCATTTTTGTCTGTTTGATTATATACAGTAACATGAAGTGTGTTTGTGAGCACTTAATGTATTCCTATCAAATTGCAAAGTTTACTTTTCTCATTTCACTGGATTAAAGGAATAGAAGGATGAGTCACATCTAAAACCAGTCACTTGCTCCATTACGTAAAACCCTCACACAAGTATTAGAGGGGTAATCCTCACCCTCAATCCAGCTTTCTTCTTCCTTAACATGGCACATTTTTTCCTAAGTTCTATTCTAGCTTTTCCCATAACAAGCAACAACCTTAGAGTGTTTCTGGAAATATGTCTCAGATATTTAGCCCATATTAGCTGGATCTCCAGGGCTAGAGCATGACCATTAGACCTTATATTTAAATGAAATGACAAGCTGAACAGAAGCTGCACTAGATGTGTGATGTTTCATTCAAAACTTGACAAAATTGTTTATGCAACATAGAAATTAATGTCAGATAAGCAATGTCTATTGAATGTAAACATCTTTGGGGTATATTATTTCTAGCAGAGCATAGTAAGTAGATATGTAATGCTACAAAATCCTATGGATGAATTGCATCAGTACAAGTATGAAACAGAGTAGATGAGTAGAAAAAGGCATATATGAAAATACCTATTTTCTCTAATAACTTCATCCTGCAAAAAGCTAATTGAATGAAGTTTGCTTGTGTGACTTCCCTACACATTCATCTTCACTGAAACCCTTTTGAGGGAGTTTCCCTCCACAACAACTGCTTAACATGCTGTATTTAGTGCTTAGTGCAGTGTAGGTTGTCTTCATAGAAAAGTTAATGAAGAAACCTCAGGGTATCAAATGGTGCTTACTGCATGCTTACTCACCATTCTACAGAGGAAATCTGGAGGCTAAACCATAGCAGTAGGCACTGAGGGGCAGAACCCAAATGGAGGGAACTACTCCTGTGACTCCTGTGAGTCATCGTGGCTTTTACTTGGCCAGTGTAAGGTTAAGCTAAACAAAGGCTGAGTGTGTGAGTTCTGAGTGGTGATTTCCACTCCAGCTGGGAGAGGCTGTTGATAGGAGAGATTGCCACCGTATGATCTTTGATGCTAAGCTCAGCTATGCTCATTTCTTTTTTCCAAGGTGGTTTGGCACTAGGCCATTGCATATGCTCATGAATGAGTGTTTGCATGAGATCATGTATTATTTTTCATTATGATGAAGTCACTTCCTTTCAGTTTTGCTTGGTAGTAGCTTAAATCACCAACCAACACTGGTACTCACACATAGTAACTTAAAATCACCAACCAACACTGGTACTCATACATAGTCATTTAAATCACCAACCAACACTGGTCCTCATACATAGTAACTTAAATCACCAACAAACACTTGTCCTCATACATAGTAACTTAAATCACCAACCAACACAGGTCCTCATACATAGTAACTTAAATCACCAACAAACACTGGTCCTCATACATAGTAACAGTTTATTTATCATATCATCATGCATTCTTTCAACAATTCTATTAAGTAGTTTTATCTGAACAGAGAGTCATGGATTTATAAAAAGTAGTAGTTAAACACAATCATAAAAAGGGCTGTGTAGTATTCAGAAAACCTTGTCATGATTGACATAATTTGATATAACCATTACATAGTAGTTGTGACTGCAGTCCTGATATGATGTTGTAGCATTACCATGAGCCCAGTGTGGTGTATCACATTTCTTCACAGTGTCATCACAGCTATTTTAGAATAATTATATCCACTTATGCCAGTCATAATGAGGTATTATGAATACTTAACCCTCTAATGCATTTACAAAGCTTTTTCAATCCAGATTTTAAACAAAGCCTTACCAAATTCATAATAGGCCATCGGTGAGGGCTGCATGTCTTTTAAGAGAATAGGTTGGAGTTTGGGGTACACTTTGAAACCAATGTGTGTCTAAATGTCACATCTGTGATCATTAGAATTTTTAAGAATGTGTTTGTTGGGAGGCATTTTGAGAAATCATGAAGAAGTTTTCACATCTGTGATTAGCCTAGACATACATTCTTTTTGTTTTGCACTTTAATTTTATTCTTGTCTGTGGATCAAAGTGTGTTGAGGCAAAGTTCATAAACTGCTAGGAATGTACCAGAGGCATAGCCAGCAAAAGATCTTAAGTTGTAACTGATTTCAAATATGTGTATACTTCCATTCAGAATCCCTTTTCAAAAGACATGACAATTTTCCATGAGGGTTCATGTTTGAATAATGTTGCCAGAGTGCTTGGGGTAGATCTTTCAATTTGTCACTTTTATTGCAGAATTTATTCACACACAAAAAAACATTAAACTAATTCACTGTCATGCATGTAACCAAATGTAGACTTAATGAAATATTGGAAAAAGTAATATTGGCTGGCATTAATCTAAGATTCTCTGATGGGCGAGAATGTGACTTGGCAAGCCTATTATAACAAGAGCCATCCAAATGTTTCCTGTTGAGCCAGTGTTAGTTTGGAACGTTTTGTTATGCACAGCACCTTCAAGAAAAAGGAGATAGGAGTGAACAGGAAATTCCTCAGGATCAGATGTCGTCAATGTTTATCTCTCCAAAAACATCCATTTGAGGAGGGTGAAAAGACATAGTGACATGAAATATGGTTTTCTACCATATGAGAGAGTTTTTCTTTTCACTGTTATAATTATGGTTTGGATGGATACAGGGCAAAACCTTGCAGAGGATACTAAAAGTAGTAGAAAGTAATTGGTCAGATTTTTATAAAAGCAAAAAAATTATTAGGCAGTAGCATCTGGCTACAAAGACAGAAGGTGACTATAAGCCAACTTCATGGATCTACTGTTGAACAGGTTATTACAGTTATTCAGTAGTTGCATTACATGAGACCAACATTAAACATTCATCATCAGTCATTCATCATAATCAGCATGTATATAATTTCAGAGTACAATTCAATACACTTGTAAAGTAGGGAGATTTGAGTCGTATTTTCAGTCAGAGTTCACTTTTACATGTATTCTCTCTGGTGGGTAATGGTCTTGACCTCTACAGGTTGAAAGACAATAGAATAAAACAGATTTGTCCATGTGCGTGTTTATTGCTGCTGTTACAATTAAGCCAACATTTTTCTGTTGTCCAGCTGCTTCCTGCCCCCTTGTGTGTTAAGATGTTGATCTTTCCGTTGACGCCATCATGGAATTGCTCCTAGCTCACAGAGCTGACATTATCTTCCATAAAAAACGCTGCCTGTATTTTGCTCAAAAATGACTGGGCTATGCATCATCATCTGGTCTCCTGCTCATATACAGGGCAAGAACAGTTTTTTAGTCAAGGACAATGTGGTATAAAGTACACAAAAGTCCCACTTGAGTAAAAGTACATACCCCCCACCAAAAAATTACTTGTAAAAGTTCAAGTCACCCACTAACATGTGACTCAAATAAAAGTCTAAAATTACCTCATATTTACTGTACTTAAGTATGAGAAGTAAATAAATAAATAAATAAATGTACTTAAGGAAAGAAAGTAAAAGTACAAAAGGCCAAAAAAATTCAACATGAAGCTTACAACAAACTTACAACAAACTTTGAAAAATCTCAGTTTGGTCAAGGAGGTGGGAGGCCTCAGATCATCTATAACATGGTTCCATGCAAATAGCTCTTGTCCTTGTCATGCACCAAAAACCTTATGACTATCTGCTGCACATCATCTTATCCCTTGTGTAATTCTGATTCTAGTAAAAGTGTAGTGGAAAGTGGAAAAGGGGCTCCCCACCACTGTCTCTTCTGGCATTCTTTCTTGCAGCTGAAAACCTGTGATAACAGCACTGAAATTCCTTGGCCTGTTTCACTAAACTGAATAGTTGATTAGATGTTGATGTTTCTTGGGACAAGGGTCAAATGAACTGTTGTTATTACACTTACTCTCATGAGTGACCTGGTAATTTCTGTAGATTTTCCTTACCCATTGTTAATTGTCTAATTCATTCTAGATTACTAATTTATTCTAAATCATTATGAATAACTTGTTCCACATTTTCACTGAACATTTTCTTAAATTTACTTTAAACAAAACTCAGTGGAACCAGCTAAATTAATGTTTTATATGAAATGAACTGTATTCTATTTCTATTAATATCTGACAAATTAGTGATGTGATATTGAATGGATTACTAACTTAACCATCAAAGCATGCAGTAATGCAACTCTGGTTGTTTTTTTGGACAAGGGCCTGCTTTCCTTTGCAGAGTGTAAGAACAGGCCTGGTGTGGTTATATCGACAAGCACTGTCATGCCTGTACAAATCCATCTGGAGAATCTTCCAGATTACTTTTTGGTGGGAAACTGGAGGATTTAATCTCATCCTCTTACTTCCACATACACACAAACACAGACACACACACACACACAGGGTATGGACGGTATGGAGAATTACACCAGATCTGATGCCAGCCTGCACTTAGTGCTCTTTCTTGGATTGATTGATTTTAAACTTCCTCTTTACTTTAATGGACAGTAGGTCAATTATTGCATCTGTGCTGTAGCAGAGCATTTAACCTGGTACAGGTATGATGGATATAACACATTACTTAATTTATCATTAGTCATGTATCATAGGATACTTATATATATGGATAATCCTGAAATTAATTTTAATCAACATTGCCAGCAGTTAACGGACTGCTTCTGAGACCAGGGAGATTGTGTGGAAGTCATGTCAATGTGAGAGAGAAAGAGAGGGAGGGAGTGTCCTCTTCACTTTTTCCGCGCACATTCCCACGGGGCCTGCTCTGTGGGGCCTGCTTCCCTACCAACGGCCCTTTCTCCCGCCAAGCTAGAGGTCAGCCCAGGTTTGTAATGTGGAAGTGGAGCTGGGGGCCTCTGCACTTGTTTACTCAGACTGCAGGCTCCAGGTGGGGCTTGCAGCCAGAGTGACATAATCCTCACGTTGTGTTAGTGCGCTGGCTTCATTATGCTGCCATGAACAACAGGCCAGCGAGGCCAGGCTACAGCAGTGGAGTGGGAAAACCTGACTGAAATGCATATTATTTAGAAAGCCCTTTGAGGGAGCCACACTTGTCATGGCTTCTCATTTTGATGTTTTGCGTCTTAGAACACTGGTCCAGTGTAGCATGCTGTGGATCCTGGGAATACCTCTGTAGTAAACAGGTATCCAAAGACATATCCTGGCCTCGTTTGAGAACAACTTATTAATACAACAATATACATGGAAATTAGCAGTCAGTTTTACCACAACACCTATACTATGAATTTTGTAATATGAGACCCATGTCTTAGTAGTAATGGATGAATGTCTATAAGATTTATAATCATGTAGTTGTGTGTTGTGGGAGAGATGAAGCAGTGGAATCAGGATAAATTCACTGACAGAAACTTCCAAACCTGCCTTTGCAAGTCCATTCAGATAGAAGCATCTGCTAAATATCAGTTAACTTTTACTTTTTACTTTACTGGTTTTGAGGATATGTATTAATCATGAGGCCTGACAAAATCCATCTGTTTATACCAATTCATGTTCATCATTGTTCATAGAGCTGGAGGCAGATAATACTGAGGGCTGAAAATAAGATCCCTTTGTCCTGTCAGAGCTGACAATCGGCAAAATTCAAATGTTTGCGTTTTTTCTTCATTTCTGAGAAGTAACAAATTATATTTGTACTTTCTGTTTTGCCTTTAACTTGTTATTCTTGGCTAAGTTATCTGTTCCTTGGTGATCTGCTTAGTCATATACTGTCTTTTCCCCTATGTGTACTAATGTTTACTTATGCTTTTCTTGTATATAAATAGAATGCTTAAGATCAGTTCACAGTGGTAGATGTCATGATCTGGGCACATTTTCCCGAAATCACTGTGAGCCTAACATATGGTTGCCAGACCATTACCAAAAATCATTGTTGTCTATTCAATTCGTAAGGGATAATGGCCAACTAGGTTATACGTAATTAATGAACGAGGTGGAGGCGAATAACTAAAGAGTTATAAAGAAACCTGTTCAGTTGTACTACTTCAATGACGGTTATCCCTTGTAACAGCTGATTCTGTTGTTACTGAAATGTTCAACTGTAGTTTACTATGTTTGTTATAGTTATCCTTAACAAGAGCATTGATATAGAATGATGATTAGACTTATTTACCAGATCTACTTCATAGTTGTGCATTATGTGAAGTTATCAACTGGAGAAATGGAATACTGATTTATGATTGGCTGGCAGCATGTGTGTTAATTCCATGTAACGCAGACCTATGAAGTAGGTCTGGTGAAAAAGTGTTTTCCACTTCCGTCTTGTGCTCCTCCACAGGTGATGCTACTAATCTTGTCAGTCACAGGCTTTCCTTTAAACTCACCAACTCTGTTTCAGGTCAGGTCAGGTCTTTGTGTCAAGTTCACTCAAAGGGTCAAGTCATGTCAAATCAAATCTATTAAAGCCAAATCAAGTTTTATGTTTATTGGCTGTTCATGTGCATACTGTATTAATGTTCGTACACGTTTTTGTCAAGCCTTGTTTCAAGCTGTCGGGATTCTCTGATGCCATGATCTTGGACAGTTCCTTGGATGAGGAGTTTTGCTATGTGTAATGAACGTTAGTCACCTTGAATTCTGTATATTCACCTGTGGCCATCCCATGTTTTGTCAATGGCATATGCTTTTAAATTCTGCTTCTTTTATTCTGTATTCTCGTCGTGTAGATTCCAATATGTTAGCTGAGTTCAGTATAGGTTCAAGTACACATTGGAACCCCCTTTTTACCATCACCTGTCCTCTTCTGTTTATTGGGTCCGAAATCTACACCTCTGTCTTGACAGTTGTGAAAATAGTCTACTATTTTAAAGGAATACGCCATCGTTTTGGCCAGTTTACTCATTTTCCAGCCCTCTACAGTTAAACAATTGAGTTTTACCTTTCTTCAGTTCATCCAGCCGTTGTTTCAGTCTGATGATAGTGTTTTTAGCTTGAGGTTATATCCTTTAATCCTTTGGTTACAAGGTGTACTAAGACCGATGGAAAATTAAATGTGGCAATTTTCTACACTGATATGACATGGTACTCTCATGTCAGTGCAGTAATCAAGCAGAGCAAGTAGTTCAAGTCATAGATCAATTAGTCCAAGCCATTGTGCTGGGAGTATAGAGAGTATAATTTCATGATATATCAGTTTAGAAAATCACTTTGATGGCTAACGGGGAGATCTGGTGTGATTCATTCCATAGACCTGTTGTTTGATGGGAAAAAGAATGAGAAAAATTGATACATAGACCAGATAGCACACCATCAGTTAAGAGAGCAAACCATCGTTAAAAAACTTGCTTGGTATACCTTTAAATTCCTGTTTTTAGTGAAATTTAAAAGTGGCAATCAAATCTGCATAGTTATCTCAACAAAAGCTCAATGTACTGATTAGGGAAACAAGGTCATGGGGTCAAAGGTCAAGGTTATTTGTAAATACAAATAGTTTGTGTATCTCTCTGATGTCTTGACAGATGCTTATTTAGGAAAAAGTCCAAATGACCTATGTTCAACCTTGCTATGCAACATTTCCCTCTCACGTTGGACTTAAAAACTACCATATTTTTTATTTGCTCATTGAAATGTTTCCACAAAGCACATTGTTAAATCTGTTGTTTTGTCAGTATGAGCCTGATAAATCTGAATGTCATGCAAAATAAAAACATTTCTGCAAAATTGCTAGCACTCATCCAAAACTCTCCATGTGCATTGTGATCATGTAGGTTTTGTCTTTCTGTTTTTTTTTTCACCGACTTTTGGTTAATGATTCCCGGGACACTGAAATACCAAACAGGGTTTTCACAGGTTCTGGGAATCCAGATTCAGAGGGTTCAGAATGGAATATTAGACCTTATTCTTTGATATTAAAATAGAATGTATTCAACTTTTTATCAAAATAATCCGAGATGCATTTTTACAAGCCCAGGTACCACCTTATATCCAGACGGTCCATTTTGGCTAAATGGTGCCCTCTTTAGCAACCACAGTTGAACTATAATGTTTCAACTTCATGACAGCTCTGTGACCATGCACAACTTCTCCTCAACTCAACAAAACCAAAGTAAAAATGGGTTTCCATTTTGTGACCGCTTCAAGAGGTTTTGAATTTGAAAAGATAATTTCCAGGCCCTTGAAAGTTTTTGAAAATAGACAGAAATATAGCCTTGGAGCCCCACACACATTTAGAAAGATGTAGGGTCTGGCAACAAATGAGAGACCTCCCATATCAAGAGGCGGCACCAACGGACAGATCAAAATGCCTTTATATGCTATTGGATACACAATGACTAATCAGAACCACCAACAGCAAATACATCCTCCTTGCAAACACAGGATTTGGGTGCCAAGAAAAAGTGGCAACGCTTTCTATGAACACAGCATTCATGAGGTATTATGAAGACATTCATAACGGTTATAATACATTCATGGAGCCTAATAATAATTGCCGTTATTATTATTAAATTTTTTTTTATAAGCCTTCCTTTACCTTCAAGTGTCACAAAATTTTATAAAGCCTCTTTGACCAATACCAGGGAAACATATCACTTTACTTATTGTCTGTAATGGTGTCTTGCTGATTTTCATGAGTAATTATGTGTTCATCTAACTTAGATATTGGTTCAGAGCCATGTAGAGAGTCTCAGGCTTAAAACAATGACTACAGATAATAGAGACACTCTACATGGCTATGAGCCCGCATGTTTCAGATGGACTGATGTGATTGGTGTCTGGGATTTAGGGACATACCTAACAACTGCATGAATTTCAATATTTCCAAAATAAACAACCATGATGAATCAACCAGGTTTAAAGTCACCTTTTTGACATTGCAATCTGTTTCATATTTTCATATTTCATAGCAGTACACCCCTCAGGTCTTCTTAAAAAACAGTTAAGTGTTTTGACAGTAGTTAAGCTTGAACCCTACCTAAAATACCTCATTCGAGTCTTTGAATTTGAGAAAGAGACCAGTAGTCCTTGAAAATGCCCTGAATTTGACATTAGAGGTGTGGGAACCCTGACCAAAGCACATAAAACTTCTGCTCTATATGTAGGTGGCTCCCTAAAAGCCTGCTAGACCAAACCCAGTTTTTGCTTAATAACCCAGAATGGTTACATCCAAGTAGGATGTGAGTTTTGAGATTTGAGTTTTCACAAATGAACACGGGAACAGTTGCATCCTAGTTCATGAGATTTCTGTGGTGTTAATATGATGTGATATAATGTGATCAAGGAGCCATCAGTCAAGTCCATTAAGTTATTTGTGGTGTAGCACCACCTAGTGAAAGATGTTAATGCAAAATTTGGGCACATCAATCTGAAACGTTTTGTTGCGAGAAGGTAAGAAGCGCAAAATATGGACATCATAAGCCAAGGGAAATGACCATGGACACACTGATGGAAATGGATGTTAGGGAGAAAGGTAAGATAAGGATAACAAAATGAGACTGAGGGGAAAGGCAATGTGATGGAGATAGCGGAAAGAAAGGTGCAGCAAAGGGAAGAAATAAATATGGCGCATTATGAATGCATAATTATCCATCTGTTTTTGTATTTGCTTTACAGATGTTGGGTTTAAAAGTGCCTTGTAGCATGTTTAAGGTGAAGAACTGACCTATGAAAGGACAGAAATATGTATTGGCGTAGTGTAAATAACACCACCATTCTGTATTACTCACTGTATTAGATACATTGCAAGTAAATACGACACCATATAGCTCCTTTAACTGGCATCATCTGGTGGCAGAAGGAGCTGTGAGTGCTGTGATGGTGTGGCATTATGAATGCTTTCTAATTTGATAAATGTGTTTAATGCTGTGTGCTGACTGCTTTTAGCAACCATTATTTCCTTTCATAGGTTCAGTAGAAAGAAGAATTGGCATTGAAAAATGTCTGCCTTCCATTTGGTCTGCATAGTGTGCCTGCACTGACTTTGGTCTTTTGACTTTGACTCAGATTCAGATTTCAGACACACGTGCGTGTTAATGAGGGGAATCCTTTGGAAGTCCAGATTAGTAAGTTGATCCTGTATCATTTCAGACATTGATGAATGCACAACTGGCACCCACACCTGCAGTGCAGATCAGACCTGCTACAACACCAGAGGCTCCTTCAGCTGTCAATGCCAGCCTGGCTATCAAAAGATGGGAGACCAATGTGTGGGTGTGTATTTTGAATACTTCCATCCTTCTAAGCATTTGATTCAAGATTGTTTTTAAAATGTACTGCTATTTCTAACTAGTGGTATTTCTGTTGCAAAGTACTATTCTTTCTAAGGTTTTCTTTTGTAAATTGCTTTGGATAGAAGTGTCTGCTAAATGCATAAGTGCAATGTAATGTAAATATACTCTGTAATTTCATTTCTTAAATGTTTTTATGAGATTTTCACTTTTAAAGATGGCAGTTGCATGCTTAATCTTCTGTATTTAACTCACTATAGTCACTATACTCCAACTGCATTTCTCAAAAACAAAAGTTATAAACATCTTATTATATAAAGTTCTAAGCACAGTGTGTGTCGTTCAACATGGTCACAAAAATTAGAATTAGCAGGTCTAGATCCTGGCTAGTTGCTTTTGTTTTTGTCAGTATTAATTGGCCTTGACAATTCCTTACCCACTGAAATTGTCACTTTAGCTTAAAAATGAATCACCCTTCGAGTTAAATACATTTCACAAGACTGTCAGAGGTTAATCCAGTACACCCAATACACCCTTGTGTACTTACTTGTATGTATATGTTTGTGTGTACATTTTTTTTCTGCAGATAGGGATGAGTGTCTCATATCCCACTACTGCATGCACAGATGTGTCAACACTGTTGGCTCCTACTACTGTGAGTGTGACACTGGCTATAAGCTGTCCAGCAACAACCACAGCTGTGTGGGTGAGTGGTCTGGCTTATCCTCTGGTATACAGCTGCATCCTCACAATATCCCCCCTAATAGTTTATCACAGTATGGTTTCTATTTGTGTGTTGCCTGTGTGTACACATGTTAGCCCACTTTTGTGTGTGTGTGTGTGTGTGTGTGTGTGTGTGTGTGTGTGTGTGTATTATGTGTTTATTTCAATACATCAGCCTTTTTATTCCTTCCAGTGGTCTCATTTGACTGCTCTGGTCATGCATCCTGTTGAGTACAGGAGCAGCTGGTCTCAATCAACTCACAAGAGTGGTGTTGAAGTTGTCAGTGGGTTTTATACGGTTTGTTTACTCCCAGTAGACATCTGTGTCCTGCTCCCTATCCTTCTTTTGGATTTCTCAATCATACCATTCTGAATTAGAGGAAACTGCAGTGCAATCACTTTGCTCATATTAGCCTAGATTTAGATAAATGGAGACTATTGTATGTGAGACTCATTGTTCAGACAAGATGTTACCTTCCCTGCTCAGATTTAAAAACACCTTCTGGTATTTTCTGACAGCCTAATGGAAAAGGATGAAGATAAAAGCCAGTTATACATGCTGTGTTTGCCTTAACATTCTAATAGGGACCAGTCAATTTTCATACAAAAGTGTGATTAGTAGTTGGACGGTCCATAATCAAGAAAGCTGTGATTTGGCGGCAATTGCTGTATGTTGGCTAAATATTATTTCTGTATTATTTAAATACTCTAGAAATAATTAAAAACACATTTCTGCTGGGCCAATACATGTATATGAATGATAATGTTTTTTAAAGTACTACTAGGAAAAGTTGGATGCAGATTTTACCAGTAGATTTAACGCTATGAGCATGAGACCATTTTCCGGGTAATTTCACTACCTTTACTTTTAAGCTCTTTACAGTCTAGACTATCCAATCAGTGTTTGATGCTATACTAAATACATATTGCTTACAGCAGCCTTCAGACTGAATTTTTTTTTTTACATATTGCTTACAGCAGCCTTCAGACCAAAAAAATATTTTCGGTCTTATAATTTTTTACATTTGTGGAGATATCTCACCATTAGAAGCATGCCAGTACAAATATATTTTCATATTTGGATAGAGGGGGTTTTCTGGAATCTGGCAATATCCGAATCATGATGGTGGGATGCTGTATGCTGTATTATTATAATATTGTTATGATCATTTTCAGGTTTACTGATCAAAATGTGCACTACTGCTGGCTGGGGGGAGGGGGGAGGAATGCAGAAATTTGATGTGATTAAAGACCAGATTACTCGGGAACCGCTAATCATACAGAGGAATGCTACACATTATTGGAATTGTAGGATCTCCAGTTTATTTTGATGCGGTTTGCCATGTTGGATTTAAGAAGTTGTGAGATCTTATACAGAGAAGACATAGACACAGAGCTGTATTAGTGACAATAATTTTTATATAAATTGCTAACACAATGCTAATTTTCTTGCAAATCCTTCATCACAGAAACTAACAACTAGCACCGTTGTAAAGGTCAGGTTGTGCAATTTCAGTGATAGGTGTAATATCTCTATGACAAAAACTAAGTAATTTAACAGAGAAGAACGAGTGTGTCATTTCAGACACACTTTGCGTCCATCAAATTCAAAGGCTTAATGCCAATCTATTCCAATTTAGAAAAAAAAGTGAATCATTGAATCCATGTGTTTCAGATATTGATGAGTGTGAGACTGATAATCCCTGTGAGCATCAATGCTACAATCTCCTGGGCTCCTTCATATGCCAGTGTAATCAGGGCTATGAGCTGGCAACAGACTCTGTCACTTGTGCAGGTATTTAGATGCTTGACTTGCAGTCTTTTATTTTAGTTTATCATTTACACATTTCATGTATGCAAATTGCATCATGTATATATATAAATTTGTTTTCATCTCTTCATCCCAGACATCGATGAGTGTGCTTTCTCCAGCTACATGTGTCAGTATTTGTGCATCAATAGCCCAGGTGGATACTCCTGCACCTGCCCAGATGGATATCAGGTGCAGGGAACAAGAATGTGCCAAGGTACTGTGCTCTGTGTTTCTTTTCTCTGAAATGTGAGCCCATTGGACTGCAGCACACCACACTGATGCCAGTTCAACACTTATCTTCTTACCAAGCAGAGTCCCATTAGTCACCCAGAGATACAATGGCATTCAAATATTTGGGCACGATTGGTCTGACTGTTAGTACTACAGGTATCCTATACTATCCTATCCTAAGTCTTTGATTTTGAGCTCCCCCTACAGTAGCTGATTTTTTGTCACTTACACATATGTCCTAAGTTTTTGCCAATACGTGTGATTTTGTGTACAAACCAAAAGATAGGAACCAGCAATAGTTTTCAATTTAAAACATACAAAAGCGTGCAGCTGTTAAGTTGCTGTACTACTTTCTTTTCAACAGTGGTTATCGCTGGTAACAGCTGGTTCCATAGTTGCTGACAATAGCAACCATTTAAAGAGCATTGATATAGAACGCTGATTAGACTTTTTCACCAGATACTTCATGTGCATTATACAGAATTATACAACAGTTAGGTCCAGTCAAACTATTTACCAATTTCTGATTGGATGAGACACTAATGTCGTAGGTTACCTCAGCTTTTCTCAGGTCAGCTTTGTGCCTGCGGCTGAACCACATCAGTGAGGATATCCATGAACAACCTCGCTCCTACTCATGTCATATTTCTTAATTAACACACATCCTGCCAACCATTCATTCAATTTTCAAGGTGATAAATACTGATATTCCAGTTACTGATTATAGTGTTCCTTGTGGTATTCTCACAAGGATTCTAAAGACCACCACTTGATTGTCTTGGTGCTTATCAGCATTCCATCTCGCATGACGCACTCTAGAATCTTTCTCCGCAACTGTCAGAAATAAGGATAAGGTGTTCACATGCTACAGTATCCTGGTTTCTTTTGAAGTACTCCACCTACCATATCCCGATTTCTGCCAGGATAACAGCTTCTTCAGGATACTGAATTTGGGAAAAGGTGTTTACATGCAAACGTGAAGCTGGGATACTTAATATCCTGATCATATTTGGGATACTTAAGTGCATGTAAATGTAGGCAGTGAAACACTGGGCTACATGAAATGGTGGGCATGAAGACCCAACCCTCCCCGAAAGCCATACTCCAAATGAAACTGCAACCACAAATTTGTGGTGTAGAGCCACCTAATGAGAGACGTACAGTGCAAGAAGTTGATTCTGGGATTGGGAAATGACCATGGCTGGATTCCAACCTGGTCCTGTTGGCCCATGGAATAGAATTTGCCTCAATTTTTATTTTCTTTTTTGGTCAAAGATTCCTAGGACACTGAAGCATCAGGAGGTATGAAAATTGGTGGCCATGTAGCCACTTGTCTGATAAAGAATCTGATAAAGAATTCGGTTTCCCTGGGGAAACCGAAAAGAACAAAAGCTGTTTTTGTAAATACTGTAGTGCTCAAGATTAGAAGATTTTTGTGGTATATTGGTCTCAAAAAGGTGCATTAATTCAGCCCATAAACACCCATTTATCACTTACACCAGTGGTTCCCAACCTTTTTTCCTTGAAGCCCCCTTTGCCTCTGTCCAAGACAAGCAAGGCCCCCCAACCCCTGCTCCTACCCACATACACACATTAAAAAAAAGGGATTCATTACAAACTTTCATTTGCAAAAAATAAAAAATAAACAGCAGTTGTAGATGTTTGTTCGTATTCTCCTTGTTTTGCATTGTGTGGCTATATAGACAATTTTCTTCCTTTTTTTGTCATCAGATGTATCTTTCAACATGACATGACAGCCAAACAGAATAGGTCTACCTCATTACTACAAAAAGATATTGTCTCATTGTTAAAGATATATCAGCATCTATACAGTTTTCTTTCCTTCTGTGTGTCACGAGATCTATACAGAAATAATTGCAGGGACATTTAACTTGGCTCTATGTCTCTTTTCGTCAGTGCTAAACATTAAACTTTAACAGTTTTCCTTAACAGATGAACAGAGTGGACACATACATACACACACACACACACAACTTAAACAGTAAACAGTCCTTGTTTACTGAGTCATGTCTCTCGCCTTGACTATTGCAGTGCATTCCTAACAGGTCTTCCCGCCTGTGCTGTGAGGCACATTTCAACCAGCCAAAAAGAGCATGTCACAGCTCTGTCCATTGAGCTCTGCTGGCTACCCTTAGCTACTCACATCAAATTGCTAATGTTGGCCTACAGGGTGATTGTTAGACCTACTTCCATCTCCCTTAATACCCTCTTAAAGCCCTATGTTATCCCCGGCCACTCTGTTCCTCCAAGGAATGTCGTCTAGCACTGCACCTCGCACAGGTCAATCCAGACTATTCTCACCTGTTGCTCCACACTGGTAGAATGACCTTTCAAGTGCTACCAGAGCAACGGATACCCTCTCCACTCTCAAGAAAGTCATGAAGACCTAGCTCTTCAAAGGGTATTTCTTGGGTTAAAACTTCAGACTACCTGGAATGTACTTACAATGCCCCCCCCCAACACACACACACACACACACACACTCACACACTTTCTCTCTACTGCACTTTTATCATATTCCTTTTATCATCTTCTGACAATTTCCTGTTAGCTAGTTACACTCTTAATAAGGTTTTTTATTGTGTTGTTGCTTGAATATTAATCCTATTTTTGTAAGTCGATTTGGATAAAAGTGTCTGCTAAATGCATAAATGTAATTGTTTGTGATTATTTTGCACATCCATTGTAAATGAACCTACTTAATTGCCCAACTCATTTAGACCACACAATCAATTGAACAGGGAGTAATAAGTTGTCTGGGTGACTCCCAAACTTGAAGGGCCTTACAACAAGCACTTGAAGGTGCCATATGTACACGTTCACATGACAGATGGTATGCAACTAAGGAATAATATCCACCTTTAATCAGAGATGGGAATACCTGCCTCTCCAACTCACCATTTACAGTGCAGCACAGTGGTCTGACCTAGATGGTAACACCTTGCATGTCTTTCCCCTCCTTAGCATTCCTTCCCACTATAAAAGTCTTCTAGAAGCCCGTTAGTGGTTGCATTTCAAACAAAATAATTATAGAAATGTGTGTGTCTGACCCTCCACAGACATTAATGAGTGTGAAACAGGTCACACCTGCAAAGAGGATGAGATGTGTTGGAATTACTATGGAGGCTTCCGCTGCTACCCCAGAAATCCTTGCCAGGAGCCGTACGTGAGGACTTCAGAAAAGTAAGTGCTTGGAAGGTGTCTTCCATGTATGTAAACTTCAAAACCTTACCAATATACAGTATGTGTATCAGACCCACTGGTGATGTGAATGTGAATTTAGTTGTCCTATTTTGATAGCAGTTGCTGCAAAGCATTTATTTGTTAAAAAAAAACAACCAAAACTAGCCAGCTTGCTGACAGTTACCCAGCCTGACCTGAAGCAGTTACTTCATTTTTTTTTCTCCTCAGTCGTTGCGTATGCCCATCCTCAAGTGTGTGCCGTGGCATAGCCCAGTCCATTGTGTACAAGTACATGAACATTTACTCAGATCGCTCTGTACCAGCTGATATCTTCCAAATCCAGGCTACTAACATCTACCCAAACACACTCAACACCTTCAGGATCAAATCTGGCAATGAAGGAGGTGATTTTTTTCTCAGGGTAAGTCTGGACTTATTTACAGTTCATACCATTAGCTCTAATAAGTGACTAATTTTAGTTTGGTAGTTTGGCACCAAAACAGTTAACACATGTGATATATTTGACAATGCCAGATGTTGTTTTATGTTCAGTGGGCAAAAGGCCATGTTTGTACCATTTACTATACTGTTATATACCTATTTTACTTATATTGTATAAGCCTGGCTAACATCAGAGCAATACTCAGTTGAAAATAGCTTTGGGCCCTATCAGTTGGTTTTCATTTTATGAATCTGTTGAGAATAGGGATGCAATGGTTCTTGGTTTCATATTGAACCGAAAGATACACCCCCTACGGTTCAATACATAGATGTGAATCACGGTATTTCGGTACATATTCATATACATAAAATATGAATCTGTTATGTAGTTTTCCAAAACTTTGCTCATCATGCAGCAAGCCCTTACAAATGGTCTCCGACATATTGGGAACTTTGCATTTCCCTTCAACCAATTAGTGTACATCATGCAAAAAGTGGTCGGGCGAGAGAGAGATCAGTGAACACCACTGACCACTTGGTGACTTTTACGTCTTAAGTTAAACGTGTTTTAGGAAAGATTGAATGATTGCATCTATGTAGGTGTATGTGTTTGTAGGTGGTGGGGTGCTATTGCAACAACCAAAAACATGCCTTGAACAGAGGCATTTGTCAAAATTCTATTGTATTGCATCATAAACAGTCAGAAAACTTTAAATGGCTTTAAATGTAACAAACAAACTTGTCCTGTCATTTTGTTATTTTGGTTCTGCACACTACTGTGAAGAGACATTGGTGAATGAACAAACTTGAAGAAATCCATTTACAATTGGCTGAATCATGTCAACCTATTTTGTTTTGGTTGTTGGATTTATAAAATGCATGTAAGGACATCAGAATGGATTTTTACAAGTACCTGATTATTGTGTATCAGGTTATTGTGATCATGTAAACTTGGTCAGTTCCTTGAAAAAATGTGACATGGGTTTGGATGTTGCCTTACACATTTTGTGGCACAAAGGTTTCAAACAAAGGGTGTGTGCACCAACTACCTAACAGTGCATACAGAGATGTCATGAAACAGATGAGATTAGGCTCAGGACTGTACGTAATGCCTCGTCTTCTGCCTGAGACCACACCACTGCCATGATATTCAGCTAACAGCCATGAGATGCACTGGTTCTCTCATTTTCTCTCTCTTGTTGTTACTGTATCTTAATTATTAAATGGCATATATAAGTGTCATATGTATATGTATGGTAGAATGCTTCTTTTGAGAAAACTAGGTAAACTAGATACAACTTTTCCTATCTTTACTTTCAGCGTATCAACAATGTCGGTGCCATGCTGGTCATGACCAAGTCCTTGAGTGGACCTCTTGAACTGATTCTGGACCTGGAAATGGTTACTTACCATAGTGCTATGAACCACCGTTCCAGCTCCTTGCTACGACTTACTATTGTTGTCGGGCCTTACCCCTTTTAGTGGTGACATAATGCTGCTTCTACTTGTATACATATCCAGTGTGCTACATGATAGTAATCAAATGCAGCAGTGGAAGTCTGAAGGGCGGGCTTGCTTGGGTGTGAGTAAGGCGTGTAGTGAATTTGCGGATCAAGTGTGACTCTACACACACTCTTTTCAGTGCTGGCAACCATCAGGATACAAGTATAGTTGTAATGAACAGTGTATCTAATCTGGGAGATGGGAGAAGTAAAGAAAACAATCTGTGAGTTAGATTGGAATATATACTTCCATCATGGAGCTGTAGTCTGTAGCTTTATGATCATCACCTTACCTTACATGAATAATATGGTAATTTTGTAAAATATTTGAATATAATAAATTATTGAAGAAATTAATTGTTTTTGAACAAAGGGAGGATACGGATGATGTTGACATGCTAAAATATGTTCTTAAAAATGGCTTTCAATTTTCAGCCAAAGCATTTAGAAACAATTTATGAGACCCCCAACTTGGACACTTGTACCCTGTCACATATGATGCCTTATTCTGCACATGTAACAAGGGTGACATAATGAATACTTGCTTTAAGAGTCAGACTGAAGCGCTGTGGAAGAATGAGATGAGATTTTGTAATGTTATAACCAGGAAATGAGGGAGGAAAACCTGCATGTGCTCAAAGGAGCTGTGATCAGACGGTCCATTAATGGCATCAGTGAATGACTAGCTTTTTATGTGGTTATATGATGCTGCTTCAATAAGCTTTTTTTTTTAAACGAATAGCGCTTCTTAACTCTGTGGCAAACTGACAAGGTAGTGCCACAAATTGGTAAGGTTCTCAGTTTTTTGGACAAAGTAACTCCTTATACAGAGTGGAGTTAATTTGCTCCCAAGAAACATTTTAGTCACATACAATCAGATACATTCAAAACACCATTAGAATAAGTGACTAGAGACAGTGTAAAGTGCATTTAAAAGGTTACTAGGAATAGGAGTGGGAATTGATAGGATTTTATCAGTAATGATGCCTTTGCTGATCCTATTTATCAGTCCAAGTCTTTTTCAGTTCTCTTATCAGTTCCTTCAAGTAGAGAAGGTAGTCTACACAGGTTTACAGTATCCTAATGAACCTACGTATAATGTAGCCTATATTACTGCGATGGCCATAATGGCTTATTAGAATGAGGTAAACCATGTAGAACTGTGTTGTCTATTTCAATTTAGCTTTCAGAATGACCATTTGCCCATTGTCTCAAAAACATGCCGGTATTGATAAGGTCAGAGGTATATATTATTTCAGGAAATTGAAGCAATAGATTCTCGATTCTACTTGATACCCGGTTCTCGGTTCCCACCTCATTGTAGTAAACAAAACACTACAAATCATGCATTTGTCTTGATAATGTGTTGAGTGTTGTGTGCAGATTTATTGGAATGTGTGAAACAAACATGCGTGAAATTTGAAAGGGCCTGAAAAGCTTTGAAAGCCCTGTAGTAGTTCTAATTCATGTCAGTCATGTCAGTAATAGACAAAAGTCCACCCTGACATACTTCATAATGAAACTGTATACACAATATTTGAATGAGAAATGCCATCAGTAGAATTTCTTCAGATAATGTTGACACCTTAAGCACTTTCCATGATATTTACTCGAGCACTGAGAATAAAAACAACTGCTTTTATTCTTGTCTTTGATTTATGTATCTCCATAGAGGTAGAGGTAAAGCTAAAGGAAAACTTTGGGATTCGTGAACCTGGGTCCTATTTTTAGATCATTTAGATTAAATTTTTATATACACATATTTCAGTGGAAGAATTATTTATAAACAATCATTCTATTTCTCCATTATACTTCTTCATTTAATGAAACTGTGATAGATGTGTGTAGTAACCATTACACAACCCTTAGTGCCGTGCCCAACTTCCCCGAGCTGTTCCACACAGCCTATGCAACACTTAGGTCTGGTCAAACTATTTATAAATTTCTGATTGGACGAAACACATTTTATGCATCACTAGGAATGGGGATATCCCTCGATATACCACAGGTGACTCTACAGCTAGTAATCACTCCGCATTTTCCATTGAACGTTCCATTTCTTCAAAGCGAGAGCAGCAAATTTCATAATGTCACATTTGGCAGTTATATTCAAAGAAAATGTCTTAATGAAGTAGTCTGACTATGAAGCTTGGCATGTGACATACGGACAAGCAAGCAAATATGGTACATATGTACATATAGACACTTTCTAAGTACATATAGACAGAAGCAGTTGATTAAATGTTGCGTTTCTTGGGAATGGGAGACTGTAAACTAAGCTCAGAACTATTTTGGGGGGCAGAGGATGAGCGAACAGAAGTGAAAACTAAACGATAGAAAACACAACTTGATGTCTTAAAACTTCATTAGTGGGTAGCTGTTCTATAAAAGCAATATAATATCCACGAACAACCTCACTCCCTCTCGTTGTATAACCCTAACCCCCCCTAACCCTAACCCCCCCTAGGGATAGCAACAATTTTGTACATTCTCACCAATCCATGTGGATTTGTTTGAGACTAAATAGGACATGGTGATGATCACTTCCGTAGAGTAATGTTGATTTTAGTTTCAGTTTCATTGGCTCCCCAGCTCGCCGCTCACAGTTTCAGCAAATCACAAGTGTAGTAACTGCGGAATATAGGTAGAGGCAGCCGAGAAAACCATTCTCTCTTGTAGTGAGCCATTTAACCACCAAAGTGACTATCAAGCTGGTAAATTAACCTAAAAATGTTGTCTAGTTTGCCTTTAAATGGTGAAGATCCCTTCTAAGACAACAATACCTCTGCTAATAGGAAACTATAAATCTGGCTATTAATGCATTCCATTATCTTTAGAACAACAGGTCCTGAGTGGAAAAAATAGGGCCCAGGTTGAAGAATCTAAGTTTTTCTTCAACTACTTGTATGGTGAAGTCTTGATTACATACTATGATCAGTTTTGTCAGTATGAGTTTCTATACCAAAAAAAAATCACCTTGATAACTTTATTTCTGTATTTGAAATGTATTTCTCACATTAACCACTGTATTTTCAAGTATTACATATGTGTTTGTGAAAATCAAAGCTAATTAATAAATTCATTTTTTTGTAGAAATTCTAAGCTGGTTCACGACTTTTGATCATTGCTAAGAGGACTCATGGATATGTTTAGGCTATATTTTATTTTACTATATGTTAAGGCCATTATATATTTCTTTACTATCCAAATGTAAAATATGCCTGAGGATGAATGAGCTATTACCGTAATAGCAGATTGTTCTCTGTTTCTTTATATTCTTCTACTTTCCATTATTTTGTATTGAGGAGTTAGTTGTGTCCAGTGAATGATGCATGCTTGATAGTGACTCTCAAACTCTATAGCTGCACCTCCAGGATTTAGTGAAAAAACAGTAGGAAGTCGCAAACTTCGGTTTCAAGATTTTTTGAGATAAGGAATGTGAGCACCACATAAGGTTTAAAACTGTGTTTGTTGAGTAGGTGTATTCTTGTCAGTGTTACACTTGTACCGCAAGGAAGACTCACTGGAGGCAGCAGTGGAGGTGCGTACCGTGTGATTGCATGTCTGCCTGTGTATGTACACATGTTGGCATGCGTGCCTGTGAGCCTCTACGTACGTACCTGCATGTGTGTGTCTGCTGCGTGCATACAAGCCCTCATGTGAGTGCATGCTTGTCTGCGGGAGTGCACGTGTGCTCCTGTGTACATGTATGTGGCACCTAGGCACTAAACCTGCTTCATTTAGAATACATTGTATCAATTAGGCTAACAGTCTTCAGTAGTTATTGTACATCACATAGCCATAAAACAAACCACAAAACAAAACATCATTACCACATTACATTTACGAATCGTGTGTACTGACTACAACATGCATGCCACATTGTTACACTGATCTCCACATGTGGTAAAATTACCTGGTCAGTGGGTTACTAAATCAGCTTCACAGCAAGCTTACTATTTCACTCAAACTTAAACTCAGTAACAATTTTCAAACCAACGGATTGTTCACATTCATTAGCCATTTACATTCATTATTGCGGAAAGAACAAGAAGACAATAAACAGTGAAACTCCAAGACAGTATTACCATCTGGTATTACTTATGCTAATGGCACGTGTATACACCCTGTTAACAGTACTGTTTTTGCTACAGCAAAGCTTAACTCAGTTCCCTTCGTTAAATACTTTTCACACTTGTATTAAAACAACATTAAAGCACATTGCTCTCGAGGTCTCCCCACAGTCTGAAAGCATTTACCAGTTACCAGTACCATTACCAGTTCCGTAACTCAGATCCTTCTGCATAAATATTTTGTGTGTGACTCCCGCCAGAGGTTTACAAGCTGTCAAAGTATCAACGAGCTCAGAGGTATTTAGAAACAAGAAGCAGTGTGATAAGGGTTGTAAGAATGATTTACTTTATCATTTCCGTCATTCCTTTTTGTAATTACCTGCCTGAATGTAGTGGGCTACAATTTAAGACAAACAAGACATGGTTACACTTTCATGGTTCACTTTTTTTACAAGGCATCCTTTGCAAATACTGCCAGAAACACTATCATAAACTCATAGCCAAGTTTACATTAGCATAACCTAATACGCCTCCGCACAAACGAGTGCATTACACAAAGATGGGTAATTTTTTTTAACTTTTAGTAATTTTTTAGTTTTTCAGGCACCATCTTGCCTATGTAACGGAAGGGACTCTTGACAGGCTTTTCAAACTTGGTAATTGTGGCCAACTCAAAAACGAGTATAAATTGAAGCAACATTGGTAATAAAGTAATTTTAATGATGGTCAGTGCATAGTGCTACTCGCGTCACTCTTTGACTGAAATTGTATAATCGTATAAATGCAAGAAAAAGTTGCGTGAAGCTGTTAATGAGTTCATTTAACTAGTTGGAAAAGAATTTCCATGCAGACAAAATTTCCAGGTTTTCCAGAACCTTTTGACCATGCGTGTAACCATGCGTAACACTCCTGAAAAGTTTCCTAGACTGCATTTTGGAGACCTCTGATGGTAATTCGAAATATCATATGGATAAAGTGCTGTAAATGTTCTAGGTATTATGTGAAATTAATTCAAAAATAACTTTGGTAAAATCTGCTTGAACTTGACTTAGCCTATAAGCTATCAAGGCTGACAACCCCATATGTTTAATCAGTTGCTTTTGTTAACAGAATGCAAAATGTAAGAGGCTATAATAATGGTAGAAGGCATAAAACGGGCTTCATAATTCTCCATAATGGAGGATTTATTTGGCGACTATAATGTTTGCCTTTCAAGCTTCAATAGACAGCTAACCTCACATATTTTCTCTCATATAAGCTACTGTTGTTTACCACTGTTGTTGATGTCACAGCCTGCTCCAGTGTCTCCGCTTCCTAGTCCTGCTGCCCCGCCCCCTGACTAATTAGGCCACACCTGCACCCACTCTCCTCATCAACCACCTCTCTGAAAAGCCATGGCTGCTCACTCATTCTCTGCCAGATTCTCTTCGTGGTCAGAGCTGCTTTCTGTGCTACTCAGTTGTTTGGATTTTTTTCACTGGATTGCCTTGGTGTTAACCCGTCCTGCTTGGACTGTCCTCTTGCCTGCTGTTTTTGTGCCTCTACTTCTGTGTTTTTTCTCACTTGTTGCTGGACCTAGCCTGCCTTTCCCCATGTGAGTTTGCCCAGCCCCTGGATTTGTTGATGAGACTGATCCTACTCCTTTGTGTATGATTTTGCATGTTTTTGAGTTTGGATTCTGCTTGAGCCCTGCCGGTACTTCTGCTGAAAGCCTTTTGTTCTTGTCTCTAGTTTTGTGTTTTTGCCAGAGTGCCCAGTTGCCACGTAAACTGTATTTTGTTTCACTTGCTAAGTAAAAGTAAACTGTTGACTCTACATCTGTGTCTGAAGTCTGCTTTTGGGTTCACTATCGGCACTTGGCCTACGGGCCCTGACAGTTGAGGCTAAAAAAGCCTCATATATAATGTACATGCCATTGGCCACCTTAGACAAAGTTTACAATAATACTGTAATGGCATGCGTTAATAAAACATTTTACAACAAGCATTTTTATGAAGGACAACTTTTTCATGAAGCACCTTTTCTATTGATATTTTAAATGTAGGTGCACTTGTGGTTTCAATTTTCTCTCTTTCTGCTTACTTCCTCTGTCAAATTGACATGACCTCTTCATCTTTCCCACCAACAGTTATCCAGTGAACTGCTACTTGTAAATATTAGCATATTTTTTTTCCGCCACTTTCGCAAACTGTATAACAGAAGGAATCCATTTGGGACTATACTTAACACTGAAAATGTGCACTATGGCTCAGTGCTCAGTAATTGCTCTGTGCACACAGCGCACAACAGCTAAATTTGAAGTGGGTTAGGCTATAGCCCCCTTGTTTTAGTGCATTTTTTTTCAAAAAAGCTGCCACTTTCCTTAAAGAAAAAATATGATGTGAATAAATCCATAGCCTTATTGTTCCAGGTCACTGTGTGTTGTTTGTAGGAACACCAGACTGAATAACAAACCAACAAATAAAGTTAACTGAATTAGGCATGGCGGCAATTCCATATCAGTTGAAACGGGCCTGTAACCATGGTCCTCATTTTTTACTATTTTTTTTTTTTGTCCAAACATTCCTCCATGTCTAATTAGAATAAAATGAAAATAATGGCGCCACCGGTAAGCAGGTATTTTGAATTTTGGTCTTGGATTGGACATTGGCCTATTGGGATGCGAAGGATTACCCGTGCCGCATTTGTGGCGAGCCATGTTCGTCTGCCTGTTATGTCGTACTTGTAGATGATATCACAACAAGGCTACATAAAACAAAGCTTGCACCATTATCTTCATTTACTATCTCCTAAAATGTTTCCTAAACTTTGCCTTTTCTATGTTTTTTTTTTTTTTCAATTTCCATGTTCGGCCTTTCCCTGACCGTCTCCGTCTCTCTCATGTCATGCATGCATGCACCTTGTGTGGAAAGTTACAGCACTTCATCTTCATGCCAGATATTCAACCAATTTGAGGGTATATGATAGCCTTTTAGCATTTTATAGGCAATACATTTTTGTGTTTAAATATCAATTTTAAATTAAATTAAATTTAAAAGGAGAATAATTATTTTAACCGCCTTGACTGAACCCAACCTGAATATTTTTAAATTCACTGTTGTATGAAACCGCGGGTGACGGTGTAACAGTGGTCATCTTGTGCTATTCCAGCCCATGCCTCAAACCCACAACCTCACAACAACACAGCTACCTCAGATCGGGTGGCAGCCCAGGGCTCAAACCTGCGAGCTCACAATAACACAGCTACCTCAGTTGACAGCAAAGCCCAGGCTCCCAGTCACCTGACAAGGACACTCTTTGAGGTCTTGGGAGGGAAGCTTTACTAACATTCTACACATGCAGCTAGGCTAGCATCAGTTACAATGGCAGGGAACCACAGTGGATAGCTAAATTCGGATAAGCCCAAACATTGTTGGTGTGGCCATTGTCCATGTTACACTATGATCAGGAAACACAACTGGACTGACCACAGTACCACAGGAGATATGCAAGAGAAATGAAGCATAACTCAACATTGATAACTCAACACTGCTCTGATACATGCTACTGGAACCATGCTACTTAGATGTTAAGCTAGCTCATATTTCTCACAGTTAAAGTGAAACACCGACGCTAAGGCTATTTAGGCTCTTTTTTTAGCAAGTACACAAGTCAAACTGACATTCAAAAGGAAAGTTATGTCTGTAGCTGGGTTTTTAAGTTTGACTGCCGTTTCTGCTGAGAGTCTACAATGAGTGCACCAGTGCCACTTCACCAGACGCATCCAAATCTGTATTTTTTTAAATAAAAAGGCTTGACATAGCATGACACTTTGTTCGTAACATCACAGTCCGTAACCATGAACTCTAGCATGGCTTATCAAAAACTAGGTAAGTGCGCTTTTCACAAATGTTCTTTTAAACACACCATGTGGACACCAACAACATTCTCAATGCTCGATTTCATGTGCAGGGACTCTGATAATGCAACAACCAAAGGATCATGTTATGTCAAGTCTTTTTAGTATTTTTAAAATAGTAATTTGGATGTGTTTGGCTTGGCGGTCAAACTTCTGTGTCCCAGGAACAGTCAACTGAAATTAACCAAAAACTACTACACACTATGGCCTTACTGGGGCTACATCATGTCAAATTTTAAGGGACCTGGTGTTTCAGTGACCCGTGAATCACTGACAGAAAAGAATACATACCCACCGAGTTTCAAGGGCTCTAGTGTTTCCCTGGTGTCCTGTGAATCGCTGTTGAAAATGTAGTAAAAAAAATGTAACTCTCAAAATAGCTACGCTAGTGGTGGTCGTAATTAAATCAAATTTTGCAATTTATTAGCCTATTTTTCATTTTTTGAGCTGCAAATTGAACTTAGAAAAATACAATTTGGACAATGTGGTTGCAAATTGCATTTAATTACATAATGAATTGCATAAAAGGTTACATTTTAATTTATACTACTGTACAGGCTATGTTTCCATTACACACCATACATCATGATCAAATGGTAGAGTGACTGAAGACAGACCCAATTGTTTTAAGTTCAAATAAAGCGCCCATCCCCAGACAGTAGCCTAGATCCCTATGATAAGACTTCAGGCTGTAGCCTGGTTCTGATCATATACTGATATGCTATGATATGCATGGCAGTGTGAGAACCAGACTAGAGAATCTAGATTTCTAGATTTTGTAGTGGCTACAGTCAAACTTAAGTTGAGTATGCATGCATGAACTTCCTCACCTCAAGGACAATTTTGCTTGGAACCACAAGTGAAGTGAATATTTCTGCTGGGAACATCTTCTACATGATGCAGGCTATAAATGAAGAAAAACATCAATCACATCACACACAATTTTATCATATCATTATATAATTTTCTCTTTGTGTCTTTTATGTGCTCTTTTCTTTTACCGAAGGAATGATTTGCCAAGCTAACATAGGGTATATAATTTTATTGCTATAAGAGTTGAAAGAGCACTAAAGGTGGTGAAACTGATGCTAAATTAGCATACTAGCATCACTTCAAATCATTAGCTTGCTAGGAAGAGAGACGAAACAAAATGACCTTTTAGGCTGATATCCAGGCTGAATTAAGCACTTCTGACTTGCAGCTTCCTCCAAGTTCCTCCAAAGGTTTTGATTTTGTTAAAAAAAAAAGGCTATCCTTATCCAGCAGTAACGTAAACGATAGCATGTTAAAAAACTTGCACTTTCGTTTTGAAAGCAAGCTCCCAAATGTTAATCCTCCTTCCAAGCGAAAATGTCATTACATAATGTCTTAATTGAGGTGACAGGTGAGTATGAACAACATTATTCCTTTCACTGAATAACATAATATTCTATTATACCACTACTTGGTCAAATTTCCTTGAGAGTGTGAGGAAATGCTAGAGAGTGCTAGAGAGCGCATCGTTTTTAGATAACCACACACCTATGAAGAAGTTCCACTTTTCTTGCCATATAATATTTACATATCAATTCTCCCAACTCCCTGTGAAGTTTAAATAAACTGTCACGTTACAATATAGCGGCCTTTTGGGAGTATGGGAAACAGTGATTTTACAAAAGCTAAGAAGGGGCAGAATCTTTGGATGTGGCACTTGACAACAAAAGACCGAACTTACGACCCGCTTTTGATCAAAGCAACCATCCATTTAGAACTAGTAACATCAGTTTATTCCAGTAAGATATGAATGAGTTCATGCGGTAGTTCTGCAAACAAGCCTGTGTTAGCTATCATGTGTAAATTGTTAGCAAAACTGCAGAGTGCAGACGTAGCAACAGTGGTATAAGCAGGATAATCAACCCTACAGCGTGCTTATATTGGTGAATATTGCACTTATCAAGGTATGAAGGCCTTATCACTACCTCAAACGTGCAATACTCACTAATATACGCACCGACCACGTTGTTCATTATTCCTTAGTAGAGACAGAGCTGACAGCAGAGTAGGTAAAACATTTTCAATTACAGGCTACTGCCACGCCTCAGACCAACTACTCATTAATTGCAGTTGTAAACTTACACAAAAATAGTCCATAGTATAGGCTGAGATGACAACAAAATTAAATAACAAATGATTAAAAAGAGCAAAAGGAAATATTGATTTTGCAATTTGATCTGCATCAATATACCATTTTTAAATGTTTTTGGCTAGATGTAGTCCTATAGCATATCACATAAACTTGTGAAACACTTGAACTGGAGATCAGTCCACTTGTATTCATAGGTGCTGTGCCTCAAGTTTTGGGGTTTGAGGAGTGAGGAGTTTATAGGACCACTGTCGGGAATTTCGTAGAAACAAGTAATATATGTATGTGTGTATACAGAAAGAGGATAGAGCATGCAGCAGAGTGTTGTGCTATAAAAAGAAAGTGTAAATGCCAGCAAGAGAGCAGTATGCAGACTAGTAGGCTCCTCTCTGAAAACTGTGTTGAAACCATGTTTAGAGCCTCATCGTAAAAGGACAGAGACTGAGGTCTCACGTAGGATTGGCTCTGTGCCAGCTACATTATCTACTAGCAGAGAGTATTTAAGATAGGTAGATGAGGTGTAAGGTTAGAATGGTTAGAATGGTTAGAGTGGTTAAAATGGTTTGAGGATTACCACTGTTATAACCATTCTCTCGGTGAACGCAATAAAGACTTGATTGAACAAGACAAACTTCTCTGCTTTTTGGGTTTTTCCAAGAAACTTCTCCACACCACATTCTGAAGTTTCATTTGTTTTGGCCTATAAGTGTTTACTGCAAAACCACTTGCATCCAATAATAATAGTAACAAAAAAACACCACCACCACCACTACTACTACTACAAATAATACTAATAATAATGATGTGAGTAAAAACAATAGCATGCCCACCTTGCTGCTTGGATCTAATAAGACCACGATGCAAGTTAATGCTTCAGTTTTTAAACTGAAGTTATTTTAGATGTACTGCCTTGTACTTCAGAGAAGACTACTTTTATAAAGAAAACGCAGCATTACTGCTCTAAAACCACAGTCATTTCGGTTGTAATGAAGTGTACTTCAAATTGCAGTGTGACTGCAGTGAAACAGCCATCATTTTAGCTGAACTGCAGTATAGGCCATCAAAAACTGCTGTATAGCAGCAGTAAAGCTACTGGTAATTAAGCTGTACTGCATCATCGGCCTACTTCAAAAGTCAATCTGGATCAGTCTTGCTGCGCGAATTGGCATGGCATTCAGGTTCATCTGGCTCATACTGTAAAGCGGAGCTCCGACGTACAAGCCAGAGCCAGAGGTATGGCAATCTCTTAGTCAGCTTGTTCCGCCCCGTTCATTTTAACTGCTTTTTTTCTTTCGTTTTGTGCGGGCTTTGTGTTTAAACTTCCAGTCAGCTGCTGAACCTCATGCCCATCTATTCTATTTGGCTGAAATTTTAAGACGACCAAACAACGTATTTCTTAGCTGTGGAATTATGTATATTTTTTCTAAAGGAAAAAGTCCTCATAGTGCTTACAATGTAAGCTAAAAAATCTACATGATTAAGAGGTCTGCGATTTTGTAAGGATACTCAAACAAGTTGGCTTTCATAAAAAAAAAAGTCATGACAACATTAGCATTACTGTAACTCAAGTGGCTATCACGGACAGCATCCTCTCCATTCATAGTTTCATCGCCAGAGTGTTACCCAGTTGCAGGAATTAAGGTAAGAGCCTTTGAAACTTGTTTTTAATTATGACTGATTAATAAGTCATTAATGAAAGGGAAGGTTGAATTATTTGGATCAGCACCAGCCACGTACTATGTTAGCCTTTTAGCCTACTAGCTTAGCTTTGCTAGTTTAGATAACAGGATAGCTTGACATGCATAGCTATTTTTTCTTTAGTTTGTCATGACCATTGTTTGGAAACAGTGGTTACAAGTACTTAGTATGTTTTCCAGGTCCCTTAGTTTTTTCATGCCCTGAAGTTTACACACAAATTAAACTGGCTTTGTTATCTATAGAAGAACAGCTTCAAATTCAGTGAGGTTTTGTTTTATGTATCAGAACTGTTCTGTCTGGTGAATCCAATTGAACTGATGTATAGCTAAGGCTTCGAGATTTTGTTGAAACAGCTCCTTCAACTCCTGTGTCGTCCCTGTATGTGTTTGCTTTGCAACTTTTGCAAAGTTTCTCTGGAGGTCACCTGGGATACAGTTTCACAACTGGTGTCAGGAAAGTCGATTTCATCGAAACAGCATTTTGTACAGACGCGATGCTGGTGGTCTTCAGTAGGCCTCTGTGTGCTAATTTGTTCACTAACAGTCGAATGTTCTCATGTTCGGAACATGCACAGGTATCTCAGTCACGGGACCTCGGCTCTGTGATGTTAAAGGGCCTGTGTAGTTAAACTGTCGATAAGACATGGACAGGTGCTGTTCTACCTCTGTCTGATACTGCGTAAGAAGCTCAGTGAGAGGCTTCATCAGAACTTTTCTTTGTACTTTCTGTTTATTCTTTGTGATGGTGTCTTTTTTCCCAGGTAAAAGGAAACTGTTTTCACCTCTGGACAAAAACTGTATAACAGCTTGCTTTCTCTCAGCAGACCGTCTCTTTTGTCTCTTTTGCTTGGCCTTTTCACTTAGCACTTGCCTGTCCATCAGACTTGTTTTTAAAGTATTCTCTTCTCTTTCTGCAATTTATTGCAAAGTTTCTGGCCTGAAGTATTCCTTCCCTCATCTCTCACTGGTGTGGACACCACTGGTGGACTAAAATCATAATTTAGAGTTGGGTCCACTTGATCTACGTTTTCTGACGGCTCTGGAGCTACAGCTACATTAAGGAGAGCAGGTGGAATACTCTCCACAGATGGCGGGGTAAGGTCTAATACCGGATTTGCCTTTTTTTTCTGTCCCTGTAAGCCTTGGATGCAGCCTTCCATTTCTTTCTCTGCTTCTTTTTCTCTCTGTCTTGCAGCTCACTTGATAACATAATGAATCTTTCCCTGTTGCTTTCTTCTCTGGTAGCTGTATCACATAGTACTGTATTATAAATCTATGGCATAGTGCTAATCAAACGCATGTCCTACACTAAAGAGAAATAGTATATATTACTTATCAAATTAATATTTCCTTTTCCACATTTCAAAACAAACCATTCTCTTCTCCTGGCAAGGTACTCTGCTCTTGCTGCAGGGTCAGAATTGACACACTCCCTGTGGCGGGCACTCTTTACTTTGCTTGACATTGGCATCTAATAAAATAGATTTAAAAACAGTTAAAAAAAAGGTTGTCAAAGTGACATGATCTCACTTCGTTTTATGAATTTTCTGATTGTACTGTATAAATATGAATTACAACTCATTGTTCCTGAAATACTCAAAAATACTCAAAAAAAGTGGAAGTGTTTTAAAATTAATCAATTGTTTGTATTAATCATGAAAACAACTTTAAAATCATAAAAAAATATAACTCTGCAATGCATATGAGTAATGGTAAGTATCCAACAATGGTCACACTATATTATCAAAGAATACATTTGTAAATAAAACTTCATTATTGTTTTCTTTTTGAGGTCATACCACATGACATCCAAATATGGCAACTGCATCTTAAAAACAGTACTTAAAAACATTATTTTTTAAAAGGGTTACAAACCTGCTTGTTGATTCCATGTGTCCTCTGCTGGAAATAATTATTCAAGAAAGCTGAAATTTCATGTGGGACTACAAAACACTTCAGAAAATCTGCCAAAAAAGAAAGAATTTTTTTTTATTATATTTAGAGTAATTTTAAAGAGCTTTACAAATCAGTAGTTAAGGCCAGACGGTCGCACCACATGACATTTTAACACTTTAAGTTAAAAAAAAGCATAATAACTAATGATTTCTGAAAAAATTATTTGGTTCCATGTAGGTCAGAGGTACTACAGATATGTGGTGAATTATTATGAAATTTGAACCTTTTTAACAAAAGATATTGCAATCGGACAGAAAATGTAGGCGTCATGTCATTGACCCCTATATGGCAGGTGCACTAGGAGAGAGTAGCCTACGCCTTCTGCCCTGTCTCGTCAAAGATCATTGAAAGCTCATCTTTTACCCTCTCTGGTGTGGTCGTGGCGAAATACAGTGACATTAACAGGTAATATTCTGTTGTTGCACTATTGCAGAGCAGACAGAAACAACAAAGAAGAATAAGAAACAAACTGTAACTTTTGTGTATAGTGTAATTTTGTATAGCTACTGTTTCCTATTATACTGCCTGATATAACCATCTGACTCGTTATAGCCTACCTGTTTTTTTGACAGTACCGTTTTTTTTCTCTAAAGTTAGCCTATGAAGTTACTGTACTAGTGAAAAGGTTGGATGCATTTTGCTTTATCATTTTTCCCCTTATAGACAAACACAGTCTAAACCAAAGTAACACACACTTATGCAGCGAGCAAGAAGTAGGCTAGTTGCTCTTTTGCACACTGCATTCACTCCATCATCTTCAGACACCACTAGGACTGTTTTAGTGTCTTATAGTCGCATTCATGTCGAGTGATTTCCTCTAACTTGCTTAGCTGGCAATCTGAATAATAATGTTCAAATGAAGGTGAATGATAGCCACGATTTTAATATGTGAAACTTTCTGTTAACATGTTTGGGACATAACATTTTTGATGTCCTCAGTATGAAATACTCAGTGTGTCTAGTGACTGATAATGTGCACTAGGAAGGCATAACTCAATTCGAGTGATGCCATAGCAAAAACATTGCAAGTGCAATAATTTGGTCTCTTTAGGCATATATGCTGTAACCTGCTCTTTGGTACTGTATTTCTGTTTCAGATGGATACTGGGGAGACCATCACTCACAAAGAGAAAGAGATGCCAGACAACTGTAAGAGGCAAATTCAGGTCTTAACCTATATGAATGGAAAAATGACAATATGGCGCATCCCACGTTATTATGGACAATAAAGTGAATAGCAATCGAAAAACAATCCAATTCAAAAGTTTGCCTTTTTGAGGTAGATGTATCCTACTCTTTGTGTTATCTTACAATTATTTTATCATCTGCAAGTCATTTTAGGCCCATATAATCATGTGAAGCACTCATTCCCCATTGTCTGTCCAGAATGCAAGTTCTGTGTTCAGGGCAGGCAAATCTCACTGCTTATCATGCGGGCATTATACTTATCCGTCCAAATGGACCTCGGATGAAAGGCCCCATTTGGCAGGGGGCTCCATACATTTGTCACTGTGTATTCTTTAACACCAATGTAATTGGGTTCAGCAGACATATAGTCTGTCAGACTCTTTGTGTTTCTTTCTCAAAGTCTGGGCTTTTTGTCCCATTTTACTGGAGCTGAAGAGTTGCTAGTCTGGGAACCTGACAAGAATCAACCAAGCTATAGGGTCTGTTAAATTCAATCACTGAAGCATGGCTGCTGGTGAACTACCCTTATTTTTACAGCTCATATTTAAAAATGTCATCTGCCATTGGCTATTGCATTGGCTTGTCTGTTAGTAGTTTGATGGTGATGCACACCACTCTGCTCCCTAGCTCACCAAGCTTAGCAGCTTAATTGTCCCGGGTATCCAGTGCTCCCTTCAGGATAAAGCCTGGTAATCAGGGCAGCAGTGGTAGTGGCAGATAGCTCATCTCCCTTACACAACAGTCACACACACACACACACTGGCAATGGAGGATAAAAAATGCTTTTTTGTGCTCATTTGCAGAGTAATATTAACAACACAGACAGTACATTTTGTTATATAAAAAAAAATAAAAAAAACTTGATCCGGAAGTCCTGGCTAACTACCGACCCATATCTAACCTCCCATTTGTATCCAGGAAACCTTCAGGCACATGATAGGCATTAAAAGATTCTACATTATCCTGGTTCAGATCTTACCTCTCTGGTTGCTACCAGTTTGTACATGCTCATACTGAGTCATCATCCCACACCAAAGTAAAGTTTGGTGTACCACAAGGCTCAGTGCCCTGTTATTCTCCCTCTACATGTTACCTTTGGGATCTGTTATAAAGAAACATGGCACTACTCTCCACTCCAATGCTGACGACACCCAGCTTTACCTTTCCATGAAGCCTAATGACTGTGTGCCTGCCTCCGAGACATCTGGAAACAAAATCTGGATGACTAATAATTTCTTATGTTTAAACTGAAACTCTTATGATGATAGGCCCTAAACAGTTGATTAACATTCCACTTCATCACCAAAATTTACTCAGTGGCTTTTCACTATCATGTAACACGGAAGTTAAAGACCTCTGAGTAATCATTGACCAAGACTTCTCTCTAAATAGTCGTGTAAAACACATTTAAAAAATGCATGTGTTACCTCCAGGCTTGATTATTGTAAGGCTCTGTTCTCTGGGAGTAGTAATACCTGTATCAAAAACCTACAGCTAATAATAAATGCTGTGGCCTGAACATTCACTAGGACTAAAAAATATACTTCCATACACTGACTCCCTATTAAAAGTTGAGTCGTACAACCTATAACATAGCCTATAAAGCCCTCAATGGCCATTTACTTGTCTTTACTTGACTTACTTGTCCCTTACCACCCTCGTAATCCCGAGAATATCAAAATGTACGATAGGAGGAAGACCCTTTTGCTACCGTGCACCTCTTTTGTGGAATAATCCCCCCACATCCGACAAGCGGACACTCTCAATACCTAACTTAACTTCAATGGTGCGGTTAGGGACCCCAAAATTACACTTCTGAGCGATGTAACCGAACATTTTATCCAACGATATTGATGTTAAGTGACCGTTCAAGCAACTGTTTTATGGATATTTTATTTACAAACTTTTTGGTGAGATTTTAGAGGATGTAGGGCTTCCCTTGTAGTCTTATAATATCCGCCTTGTTACACACTCACTACATATTATTAACACACATTATTAGGGCCTGGCCTGGCCTAGGATGCACTGGAATAACATGCGAAATAACAAGTATGTATTTGCCACTGCATGTCAAAAAGGTTGCTGATCCTTAGTGGTGGAGGAAATTTCCGATTCTTAGATGTATCACGATTAAGGGCGTGGACGATTCTAAATCGATTGACAAACACCCAAATTTTGATTATTTAAGTCTATTAATTAGTAATACAAACAGTTCTAAAGGACACAGAACTAAGAAGCACGTTACACGTAATCTCTGTGACTCTCTGGAATGGGTACCTAGAGCGAACACGCAGAGATGTTCTCAAGTAAACAAACTGGAAAACATGGCGAACCATGAGATTCGATCAGCTCCGTCTCATTTAAAAGCAGAGGTATGGTTTCTATACCATAGAAGGAAGAAGCAAACTGGAGTCACGTTGTCTGTAAGTTGTGCCATGTAAAAATATAATATTTTGGCAACACAACAAACATGAGAAGCCACTTAACTCGATTTCACCCGACGGAGGAGCCGAGCAGACGACAGGCTGTTGTCACTTCAGCTACAAGTGGCTCTGCTGACCAGAGAACAATCTAGGAAGCAATTAGAAAGCTGCCACCCACATCATTATTGCCAAGGATTTGCGTCCTTATTCTGTTGTAGAAAATCAGGGATCAGGCACTGCTGCATACACTTGACACATACAACATCCCATCCCGCCACTATTTTACAGACACAGCCATCCCGACACTCTACAACCAAACAAAAACCGAAGTTAAGGCTTCGCTGTTGAATGTAGATAGATTCACAGTTACATGTGATGCGTGAATGTCTTTTGCCCCCGAAGCATTTGTTAGTCTAACAGCACATTTTAACACCGATGATTGGAAGCTAAGGTCACATGTGCTACAAACAAGAGCAATGAGTGAGAGACATGGGTGCAAAATACCCCTAAATGAAAAAAATAAATAAATAAAAATAAATGAACTTTTAAAATAAAAAATACAACAAAAGCATTTGTGAAAAAGTGCATTCATATGTGTCAATAATCATTTTAGAATCAAATTGTAGCCCCCTGAATTGCAATCGTGCAATAGGACAAACTATCAAGACAGACTACACTTTTATTTTGACGTGTAGAATCTGTAAGAAGATAGCCTATGTTTTGTAGGTGCTTATGATATTAGCTGGTAGTTTTGGTACCGAATGAAAGTACATAAAGCACTCTAACTCTAAGAATCCTAGGTTGAAACACACTGAGGTTCTCCTTTAATTTCTTTGTGTGTTTGACTGGAGCTTCTCCTTCACATGGTATAGGGGTGTGGCAGGTTACAGCCCTACTTGGTAAGATTGTATTCTTTTACTCTAATTTGAATTCATAATGATATAACACTCCTTCAGCATCACCTTTCTGTACAGTTTTGGGCACATACGGCCTTTCAAACACTCACAGGGATTCTCATATCCATATCCACTTTGCAATTGTGCAACAAAGCCTTCTTGATATCCTGGTCTAAGCCATTTGTCACACACTGGAAAGAATACTGTTGCCAATATCTTCAAGACATATTCTAATATCTAATTTAGACTGAATTTATTTCTGAAGAGAGTGTTTTTGGATTAATTAATTTTAGAAATCATGAGAATCTGCAGTCATCTGACTGCTCTTATTTGAACTCTTTGAAGACATCACATTTTTCAGTGATTCCAGTTCAGCTATTTATTAGTATTAAGCTGTGTCATAGTTCAGCACTGTTGAGGAGTTCAAGCAACTCAATAGCAATAACAGTTATTCTTACAGAGACCTGGGGAGAAATAACTTGACTGTTCTAATGTGTGTGCACATTCTGAAGATAGAAAAACAAGCACACAGGCTAAATATGTTAACAAATAAGGTCATAGTAAATGCACATTAACATTTGGATGGGTAGTTGGCTCTGCCAAATAACAATGTTTCAAATGTCCAAATCTGAGCATTACTTGTGGCTTCTGCTATCTCATTCTTCCTCATTCTCTTCACATCTGTCCTGGATTTCAGGCTGGATGAGCACATTTTTATTTTTTTTCACTTTCCAAAACTCCCAGATGCTGAAGGGAAGGGAATGTGGCTGACAGACATGGCCAGATCTCCAGTGATGCTCCACACATTCATTATTTTCTTAAGTAGTTGGATAGTTGACAGCCCATTGGAGGGCCTTTATCCGTGATCAGATTCCAGTCATGACTTATGTTTCTTGCTTTCCAAAAATGTTTAGCATACCAGTGGCTTTTATTGACTTGTTTGAGCAGAAAGCGAAAGCATGCTCTGCCTTGTAAGGTATACCTGAATGATCGTGTGCCCAGTTCAGTGACCTCAGGGCAAAACACCCATCAGACTCTTATCAGAGGGAATGTGAACACAGATGAACCAATGAGAATGAAACAGTGTTGAACATGTATAATAAGGGCATCCTGATATCTTCTAATGTAAATATCCTGTTGGTTCATAGTAACAGTTCTATGTTGAAAATAAACTTTATTTTGGTCTGGGTGACAATGAACATGGGATGGGCACTAGAAGACACAATTAGACATCAGCAATTTAATTTTGGAATGTTAGTGTTGTACAATAATGTTTCTTTTGTATTAAAAGTATCAATCTTTACAATCTGGACATTGATGGGCAGTCAGGAAGTCTGATGTACAAACTAAGACAAATAATTTTATAATTCATGAGAAATGAGAGGACAGGGAATAGTGTGCCTGTTGCTGACTGGATAAGATCTGCCCTGTCAAGGTGTGATCTATGTGGATCAGATGTAGAATTCCAGCAATGCCCATATCCTTGCCAAGATCCAATGTTTTCCCCTTTTGTTTTGATCATGTTATTGTCTGCTTTCCGTTTTCATTGCTCTAGAATGGCACTTGTGCATTACAAAAAAACAGGGTTTTGTCTATTTATGAAATATATTCTATACTTTATTTTCAAATAATCAGGTATGCACGTGTGTGTGTGTGTGTGTGTGTGTGTGTCATGAGGGAGTTGCTGCTGGTGGTTAGGGTTTTGTAGTTTATACTAGTGTCTTAAATTCTGTTCAAATACCTGTTTTACAATATAAATGTCCTGAATAGTGTATAAATACATCCCAACATCATTAGGATTTTGTATTACATATTATAAATTTCTGCTATTTCAGTGTATTTTATGGTCTCCTTAAATTCCTTATAAGTAGGCTACTGAGCACCTACTTTTTAATAAGATTAAATTTACCATTTTTTTCTGAATTCCTTTTTTTTTATGTCTGCATCATCTCATTTTAATTATATTAAATTCTGCCACCTAGTGTTCATCTTTGAGTAAATAATCTTGAATTCTGACTTGACCTTAAGTACCTGTTTCTTCTTAGAATAATATGATTGTCCTCAAGCTTTCATTGCACAATTCCACCATCATTGAATTTGGCCCTCTGTAGATTAACAACTTCTGAAATGGGATTACAAACCCTGTACACACAGAGCCAAATTTGAAAATGCACACCTCGCCTAAATTTCATGGATGTGATAGTTTTGTGTTGCTATTTTGCATATTCAGTTTCCCTTTGGGAAGCCTTTAAATTGGTGCTGTACTTTTGCAGATAAACTGGTAAGCCTGGCCTACAGAAAATCATTCTTAGAAAATTATAGGCTACTCAATCCCTTGTTCACAATCTTCTCAACTACATCTCGGTCTGCTAGGGTAAAGTCCAAACTCTCTCATATAAGACCTACAGGGACTGTTAAGGCAAAGATGTTTGGTCCTTGTCTGGTCCACTAAACTGCTACTATTTGGTCATGATGTATGTATGTTACATGCTGGAACGCACCGTTTGAATAACATTATCGCTTTCAGCTATTTCTGATGAATAAATGCTATCAAACTTGCAATTGACACTTTTAAATAGATTTAAACATTTACCAAATTTACCTTATTAACCAGAATTCTCAGGAATCTGGGGCATTGTTGTAGAATTCTGCTTGGGTCTAAAGAGTTTTTAGCCTTATTTTAAAAAAATATTTTTTATATGTTTCTATGTTTCTCTCTCTCTCTCTCTCTCTCTCTCTCTCTCACACACACACACACACACACACACACACACACACAATATTCCCCCTCTCCTTAGCATGACCTAGATTTCAGTTTCTTAGATCAGCATTAATTTATAATTTATTTATTAATTTATATTACTTGTTTGGGATATAATCCCACACATAAAGGTTTTGTGGCGGCACTAGGCTATAGCAGCATAACTAAGGTATGCCTCGCCTCACAACTGGGGGCAACTGAGGCAGTCCCTCCCAAAAGACCCATGAGAAGTCATGATTTGCAGTAAAGAGGAAGGTTTTGAGTCTAGACTTAAAGGTATTGAGAATGTCCGCTTGTCGGATGTGGGGTGGGAGATTATTCCACAGGAAGGGCGCACAGTAACAAAAGGCTCTTCCTCCTATCATAGATTTTGATATTCTTGGGATTACAAGAAGACCAGCATTTAGGGATCTTAGGGTTCTAGGAGGGTGGTAAGGGACAAGTAAGTCTTTAATATATGTTGGGTCATGGCCATTGAGGGCTTTGTAGGTTAGGAGGAGTATTTTAAAATCGATTAGACTTTTAATAGGGAGCCAATGTAAGGAAGCAAGGATAGGAGAGATATGTTCATATTTTTTAGTCCTAGTCAGTGTCTGGGCTGTGGCATTTTGTATTAGCTGTAGGTTTTTGGTACAGGTATTACTACACCCAGAGAACAGAGCATTGCAATAATCGAGCCTGGAAGTAATAAATGCATGTATACATTTTTCAGCATCCTCAAAGGATAGGAACTTTTTAACCTTAGCAATATTTCGTAGGTGGAAAAAAGATGTTTTTGAAATATGTTTTACATGACTCTTTAGAGAGACATCCCGGTCAATAATTACTCCGAGGTCTTTAACTTTTGTGTTACATGACAGTGAAAGACCACTGAGTAAGTTTTGGTGAAGAGGTAGAATGCTGTTCAGCTGTTTAGGGTCGATTATCATAACTTCAGTTTTATCAGAGTTTAAACATAGGAAATTATTAGTCATCCAGCTTTTAATTTCTTGGAGGGAGGCATCAAGTTTAGTTATTGGTACATAGTCATTAGGCTTCATGGAAAGGTAAAGCTGGGTATTGTCAGCACAGGAGTGGAAAGTAATGCCAATGTTTCCTTATAACTGATCCTAAAAGTAACATGTACAGGGAGAATAACAGGGGCCCTAGCACTGAGCCTTGGGGTACACAACTTTACTTTGGTGAGGGATGATGACTCATTATGAGCATGTACAAACTGGTAGCAACCTGAGAGGTACGATTTGAACCAGGCTAATGCAGAGTCTTTAAAGCCTATTACGTGTTTAAGCCTGTGTAGTAGGATACCATGGTCATTAGTGTCAAAGGCAACACTAAGATCCAATAGGATTAATATTGATATATATCCATTATCACATTAGATAAGTAGGTCTTTAACTAGGGCTGATTCTGTACTATGATTAGCTCTACTCTGTACTATGATTAGCTCTAAAGCCAGACTGGAAGGTTTCCTGGATATTATTTTCATTTAAGAAGCTACAGATTTGCTTCAACACTATTTTTTCAAGTATTTTTGATACAAATGGAAGGTTAGATATGGGTCAGTAATTAGCAAGGACATTAGGATCAAGGTTAGGTTTTTTAATAGATGGTTTAAAAACAGATGTCTTAGCTATGAGTGAGTCATTTATAATTTTAAGAATCGTCTCAGCCAATAGAGGGAGAGCAGCCTTAAGAAGATCAGTTGGAATAGGATCCAGTAAGCATGTTGAGACTTTAGGAGATCAAAGACGTAATTTCTGATATATTGGTGGGTGTGAATGAATCAAGATAAGCTACAGGTTGACCAGAGCTAGCTGTAACCATTACATGTGGTCCAACTGGATTTGAGGTTGCAAGGGAGTTGTTTATTTTAAGTCTGATAGATTCAATTTTGGCCATGAAGTCAGTGCTGCTTTGAGTTATTGGAATGGAGTGGGTCACCTCATTCCTACTTTTTGTTAGGTGGGTTATAGTGTTAAAAAGGAATTTCTGATTATTTTTATTATTGTGTATAATATGCTGCTTTGGCATTGTTAAGTGGTGTCTTGTACCCCTTTAAGCTATCTTCCCAAGCATGGCAGAACACTTCAAGATCACGTTCAAGTGGCATTTCCTTTCAAGTGTACGCGCAGCTTGTTTCAGTGAATCTGTGTGGTATACCATGGGGCAATTTTTTCTTGTTTTCTAGCTTTCTTTTTAAGTGGTGCAATGGTGTTGAAAGCTCAGTAAAGGCTCAAGGAGAGAGGGAATTTTTTGCTATGAAGTCATCATGAAAGCATAGCATTTTTTTTGCTATGAAGTCATCTGTAGTTTTGGGAGTTATGTTTCGAGTGTAGTAGTAAATCGAGTTAGGTGCTACATAGTCTAATGTGATTTTTACAGTTAATAAGTAGTGGTCAGTTAGTGTAGGGTGTTGCGGTAGGGTTGTAAGTTATATGTTAGTACAAGATCAATGGTGTGGTTACCTTGATGTGTAGGTGTATTTACATTTACAAGCCGATGTGATCGAGTAGAGATTGGGACGCAATTGCCAGACTATCATTTGCAACATCCATGTTGATATTACAATCACCTAATATCTTTTCTGTTTAAATAACTAGGGAGGACAGGAAGTCAGAGAATCCTGATAAAAATTCAGTGTAGAGGCCTGTAGGGGTCTATATAATGTTACAATTGTTATGGGTTTCCTATCTGGATGAATCAAGTTAAGAAGAAGAACTTCAAAAGATTTAAAAATATAATCAAACTTAGGGGCCATAATAAGATTTGAATTGTGAATTGTGGCTACCTGCCCCCGGCATAATGAGTGGTATGCTTCATTCAGTGGGAGGTTTTAGCCAGGTTTCTGTAAGACAAAGTATGTCAATTTGATAATCAGAAATAAGTTCATGTATTAAAATCGTCTCTGAGGAGAGCAAACAAATATTTAGCAAGCCAAATTTCAGTTGTAATTTCTGGCTATATTGTCTGTTTCTGGTTTTATTTTTGTGAGGTTAGTATAATTTATACCCCTACCGGGTCGTTTTGAGAACGATTTAATCAAGGACACTCTCACTGTCTGTCTGCTGCTAGGGTGACGGCATGCCCTAACTAAATAATTACCTTGACATTACCTCATTACATGTGTGTTGTACTTACTATCTTACAGTTAATTAACCATTTCACAAGATTAATAGTAAGTCTATTAATATATACTTTTATATAATTATTTTTTTACTCTTCTTTTCTATTAAACAGAATCTGTTCATTCCAGTGGGAACCATTCTTCATTGGACCCTTATAATAAAGTTGCTTAAGTTTAACTAATATTTTATCAATGCATAATTTTCAACATTGGGCTCCTTATAATAAAGTACAATAATCATTTAACAACAAACAATAATTTACATTTAATATTTGTACCGTTATCAGATGTCTTACAGCAGGTCTGTTTTGCACTGGGAAACAATGACATCCACAATGTTAGGGAGAAAAATCTTTATTTTAAGTATTTCGGAACCTTGATACTGACAAACTACAAAGGTGTCTGTGTGTCAGATTGTGTGTGTGCTGTCCTACTCGCTAAAGCTGACTGCCAGCTAAACTTCTAAGTTTTGTAAAATAAGCATATTCAGAATCTTGTGGTGTTTTTTATGTTACATAGCTTCTTGCCTAGCAATAGCATATCAAGTAAGGGATAACAGCCGGCGAGGTGTGCTTAATGAATGAGGCGGAGGCGAAATAACTTGACGCTGAAGGTGGAGTGAAGTTCCTCCGCCAAGTTAAGTTATTCTGTATAACAGCACACCTTGAAGGCTGATATGGAAATATGGAATACCATGTGGTGGCATTCGCAATATGTCAATATCATGTGCAGCCATCGCCAGTGTTGTCTTGTTAGGTAAACTAACCTGACATATTTAACAGTTGTGGACAACATTCACTGACACGACTGTGTTTCATATTTGTTGGACTTTATATAACAGGATCAATGAGTTTGTACTGAAAACATTTCACAGATCAAGGATATAGGAGGATATTGTCAAGAGAAAATTATGAATGTCAATTCCAACTTCATATTTATCAGGAAATGTTAGGCATAAGCAATTTGGCAATGACAGACATCAGGCACACATGTGTGGTCTCAGCCCTCAGGCTATAAAATGCAGGTGCAAGCGCGTCATCTTCCTCTTTCACCTTTCAGCATCCTACTAATCACATGATCCCTCTACGACTACTTCTTCCCGCTAAGACTTTGAAGTGCTTCGGAGATTCAGCAGGCTTCTGTCCCTATTAGAGCTGTCTAAGTGGTATCCTTCATATTCAATGAATATTTTTGCATTGTACTTGCATTTTCACTAACGTGTGTTACTTACAGAGTAAATGGCTATGAAGAGGTGCCCTGGCGACAAGGCTATTCCTCCTGCTAATGGCCACAACAGGTGTGTGCTGTGTCTAGGGTACAACCATGCAAAAGCCACAGTATGCATGTTAGGCGGGTGTCTGCTTTGCAGCGTCATGGGTCTGTACGCTGTGCACCAAAGCCCAGGTTGATGAACTGCCCAGTGGTCAGCTGCAAGCTAGCCAGGAGGCTACAGGCCAGATAACTAGCTCACCAATCCTCCCTGCTATAGAGGAGCGCACCCAGGATGACGAGCTGCCCAACGGTCAGCAGAAGGCTAGCCAGGAGGCTACAGGCCAGCTAATGAGTTAATTAATAGGCCAGCTCTTGACTCTCAGTAGGCTAAAACCGGCTCTCAGGCTCTCCCTCTGGTTCTCACCGGGGCCCACTATTTATTTATGCACCCCACTGTTGGCTGCACACATGCACATTATCATTATGTGAATCATGTCTTCATGCACATGCACTCGCTGGGACTCGGGGTGAACTGAGACAAGAGTGTGCTAACCCCTAGACAGCGAACAGACTTTCTGGGGCTCTAACTGGATACTGTTGCGAACATCGTCCGCCTTTCAAACAGACGGCTGACGTCAATCCGCACAAGCTTGGTGAACTTCCGGCTGGAAGCGTGCTTAAGCGTCCACCGTTGCTAGAGGCTTCTCGGTCTTCTCGCAGCGGCAGCTGCAGTGATCCCTGTTACACATGGGGCTGTTCCAGAGATGGTTCCTGAGTCATCGTATCCATCCCAAGAGGGACAGATACAGAGAACTCACTGTGCCTTTTATCATGTCTAGTCTGATGTGGAGTGGCCCAGTGTGACCCCTTGAGCCCTACAGTGGACGTGACAATGCCAATGTGCAGGGGCACCGCTAGAAATGTTGGGCCCCCCAAACACTGATTATAATATTAAAATGTTCTCTGGGGACCCCTGTCAGTGCGAGGCCCTTAGAATCATCCTAACTCTGTGTCCACATTCACATAGCACAATTCACCAAATTGCGTTCGACCACCCAGGCGAGTCTAGAGGATTCCCTCATCCTTTTTACCCTGATCCTTTTTCCTTCCTCATTTTTTTAACATTGCCGTTACCATTTTTTTAACATTAAAAGAGACACTGCGTATTTCAACCACCTAATTGTTGTGACAAAAAATATATTAGAACTATTTACATGGTTTCTGGGCAGTCAGTTTCTGTTCTGTTAACAAACTTCTCATGACTGCCTGCTGCCTGCTGCTGAAGTGCTGAATTTACAACATTATCAAAGATAGGCACAGTAAAATCGGGAACTCTTGACACTGACGATGTCTTCAATTATTTACAAAGTCTAGATACAGTGGACTAGCATGTTGCTAAAAGTATCTACAGTGGGTTGTTGAAACACACCGGCAAGCAAAACAAAGTGTGTAAATGAGGAGGGCGCTGGCGGGTTGCGTGACATATGCGTCTGCTTGATTAATTTGCGTAAAAAAATCGTTAAAATGTTAATCCAGTCACATGCATTAACGCGTTAACATTGACAGCGCTAGTTCCCAATAGGTGGCGTCGAAGTGCTTCGTCTGAGAACGTTATGGCAGATAACCTTTGTTCTATAAGAAAGGAGGTGTCACCTGTCTTGCTGCTGCCCACTTCAGCTTCTGTGCCTCAAGTGTGAAAGAGATGGCACGCTTGCACCTGCGTTTTACCAACTTCAATGACAGTCCTAGAGGTATCGATGAAGTTAGTATCTCTAAGGCGATATGCCAGTAGGTGGCGTCTCATGCCCTCCTGCAGAGAACCGACGTTATCTGCCATAACCTAACACAGCTGTTCCCCAAAACAGTCGTTCAAACGAAGAGACTTGCTACGTTGGTCACTACGGTAGTAGCCAAGGATGCATCGTTACCCAACACAGGTGTTTCCCAAATGCACAGTTTGGACTATCCATTGTAAATTGGATAAAAAAAATAATTTGACCCGCGTTCTCCCAACCCGACCCGAGCCCGCATCCAACACAATATAATATTTTTCACCGCTTCGTAAAAAAATGTGCCACCCGCGGGTACCCGAAGAACTCTGCAACAGTCTATTTTGGAGATTATATGACACTTTTGCTATCTATCCTCCCGCCCCCCAGAAAGCAGACTTGCAAAACGATGTCCGTCTGCGTCGGCTGATGTTCACATGCGCTCGGAATGTAGAAGCAATGACCACGGAAAATACATTGTTTTCAGTATCGCTGCTTATGAACAATGTTTGCTATCGCATGAAGCAAGTGTCAAAACTCCGGACAAACGCCTGAAAGGGACAGTATGTCTTGGTCCGGGCAGATAGTCTGGAAAACCGGGCTGTCTGGCGGAAATCCGGGGACGAATGGCCACCCTAATGTTGTGTGTGTCGTTTCTGTGTGTAAAATAGTTATTATAGGAGCAAAACATAAATGAAATAATCAAGGAAAAAAGTCACTGACAATAACCTAAAGGATGCAAATTGTGGTCTCATTCCCAGAAGACAACTTGCGCGGATACGCGCACACTCAGCATCACCACCACCTCCCACAGGGGATAGGCTACACAGGAGGTTTTAGGAGCGGTGCTGCTGTTGACACTGACAGCCAAGGACCATTTTAAATAGTAACGTTATCCGCTTCCCTTTTGGAAAGGTCCATAGTCTGTGGACCTGAAACATGCTGCAGAAAAGAGGCTGACGGTCGGAGTACCAGGACAAACCGCTGGAGATGTGGATGGACTACAAAAAAGCCTTATGACACTCAGCTGCACGATGCATTGACATTTGGCCTGAAAACAAAGGATGACGACCAAAACGCTTTTACCAACCGTAAATGAGCGTGATACGGAAAATGTAAGTATCCAAGCCTAACGTGATACTAAGTGATGCGCATTTCGTATGTCGAATAAGCTTCGTACTCGGCAGATTAGCCTAGGGCCTTGTGAAGTGACGCTAGCACAAGGACAAGGGCAAGATGTAGCTTAACAGAGCAAATTTGTCAATCAAGTGACATGACCGTGCTGAGACCGAAAGGTCGACAGTTTGCATGACAAACTGATCTGTAGCTGAACAGGTAGAGAGAGGGTGCATAGGCTACAGTCTAGCCTACTCACTACGTTGTTAATTGTCCAAGTCATTCTTACTGACAGACACCATACTTTTTGTATACAGTAGGGCTATCCTGTATCGCCGGTTGTCATTCATTTGGGCACTTCACTATGACAGCAGCCTGTTAGAAACGTTTGTCTTTTTTGATGATCACTAGTGCAATGGGGTTTTTATTAGCGTGCCGGGTGATATGCAGGACAAAGCCTATAAGCCTTGATCACTTAAAGATTATGACTGATTGTAAGGATCTTTAGAAGTTAAGCCACTTGTGCCATTGGAAGACCAGTGATTGGTTGTAACGTGTTGATACATTAAAATATATATATATTAAAAAAATATTTCCATGTCCAAGATCAATATGGTAGCATAGCCTACAATTTAATGTAATTGTAGTGATAGGAGTCCTGTACATTTCATGACTCCTATTTTGTGGTGTGTGTGTGTCCACACGGTTTTTGTAGTTTTTTTTAAAAGAAATTCAAATTCAAATATATTTAAATATAAGTACAGTGTATGGACGCATCATTTTTTAACGCTCAGTCTGCTGTCATGCAAACATGTAATGCAATTTTACACTCATAAAACTGCATTTTAAACAGTTGAAAAACAGCAGTGTCAGTGTCCTAACTTTGGACCCTTTGTCCTTACTTTGAGAAGTGTCCTCCTTTTCTGAGCCTGGCCATTAGTCACCCCAACACACACACAAACACACACACACACGCATTTCTGGCCTTCAGTCTTTTAGGATGAAAATTCTGTCAGAATGAAGTTCCAGAAAGAGGATAAAGTAAACAGGGTCCATACTCACATTTGCATTGTTTGCACCGGTGAATCCAAATGTTTAGGTGTGCCAGAACACAATTAAGATGCAGCCAAAATGTTTCACAGGAACAGAATAATAAGGGCCGGAGGTCAGGGCTGAGTTAATCTGAGACAGGGTGTGGATGGCTCTTTGCTGAAGTCTGAGCATGGACATTCTTGATGCAGTCACTAGCAATAATAATGCTGCGTCAGTCTGTTCTATAATGCCTCCTCAGTGCAATGCCCATGGAATTGCCCTAACTCTTCCCTGTTGTACAACATACTATTTGGTGGTGATATGATATGCAGTGATTAGGCCAAAGGTAGTTGTGTATCTATAATTCTTTGCTTTGATTATTGATTAACAGTTAGCTGGTTGTGTGGTGTACAAAATGACAGAAAATTGGTAGTGTGAAAAGTTCTAAAAGTCCAAGATGATGCCCTGAAATGTCTACGTCTTCATGAATATTCATTGTAAGGGGCACAATGGGAAAAAAGCTTTCGTTTTGCAGTTCAGTTTTTTCTCAGTTTTTTTCTCACAGTTATTTTCAATTTATTTCTTAGCAAAGTCTAATTGAGTAAGTATTTGAGTAACTGGTAGCTCAGTATTGTATAAAGTACCTGAAAGTCCCACTTGAGTACAGATACCCTACCAAAAATTACTTTGGTAGAAGTTCAAGTCACCCACTAGCATGTTCCTCAAGTCTAAAACTTTAGACTTTACTTTTAGACTTGAGCATGTGACTCATGTACAAGTATTTACTGTACTTAAGTATGAGAAGTAGTCTATAAATCAATGTACTTAAAGTAAGAAAAGTAAAAGTACAGGTAGGGTAAAAAAAAGTCTTACAACAAACTTTAAAAAATGTCAAAAAAAAACACACAAAGTCAGAATGAAAAATGGTGCCTATGTCACATCTACAGGTTCAATGGAGAATTTATTTTCTGCACTTGTTTAATTACAAGCCAGCTTCACACAAAACTTTGTTGCAGTCACTCAGCTGACCACCAAATTCAAATTCAATTGAATATATAGTGGAGTAAAATTATGCAATTAACTCAGGAAATGTAGTGAAGTAAAAATAAAAGTTGACATATTTTAACAACTTAAGTAAAGTATAGGTATACCCAAAACATACTGTAGTATAGTATTTTTACTTTGTTACTATACATCTCTGGTATTTGTGTGTGTGTGTGTGTGTGTGTGTGTGAGTGAGTGTGTGTAATCATGTAATCATGTAATGCATTGCAAGAGCTTGAACCCGTGCCTTTGATTATCATTTGGAATGGATGGGGGGCTCTGTCATGATGAATCAGGCATGGGCCTTCAGGCAGTCAGCCAGACGAATAGGACAAGAGTGATTTCAAATATAGTTAGTGTTGGACATAGACTGAAAAAAAGCATGGCTGCTTCTTTCAGCTAAGCCTTTGGTAACATTTTAGTTAAAGTGTTGAGGGTTGAGGAGGCTGGAGACAGGTCTGTCTGTTGAAAAGCTAAAATGTGCAAATGTGTCTTTGTCAAATATTTTTACTTTTTAAAAACAATCTTATATTAAATGTAATACAACCTGAAGTGTGTGGGTAGGTGTATGTGTGGGCGAGGGGGCTGGATCAGGGTGTCCTATGAATTGCAGTCAGTTTAAAAGACACTCATCTTATAAATTGTAAAGGCTTTCATTTTCAAATGGGCAAGTTATATCCACCTCATCTTGTTCATACCAAAAATAATCATGTCCTATACCATTTTGCAAATAAGCAGAATTGCAAAGCAGACTGATGATACTGTTGCCACTGGTTCAGAATATGAAGGACAATTAAAATATTCTCATCTTCATCATAATTTGCTTGTAGCACGTATCAGTGGATGGACTCCATGATGGCCCTACACCTCCCACAAAGTCCAGCAGTCGTCTTTGTTATCCTCGGTGCCGCAATTCCCCAGCTGTTGAGCGTCCAGATATCGGAAACTACCGTCTCCTCAGGACCATTGGCAAGGGGAACTTTGCCAAAGTCAAGATGGCACGGCATGTTCTAACAGGAAGAAAGGTGAGAGGCATTTTGCTCTCTTGTTTAAACGCTGGAAGTTTTATGATGTTGATTTCATATTTTATTTAGGCACAATTGAATTAAGTCAGTGTTGCAGTGTTGTGTATAGGATGTTTGTGGTTGGTGTTTGATGGTGTTGATAAAGACTGCTTTATGATAAAGTGTTGAAATGTTTAGACAGGCCATCTCCCCCTCAAGACTCTTTTTCCTGGATGCTACGAATGCCACTGACTTATGCACTATGCACTAATGCACATTATGTTCACCTTCTGTCTAAAATACAATGGTGATTTATTTATTCTGAAAAAACATCTGCTTTCACTGTAAGTACATGAAGTCGATAGCCCTCATTCACACAATGATTGTATAACAGAAAACTCATACTCATTCCAAAACTTGTATTTGTACTTGTATTTAACTATCTGAATGTGAGCAAAAATGAGCTTTGTCCACGCTCAAATCAACAGGGGCTCACAGCACAGTATTCCTGTCAGAGAGTTGTGAAGTTATGAGTTATTCATGGAATGTAGTAGCCTATATTGGACAAAACTACTGCTGCTCATTTTTATTTGTAGTGAACTATTATGCCACTGTAGGGCTATACTAGCAAGTCATGCGTTCTGCCCGGGAAATATTTGTGTTATCCCCCTCTTACCCGCCTTCCTTTGATGCTACCTATGAAAACTTATTAGCTCAACTTAAGTTTGCATGTCATTGGGCTATCTCAGGGCTAGAAAAAAAAAGATTTGGATGTATTATGTTGTAAACTCTAGGGGCAAGGCCTCTGGATTGAGACTGTATTTGAGTGTTATTTAATTTTTGCTGGATTTCAGCTGCTGCATTTACCTGAACACTAGGGCTGGGTATCACAGTCAGTTTCCTAGATCAATTTGATTTTGATTCGTAGGGTTTTAAATCGATTAATCACGATTCGATTTGATTCAATCTGAATCAATGGAATCAGCTCTTAAATAATTTAAATATCTCCATACAATATGTTGCAAAATACATGTCTTTATTTTGTAAATTTGACAGTTCACATGTAACTGTAAACAAAACTGTCTTATCTTACTGTATTAAAAAAAGTGCAAATTAAAGTGCAAATGTAAAAAGTGCAGCAGTTGCAGCAAATTGCACTGTTTACATGGAAAAATATAAACAAAAGTATTAAATATTAACAAAATGAAGACAGTAAACTTAAACTGTCACACAGAGATTCTTGTTGAGGACAAGGAGCTCATTGACATGTTCTGGGCTGATGCAGCTCCTTTTGGCAGGTGTCACACATGATAGTGACCCTGTTTGCACAGCATTTTCATTCGTATCGCGTCTTTCACAGATGTATACATCATGGGTATCACAGTTTCAGTCAGATGTTTACGTTGCACCATAACGTAGTGTGGTTCGAGCACCTGAATGAGCTGCCGGAATCCTTCATTTTCCACTACCGAGTATGGGCGTAAATCTCTGCAAACAAAATTTGCAATGGCCTCTGTTATCTATATGGCCCGTGGAGACTCTGATGGTAATGCTAGTAGGTCCTTCAGTTTCTTTTGTTTAGCGCAGTGTGGTACCTTGTCAGGTGGTTTCTGAGGTTTGTAGTATTCCTAGAATAACTGAGCTCTGCTTGGCATATCTTGCAAGCTACCTTGGTTTTATCAAGCTCTTCGTCCTTTGTCGTTTTAAACTTGAAATGATTCCACACTTCAGATGTTATTTGGGATGGCTTGCCGAGCGGTGTTTTCCCTGCCTCAGCCATTTTGGCTGCGTGCCTGAACGATGCGACGTACGACTGCGCAGCTGCATCATCACGCACCAGACCGCTGAGGGAGGAAAATCACACAACACAAAAAAAACCTCGATCTCATGCCCTGTGAATCGATAGTGCGAAATTTAAATGGAATCGATCTGAAATTGATTAAATCGATTTTTTTACCCAGCCCTACTGAACACCTGTTCATTCTTACACTGAAATTGGAGTGATATGAACAGTTTCATAAACTGTAAGCTTTGAGCCCTGTCACAAGATGTTTCCCACGCTCAAACTTGTGCTGCCAATTTGGGCCAATATATGTTATGTTGTTGGTCCACTGTTTCTGTTTGATAGATTTTTATTTTCATTTTAGTTATGGAATTTTGTTCAGTACAAATTTGTCAACCAAAAATCTGGAATTTGTCAGCCCTTTACCCTCCTTTAGTTCTGCAGAGTGGCTGTGAAGAGAGAATGGGCTATGAATCTGCCCACCTAAAGCAGGCTGAGAATAACAGCCACCTGCATACATCAGGACTCATCATTCTGCTTCTCATTGCTCTCTACACTTCTTTCTGTCTGCCTGGTTACACAGACAGCAGGCAGTGATGTTTACGTGTGTCAGCAAGCTCTGTTGGAATCCTCACTCCCTCCCGTTCATCAGGACTCAGTACTTAAAAAAGTCCACATTGAGCACCAAAGAGGACTCAGCTTAACTCAATGGATGCATGGCTTCTGTAATTACAAGAGAGAGTCTGTCAGAGCTAAATTTACATTGCTTCATCCAAGTACAGGGATCTCAGTAGTGGCATGTTGTCTCACATTATGGAAACATGGAGATGCAGGGACACATGAAGATAAAGGCTAAATTAAAAAAATATATAGAAACAGTTCAGCCTCAGTCATGCATGTCTGACATGACACCCCCACCTGGACCAGATTTGTTCCAACTTTCACTTTGTGATTCATAAAATATTGACATGACAGAAAATGATAGAATATGTCTCTAGACCAGATCATCAATTACAATATAAGTTTCTTTCCACTCTAAATTTTCTTACAGGTTGCAGTGAAGATAATAGACAAGACACAGCTGAATCCTACCAGTCTTCAAAAGGTAAAGACTTGGCAATGGTAAACTTGTAGAGCATAGCATATACAGTATGACATCAGGGCTTACGCTAATGCTAACTGATGACAGCATAGAAAAATATATACCATACTGTATTGCAAGATGCCTGCCATCAACCTTCGCTCCAGCAGAACCAAAAATAACTCACATCCAAGCCTTATGAAATCATGCGTATTACCTTACTAGTCAACATAACACATCTTATTTCTATTCCTATGCTTTGGTTTGCAAACAAATCCACATTTATTAGTGAGAATTAGTGTGGATGCTGGTGTCAGCGACTGTAGGGGGATTTTTAGTTGAAAATCACAGACTTGCCTCATATGCCTTTAATGTTCTGATTGATGTGTGCAGAATTATGACTCAGAGGCTGATAGTGAAAAGTCTCTGCAAAAAAAAAAAAAAGAAAGCTTGACCCCACCCTCACCAGAGTGAAGAGTTATGCAGTGGAGACTCTATGGGCTATGTCCACTTGCAAAGGGAATCTGGACACACCAGTCACAAGGAATGTTACATTCTGATTTAACTATTGACTAATTAATGTTAAGTGACAGTAGTTTCTGTATGGGCTGGGAAAATGATACATTATGACAGATGACAGTTTTCTCTTCTCGTCCCAACAAGAAGAACAGCGCTGTGACATGAAAGGCCTTATTTTCCCATAATGACTGCCAGACAATATTATATAATAATATGATATAATAATTCATAATTATCTTTTACATAATGTGATTTTTGACTACTTGATATTTTCACTAGATATTTATGAAACACCTACCGTTTATCAATACAGTCCATCTTGCATTATTTTTTAAAATAATACAAATGTCTGAAAGGACATTTGCATATGGGTAATCTGTAAGAAACACAAATAACACAGTTCAACAGACCCAGAGTTCAGTTCAGCAAAATATGACAGAGCCCAATATAGCCTACTGTAAAGTGAGTGAGATCTGTCAATGAGACAGACAGTGTGTGCTGCATAAACTTCATACTTTATCCCCACATTGTCAGAAGCTGCCACAAATTTTCCTCAATGTTGGGATATTGTGGGAGGACTTACTTGATAATGTAAATCCAATTCAGGTCACCATAATTCTTTGCCAACATTGTGCTCAGAAACAAGATGAACCCTATTTGAATAGAAATCTAATGTCTAAAGTTTAACTGTTAACAATGTTCCCAGCAAAACTCCGTTCAACTCTACTACTTGTCAACATCCTAGTTAGAAACCTAAATGCTGTCTGTGTCTGTTGACTTGAGACAGTCCCGCAGAGCTAATTCTAATTTGGGCACATCTGTCTGGATTCACCCAGGCTGTTTGAAGTTTTTGTCAAAATTGGAGAATTTTAGTTCAAGGAAATGTTTGTATTTTGGTATACTGTACGCTGCTTATAGTGTTAAAGCATTTAAGCAGAATTATAATAATTTGATTTTTTGTGATGGACAATATAGTTGTTGTAGGGGTGTACTGTCTAGGCTATAAAAAAACTGGCACGAAATATGTTTTTACCCTTCAACAGATGTAGACAAAAACAAAACAATTAAGGATTTTTCAAGAAGGTTCAACTGTGAAGCCTTGTGAAACAAAGTTCTTTCCCAGATTTTGACACTTCTGTGAACACAAATGAGTTAAATAATCAATTATGTATTTAGCAAAAGAAGTCTGTTTTGTGATATAACTTAGTCTAGTGCTCATATTTTGACTAAGGAATTGAGACTCTGTATCTTGTTGGTTATAGGAAGGGTTAAGATAGTACAGTGATTGGTAGCGCTGGCTTTGATGCAGGGCTGCCATGGTGTTCCACATATATTTGGTCAAGGACACCTAAATGTGCTTATAAATATCCCTAACCTCTTTCTCAACAGCACTGCAGGTAGAGAGAATGGTTGCTTATAGAATGTAACTTTTAATATCATATTAATGCTGATAATCCCCTTTGTTCCCCATAAAAGCTCTGTAGGGAGGTTCGGATCATGAAGCTGTTGAATCATCCAAATATAGGTACTGATTTAACATTCTCTCTCTGTATTTAGTGTGATTTAAATGAATTTAGCCCACATAATGGAATTACAAGTCTGATAATCAATATCTAATCACTTTTCTCTTTTGCTTTTGTAGTTAAATTATTTGAAGTCATAGAAACAGAGAAGACACTTTACTTAATCATGGAATATGCAAGTGGAGGTGAGTGCATTGATGGTGTTTCATCTCTCTGTCAACAACATAATGTCTTTTGCCTTAAATAAAGCAATCATGTGATATGTGGGGGCATTGGCCTGACCCATTGTAGTTTGTGCCCAGGTTTATAGAGTGCTCTTGAGAGTGTTACCTAAGAACAAATCCAGATCAGAAAATATTGATGAGTCACAATTAAAACTGCATAATTGGAGTTTTCAGAACACATTGTTTCTTAAGAACAGCTGGTGAATGAGGCCAATTATTTGTCCTAAATTAAGTTTGAATTTTTTACAGCGCCCTCTTACGAATTCTAAACAAAATCCAGTCGTTGGGTCTCAGAAAGAGGGATCCTTGCAGTCTGACAGCTCCCATTGCAGTCTCAACAGACTCGTCAACAGACCAGTCAAATTTGTCAGAATTCGTTGGACACTAGCTAAGGGGTCGTTGTTCAGTGATGTAATGGTCAACAACAAGTAACAGTAACAACTGCGCCACATTAAAATAAACACAGCAAATAAACTATATGCTGACTGCACCTTTAATCACCATTGTTGCCTTTTCTGCTTGCCTTTGTTTATCAAGCATTTAAGCTAATGCTCCAGTACTTGTTGTCGCCTGTGGACTGGTGTTGCAGTAGCCAATTATCCAGGATGTAGCAAGATACAGGTGTTACTAATGACAGCCAATAAGATTCTGATTCAGTATAGCAGAATCAGATTGTTATTAGATCTTATCAAGATATCATTAGTAACAGGTATGGTTACCTTGTTAATTCTTGGGAAATGTGTTTTTGCGACATGGGTCCCTTAACTGAGATATTTTATACATTTTTTTTTTGTTAAGGACAAAACCTAGTTAAATTCATAGTGTACCACTAGAGGGGGCCTGTGTAGCACCAGTGATACATGAACCACACTTTGAGAAGCATTGACTATGGAAGGAGGGCAAGCTGTAGATGGTTATATGCCAGTGTTCTGCTGATAAACCTTGGGTCCTGTCATTCAATAATGTTAGTCTGACACTATGCCACCTACCTAATAATTGTTTCAAATCATTACTGTACACTCTGGAAATGTTCTTCCCGGATAATGCTCCATGCCCCAAAGCAGAAATCGCTCCGGAATAGTTGGCCAACTCTTTATTCCAGTTTAAACTAGTCAAAATACTGGACTGGAATGAAAACCAGCAGTTGCATAAGCATTATGACCCTGCTCAAGAATATCTGTCCATTATATTGTTTTGGTGTTAAAACTTATATGGACCTACTGTAACACTCTATGTTTGTTAGGTCTTCCCCTCCTATGCCACACCTTTTTGTACTCAACTGTTTCAGTCAGTTCTTTCAGAATGCTGGAGAGGAAAACACATGGATTTTACCTGGGTATTTTAAATTAGTTCAGTCCTGCACAGTTTATTTTATTCATGGAGCAGGGATGAAATGATACACGATAGAGAGTTTTAACAATAAAAACAAAAGCAGTGCTTGCACATTCTATTTCCTTCTCAAACTACTACTAAGATGGAGCATGGAATGTTAAAACAGAAACCTTATGGGAACAGTTGTTAATGCTAATCAAGTTGTTTTAGAATGGTCTATAGATAAATCAGAGTTTAACAGTGGCATGTGATTGGTGTATTTAAAATCCCTTCACCAGTAAGGCCTTGTCCCAACCCCTGCTCAGGTCCCCATGGAATGAGGACAGGCGCATTTCACCAGAGATTCACCCCAAAAAGTTTGCTGTCTTCTATCTGATATGAGTTTGTTTCTTCCAGGTGAGGTGTTTGATTACCTTGTGGCTCATGGGCGGATGAAAGAGAAGGAGGCTCGGGCAAAGTTTCGTCAGGTATGTGCACCACCACCCCACTCCCCCTTCTTCTTCAGAACAGTAGAGTAAGAGATGAATTCTGCCAACTTGTAATATGGGTAACCACTGAGCTGTATTCCAGTGGTCATGGTGTTAAGATGTTATTGTTTGTGAAGGTTGCTGAGCAGATGCTGTTCAGTGGAATTGGGTTTGGCCACAAAAATCAGAGTCAGTGTGAACAAAGGACAATGTCATTTATTTTAGGCTTGGGAATAACCCAGCAATAAGTGTCCATAAGCAAAAAATCACCAAAAATCAATCAACAAAATTACAAAACAAGGAAAAGAGAAATCCAAAAAAATGAGATCAGAAGAACTTAGAATGCTGCAAAATTCTAAATCCATTAGCCTCTAATACAGAGGAAACACGACATTAATTCAGAGCCTCCGCACGCATGCACACATAACATTCAAGACTAAAGACATGAGACTAGACAAGCAAACATATACCAGGTGACCAGCACCATTTACAAACAATAGTGGCCACATAACAATCAATTGACACCTACACAACAAGACAAACTCTGAAACAAAAACACCAGCTCTTACAAATGCAAACAGGCAGATTTACTAAATCAATATCTAACCATGCAATCCTAATAGCACATGAAAAGACACAATACAGAGGTAGTTTGATCAAGACCGCTTCTGTCATCCCCATGGCCATAATCCAGTTGCACTAGCCCAATTAGGCCGGAACCAAATAAATAAGTACTTTCCGAGAGGCACCCTTTTACTGCCGGACAAATGCTGCCCGACCGAAGACCGCCACAAACATTCACCGCACAAACGGTAATCTTTTCTCCGCACAAACATTTCTTTTGCGCTCACGTTTCTACGCTTATATAGACACAATAAATGTCCACAATATAGTCACGTAGTCTTGCGTGTTTCTTCCAAACGTATACATTGTGTGTGTGAAAACAGTCAATGAACGCTTGATAATGTTATATGCGATTATGAATGTGAAAGTCCAAGTACGAGTGCGTGTGCGTGTATACATGAACGTGTGTATGTGCGAACTTGCGTGTAAAACAGTCCTTATGGAAGGCTTCTCAGTGCGGTCGATCCATGACCGTCACACACCCCCCCACCTCAGGTCTCACGCTGGCAGGCGGGAGAGAAAATCAGCAGTAGCATTGCTCCGCCCAGGGATATGGCTGATGGTGAAGCGATACGGCTGCATAGACAGATACCAACGGGTAATCCGGGCATTGGAATTCCGCATACGGTCCATCCATTGCAAAGGACGATGATCTGTCTCCAAGAGGAACTCCCGGCCCAGAAGGTAGTACCTGAAGGCGTCAAGGGCCCATTTTACCGCCAGGCACTCCTTTTCGACCGTTGAATATCGCGTCTCCCTTGGATACAGTTTGCGGCTGATGTACGCCACTGGATGCCTCTGGTCCGGTTCACCCTGGAGAAGCACCGCACCTATACCTGTGTCAGAGGCGTCAGTCTGCAACACAAATTTTTCTTGGAAATTAGGACAATACAATACAGGCTCATTACACAGTGCATTCTGTATGTCCTCAAAAGCCTTCCTGGCCTCCTCAGACCACTGCACCTGGACTGGAGAATTCTTACGTGTCAAATCTGTAAGAGCAACTGCCCTAACAGAAAAATTGGGCACAAATCTTCTGTACCATCCAGCCATGCCCAGGAATGACCGCACCTGAGTCTTAGTCCGAGGCAAGGGACAGTTCCGGACAGCTTCCAGCTTCTGCACCTGTGGCTTGATGATCCCCCCACCAATCACATAGCCCAGGTACTCAGCCTCCCTCTTGGCAATGGCACACTTGGCAGGGTTGATGGTGAGGCCTGCAGACTCAATCCTGCCCAAAACATCTTTCACATGCTTTACATGGTCTTCCCATGATGTGCTATACACAATGACATCATCAAGATATGCGGCTGCATAGCCATTGGCACCCGCTAACACCTGATCCATTAATCTCTGAAACGTTGCGGGGGCCCCATGTAGCCCAAACGGCATTTTGGAGAAATGAAAGAGACCCCAGGGTGTTCGAAATGCAGTCAGCTCCTTAGCAGCATCACTAAGGGGCACCTGCCAATAACCCTTAGCGAGGTCCAAGGTGGTCACCCAATTGGCAGGTCCTAGGGAGTCAATGAGGTCATCAATACGGGGGGTTGGATACGAGTCAAATTTAGAAACAGAATTTAGGTACCTGAAGTCAACACAGAACCGCAGGGTTCCATCTTTCTTGGGCACCAACACCACTGGACTGCACCATTCACTATTGGATCTTTCAATGATGCCCATGGCCAGCATCTGGTCAACTTCCTTTCTCAATCCAGCCAGGAGCCGTTCAGGGATGCGATAGCTCATGCGTCGAGGCGCTGCATTGTCACACAAGGTAATATGGTGGGTTACCAATGTAGTGTGTCCTGGCTGCTCCTTGAACAGGGCTAGCCCACAGAGACGGTCGATGTCCCCTTGCTGAGCACGGGAGAGATGGCTGAGGTCAAGGGCACCCTTAGTTGGTAAAGATAGGTACTGCTCCTCCACCTCCTCCTCCTCTGGCACCCGTCGGATCATAAGCACCTCCGCAGTGGAACCTGGTCTTTCCCGCCACTCTTTCAGGAGGTTGATGTGCAAGACCCGTCTCGAGTGCTTCTGCCCCGGCTTAGCGACCTCATACGTCGTGGACCCCAGCTTACGAACGACCTCAAAAGGGCCCTGCCATTTCGCCAACAATTTACTTGAATCACTCGGCAACATCACCAACACCTTGTCACCTTCTGCAAAACTCCGAGAACGGGCTCTCTGGTCATAATAGGACTTTTGCCGCAGCTGGGCCTGTTCGAGGTTCTGTTGCGCCAATTCGGCCATACTCATCAGCTTTTCTCTCATCTGCAAAACATACGAGAGGATGTTCTGTGGCTGTGGCAGGTCTTCATCTTGCATCCAGGTCTCTTTTAACAGTGCCAGGGGTCCCCGCACGTCACGGCCGTACAACAGCTCAAAAGGTGAAAATCCAGTTGAGGCCTGCGGGACCTCCCGGTAAGCGAATAGGAGATAAGGTAGCCAATTATCCCAGTCCGCCCCAGTTTCACTGATGAACTTCCGTAACATCTGCTTGAGAGTCTGATTAAACCGCTCTGTCAGACCATCGGTCTGCGGATGATAGGGTGTAGTCCGTATGCCCTTTATCCCTAACAAACAGTAAACCTGCTTAAGAAGCTTGGACATAAAGTTGGATCCCTGGTCAGTAATTATCGCCCTAGGGAACCCTACCCTTGAAAATAACTGTACAAGACAGGTGGCTACAGTTCTAGCCTTCACTGTTTTCAAAGCAAAAACCTCAGGGTACCTAGTAGCGTAATCTGTGATGACCAGCATAAACCTGTTCCCAGCTTTACTGCGCTCAAGGGGGCCTACCACATCCATCCCCAACTGCTCAAAAGGTGTCCCCACTACCGGAAGAGGCTCTAGGGGGACCTTTGGGGGACATCTACTGGCAGTTTTCTGACATTCCGCACATGTTTGACAAAACTCCGCAATATCTTTGGCCATATTTGGCCAATAAAAGTAACGGCTGACTCGGGAGATTGTCTTCTGTCTGCCTAAATGACCTGCCCATGGAATAGAATGGCCTAGGCCAAGGACTACCCCTCTAACCTTCTGAGGAACCACCATCCTTGCCTCTGCCCCTCCCACTTTATACAGTACCCCATTCTTTATGGCAAACCCCTGTCTGGAAGTCTCCCTCCCCTCACCACTAAGTTGCCCTGCCTGAGCCTGCTGATACAGAGGGCCAATGTCTGAGTCCTGCTGCTGCATTAAGCTCATGTCTTGAGGAATCTCTAGGGGAACCTCCAACAACTCTGAACAAACCTCTTCTGGACTCTGAGCCACCCCAAACTGAAACTTCTCCCGTCTCCTCTGTCCTTTTGTCTTCCTGGTCTTCCCAGGCTGAACTTCAAGGTCTGTATTATGAAATGGCAGCACAGAAAGCGGTACTTCTTCCTCCCTTTTCCTGGCCATAGCTCTCGTCACCGTCATATTGCACTCACTACTCCTAGGCACTAAATCAAGCAAAAGGGGAAAGTCCTGTCCCACAATCATCTGATATGGCAAGCTATCCACCACCCCAACCTCCAGTAAGTAAGTCTGCCCCAGAACCTGCACATACACACTTGCAGTTGGATAACTTCTCTCCTCCCCATGGACACACTTCAATTGGGTCATCACAGAGTAGTTCCTTAGCTGTATCGGGACCAAGTCAGAAGACACTAAGGACTGCATACTACCAGTATCTACCAATGCCCTAACCTTCTGCCCATTCAGGACTACAGTATGGCAATGGGGAGCTACAGGCTTCTTAGGGAGGCTAGACCTAGATACTGTACATATACAGGATTGGTTGGCGGGGTTATTAGGGCATTTTGGTTTTATATGACCTTCCTGTCCGCACTGATAACACACTGTTGGTTTAAAACCACTAGTCTTCAATACAGGGCTCGGTTTAAACGGACCACTCCTATCAGCCACAGACTTACCCTCTGCGCTGGTTTTCGGGGCCAGAGGCTGCCGGGGCCGTCTGTTGGAATCTCTACCCCCTCTCCACTGAGCATACGTCCACGACTGAGTTTTCCGTCGGGCTGCCACAAAAACATCTGCCAGAGCAGCTGCCTCAACAGCAGATGCAGGGTTCCGTTCTTTAATCCACACCTGCAGTTCTGGAGAGACCAAACGCAAAAACTGTTCTAAAATAATTATCTCCCCAATCTCCTCTCTGGTGTGGCATTGTGGCTGAACCCATCTCTGGTACAGATCGCGCAGACGGACATAGAGCTCTTTTGGGGTCTCCTCTTCACCCACCTCTGCTCCGCGAAACTGCAGCCGGTAAGTCTCCTGGTTGATCTCATATTTCTCCAAGATAGCCTGTTTCAACAGCGGATACCTAAGTGCGTCATCCTGGTCCATATTGACATAAGCAGCCCTAGCCTTGCCCGTCAAGAGGGGCGCTAGTCTAACTGCCCAGTCAGTTGTCGGCCACTGACACGCCACAGCAATTCTTTCAAACATCACTAAGTAGTGCTCAACATTGTCAGTCTCACTCAAACGTTGCAGTCTAGGTTCCTTCTCTACCTGAACTCTAGCTTGACTACTTGCTCGTGAAGGACCAGCCGGTGGCGATGGGTTATTACCCATAGCGGACATTCTCTCCGGTGTTCCAGATCCACCAGCCGCATTAACAGTAGCCCCAGGGTCTGGCGTAGTTCTGACATGCACTTCCCGCTGCAGAAGGCTGAACTGATGTTGTAACGTCTTCCACCGAGTCTCCTGACGTGCTGCTTCTTGCTCCAGCTGCGCATCTCGTGCCTGCTGCCATGCCATCTGGGTACGCAACAGGTCCCGCAGCTCCTGCAAAGAAGTATCTTCAGCAACCCCGGCCAACTCCGGTTCAGTACTATCCTCATCCTCCACTCCAACAGCCCCCGTCTGCTGGCTAGGTTTCTTCTTTGGCGCCATAGCATCCACGACAAAAGGCTAGCCGATGAGGCACAGGAAAAACAACAAAACTTCAAAAATGCAAAAAGGAGAGAAAAAAAAAAAAAAAAAAACACTCACTACTGCCCTCTAATGGCCATCCCACTTCTGACACCAGTTGTGAAGGTTGCTGAGCAGATGCTGTTCAGTGGAATTGGGTTTGGCCACAAAAATCAGAGTCAGTGTGAACAAAGGACAATGTCATTTATTTTAGGCTTGGGAATAACCCAGCAATAAGTGTCCATAAGCAAAAAATCACCAAAAATCAATCAACAAAATTACAAAACAAGGAAAAGAGAAATCCAAAAAAATGAGATCAGAAGAACTTAGAATGCTGCAAAATTCTAAATCCATTAGCCTCTAATACAGAGGAAACACGACATTAATTCAGAGCCTCCGCACGCATGCACACATAACATTCAAGACTAAAGACATGAGACTAGACAAGCAAACATATACCAGGTGACCAGCACCATTTACAAACAATAGTGGCCACATAACAATCAATTGACACCTACACAACAAGACAAACTCTGAAACAAAAACACCAGCTCTTACAAATGCAAACAGGCAGATTTACTAAATCAATATCTAACCATGCAATCCTAATAGCACATGAAAAGACACAATACAGAGGTAGTTTGATCAAGACCGCTTCTGTCATCCCCATGGCCATAATCCAGTTGCACTAGCCCAATTAGGCCGGAACCAAATAAATAAGTACTTTCCGAGAGGCACCCTTTTACTGCCGGACAAATGCTGCCCGACCGAAGACCGCCACAAACATTCACCGCACAAACGGTAATCTTTTCTCCGCACAAACATTTCTTTTGCGCTCACGTTTCTACGCTTATATAGACACAATAAATGTCCACAATATAGTCACGTAGTCTTGCGTGTTTCTTCCAAACGTATACATTGTGTGTGTGAAAACAGTCAATGAACGCTTGATAATGTTATATGCGATTATGAATGTGAAAGTCCAAGTACGAGTGCGTGTGCGTGTATACATGAACGTGTGTATGTGCGAACTTGCGTGTAAAACAGTCCTTATGGAAGGCTTCTCAGTGCGGTCGATCCATGACCGTCACATTGTTGTTGGGTGACATACAATGGGCCATTAGAACTATTTATCATCTGTTGTCTTGCCAAACAGTGCACACTGTACTTTATCACTTGATGGTCAGTATTCATTACTTCAAATCAAGTTACACTTCGTTGGGTTGCTCACAAGTTAGTTGAGGTAAATTTCATTGTCCTTTTCCACTGGAAGTAAGATGTAAGCAATCTATCAGGTCAAGTGTGTGTGTGAGAGAGAGATTCATTACAGGGATTTGTGTCATTCAGGGATTGTGTCACAGAGAGAGGGAGAGAGAGAGAGATAATAGAAAATAAACATACCAATAAAGATTTAGTGCAAAATATTTCACTCTGTATTAAAGTGAGATATGGGGTCCACTCAGTGAACACAGGTACACTACATGGGACAAGCATCCTGTAGAGGCCCTACATGCAGAATTCTGCCGATTGATCTTAAAAATTCTAAAGAAAACCAACTAATGTATGTAGGGCAGAATTGGGCAGATTTCCATTGGCCATCAACATACAAAAGAGCTCTAAATCTTGGATGCACTTTCAAACAAGTCTCACAGACACAATGCATTTTATTGCAGCAAAAACCCAAGATCTGAACCCTGGGAAGAATTATTAGCTTGTTTCCACCGCCACAATGCTGATGCTGATATCCAGTCTGCATGTTTCGACCAAACAATTACAGGTGCCGGCACGGCACCCTGAAACTGCTGGTCCCAAATTCGGAACCACACAAGTCACAGTGCTTAGCAAAATGATGCTAATGTTATGTGCAAGCTGTATGCATTTGACTAATGACTGTCACATCCTTTTGTTGTAAGTTATATCGTTGGGCATCTAGTTAGTTTTGTTTGCCATTATGCAAATACCACTCGACATGTAGCCCATTCGTGTTTTCTAGGTACAACTTCTACCTGTGCTAGCCAAAGCCACTATAAATACCTTAGCTAGCTTTACGCTCATATGAATATAACATAATACACGTCTCAAGAAAAGCATTTTATTGAACAGTGTAATTTCGATACGGTTCATATAAGGTTCATTCACAATGTGAAAGTGTCAAATTATCAGAGTGTCAGAATTAGTCGTTTCAATGATGGCTCCTTCGAATGTTATCATGGTAGCATTTAGCTACCCAAATTTCAGTGCTGACATCTCTGGAGATGCATGCTGCAGCACTGGCACCGGCAGGCCCTAGTGAGAGGTATAAGACAGCTTGTACTGAGATTAACTAATCCCTACCCAACACATTCTAACAACTTCTCTCAGACAAGCACTGCTTTCAAACTAAACATCAACAAAATTGCCCAAACATTTAAAGAAAAATATCTAGAACATTGACAAAATGAAACAAAAACCCAAAGCACACTAGAATGTTATAGGACCATTAAATCTAATTACGAATTGGAGGAATATCTCTTTACTGTCAGAGATATATAGCAGCGGCCGATCCTGACCAAATACAGACTCATTGCCCATAGCGTCAGCATAGAAAAAGGCAGACTAAGGCAATCATGGCTGCCAAGAGGACAAATGGTATGTGGTCACTGTACAACAGGTGAGGTGGAGACAGGTGCACTTTCTTCTTCAATGTGAGAAATATTAGGTATAAGGGAAACATACTTGGATAGATTCACACACCTAATTCCAAATTCAGTACAGTAATTACTGCCTGTCTGTCTTGGACAGCAAGGACAGACAGCAGCTCTTGCTACCAAATATGTCACTGAATGCCATAAAGTAAGGGACAGTGGATAGAGAACACCAATTAACACATATGTACACCTATCCACACCACTTCAGAACACACGCACACACACACACACTCACATACACACATACAAACACGCATCCATACAGACACACTATACAGTAAATGCACGTACTCGTATCGCTCGCACACAGAGCCCCCGCACACACACACGCCCTCATGGATACATGTATGTTCATTATAGTGTATTGTTTGTATGTTATGCTTTGACAGTGCAATTAACTATTTGTTGTGTCAATAAAGTTTGAATTGAAATTGAATTGAGAGTTAGAGAGAGGGAGAGAGAGAGGTAGATATATATAGAGAGAGAGAGATTCGTGACAGGGATTTGTTAAGATTGTTTCACTCAGAAAATTCAAAAGTTTGTGTGAGGTGTCAGGTTGTCATTTATTTAAATCTTTAAATGACTCAGTGTACTAACATGCTTTAAAACCTATTATATTAAAAGAATGGCCATTTTTTTCAGCAAGCTGAAAATATTCAAATGGGGTTTGTATTTCCACTGCATTTCAGATAGTGTCTGCAGTGGAGTACTGCCATCAGAAGAAGATAGTGCATAGAGATCTAAAGGTCAGTGTTTATTGAGACACCTCAGCATAGCACCATGATGCTGTACAGGCTCTTCTCACATTGGTCTATGTCCAATGGTTCCCCTTCTCTGTCCTGTAGGCAGAGAATCTGCTGTTGGATGCAGATATGAACATAAAGATCGCAGACTTTGGCTTCAGTAATGAATTTACCCTGGGTAGCAAACTGGACACCTTCTGTGGCTCACCCCCTTACGCTGCCCCTGAGCTTTTCCAGGGCAAGAAATACGATGGGCCTGAAGTGGATGTTTGGAGCTTAGGAGTCGTCCTATATACACTGGTCAGTGGATCATTACCTTTTGATGGCCAAAACTTGAAGGTTTGTATTCTATGGCTTTTAACAGAAAATACTCTGCAGTGTATAGCACAATACTTCAACTCATTTCAGTGCAAAACACCCCAAAATCCATTTGTTGCTTTGAATAGGAGCTAAGGGAACGAGTTTTGAGAGGGAAATACCGCATCCCCTTCTACTTGTCTACAGACTGTGAGAACCTGCTCAGGAAGCTTCTGGTGCTAAACCCTTTAAAGAGGGGCAGCTTGGAGGTAAGTGGAACCAAGTCTTTACACAACAAATAAGCCGGCTCATTAGTTGACACAGTCAACCCATTGCATTTTGGGGCTTTTAATTCAACATATTCAAACCTTTTTTTGTTAAAATACTTAGCAGATATTTACTTCATCCCATTTGCAAGTAATATAAACAGCACATGTTAAATTTCTTCCCTTTACCTTTGTTAATCAATATTTATGAATAGAAATGCCACAAGTTTTGTTTCTTTTTTTAATTTAAACATAATTATGTTTAATAAAGTAAATATAACAAATGAGGAAACACATCATAAAACAGGCATAACTGGAAAATAATCAACAAATGTACAAATTCAGTAAGTCCAAAACTATACTGTATTATTATACCTATTCAGTTTTGTTGACACATCTGTCTGAACAACACATTAGTCCCACTGAACATAGCCATTTGTATGCCAGACTATACCACAAATGAGGGGCAGTTTCACTGTGTGCAAATGTACTTCATGCACTGGGTGCATACATATTGTGTTTTTCTGTCCATCTTGGGTCCACACACATGCAGATAGTATTGGGTGCTCCAATTATGCAACAATGTTGCAACCTTGTGCAGGAACAGCATTGGTGGATTACACCAAGGGCCCATTCACCTGCTTTACTCTCTCCTTCTCTTTCTCTTTCTCTCTCTAACTCTCTCTCTCTCTCTCACTAACACACACACAGGCCCAGAGAGGTTGCACAGGCCCAATGATTTCCACACTTTCACTAACCTGGGACCCCAAGGCCCACTATGTAATATAACTGTGAGGGGGGGGCGGTATGGCAGTGAAAATTATTTTCTGACTTATGTTCCTCACAGAAAATGAGCCAAGGCCATCTCAATTTGAAAAAAAAAAAATCTTTGTATCATTTTTGAACTGAAAATGGGTCCCACAGATCCAAAGACCTTATAATGGTTAATCAAGGCTCAGTGGAAAGTCCTGTGTGAAATAAAGTGAAAGACTTTTTCCCTTATTGACATGCCCCACTCACTCCAGCAAGTGATGGAGGACAAGTGGATGAATGTGGGCCATGGGGAGGAAGAGCTGAAGCCATACACTGAGCCAGAACAAAACAACAGTGACACCAAAAGGATTGGTGAGTAATGCTCTTAGGGTGACAACAGAACAGCAACATAATAGCAGAAGTACAAGACAGATAGCAGATTGCTCCAACTTGTGGTGATGTAATTTCATAATGGATCTCTGATGTCATGCTCCATAGAGTTGATGGTGACAATGGGATTCCCCAAGGATGAGATCATTGGCTCTCTTGCTGGGCAGAAGTATGATGAGGTTATGGCCACCTACTTGCTACTTGGTAGAAAAACACCAGAGGTTTGTGCACCAGCACACTGACTTTGCAAAACTTTGCAGATATATTTGCCAATTTTAGTATCATATTCACACTCACACATGTTTATGGTAAATGGTCATGTGAACAGTTACTTCATCTGTCAGACCCCTCTAGTTTTGATTAGTTATTATAATGTACGATAAATTCACAGGAGTAACCAGCATGGATACAGAAGTATTGAGTCATGAAACAGTGCATTGTAATTACGAGTGAAGACCCTGTGGATTTCTACATGTTTTCACTGACAGCAGTTTTTCCCTCATCAATTGCACCTTTTTTCTCTTCATGTCCAGTTTGAAGAAATTGACTTTGTGATTAGCAAACTGTGTCAGAGGACCCAGCCCAGCAGTGACCTTGCCGACAGTCTTGCTCAGTCCCCCAACCCCTCCGTTGTCCTGCGCAGCATTGTGACTAGTCAGAAGCAGCAGTGGCGCTTCAGCGACCATGGTGAGGGGGACTGGCCACTATGCAAAATACGCTACTCACTAACAGTGTTGTATAAAGTATGCAAAAGTTCCACTTGAGTAAAAGTACAGATACCCTACCAAAACAATACTTTGGTAGATGTTCAAGTCACCCTCTACCATATTCCTCAAGTAAAAGTCTAAAAGTACCTCGTATTTACTGTACTTAAAGCAATACTCAGACGGGCTTTGATTGTAGGCTGTATCTGTAGGCTGTGTCTGCATTGGCACAAAGTGTGAAGAGAAAATTACGTCAGTAGGTGCCTTCCAGAGGTTGGCCGTTGTTTGTGTTGAACGCCCAATGGCTTTCAATGGATGGCCCCGGGCACTTGAGCAGACGCGTTCAAAACGCTATTTTTAAAGCACTAAAACACATGGCACTTCGGACACTGTATTGTCAGGGTCTCTACACATGAACAGTTTTATCTGATACTTGCAATTGTACTGCCAATTAAAAATGTAGTGGAGTAAAAGTATACAATTAAGTCAGGAAATGTAGTGAAGTGGAAGTAAAATTTGGCAAGATTTTTAACAGCTCAAGTAAAGTATAGATACTAGTAAAGTGTAGATAAAGTAAAGTATAGATACCAAAACATACTTAAGAACTGTACTTTTTACTTAGTTACTATACATCTTTGCTCACTATCTTCCAAACTAATGAATAGCCTACTATTTGTTGGTCTCTTTTGCTTGCTTATTCGCTGGTACCAAACCAGATGCACATGTACACACACACACACACAGTCACAGTTTAAAAAAGCTAGGTGGTCAAGAATATATAAATAAATTTCATCTAACATGATCATATGCAACACTAGTGAGCCTGTGACCTATGAGATTACAGTAATCTTTGCAATAGGAGAGGTAGAATTGAAGTACTGAAATACTGAATTCTTCTACTGCTGCTATTTAGTTAAGTTCTGTTGTGATTATATTAGCTTTAGATGAAAGCTACATTCATTTGATATATTCAGACAGTATACAGAAGTACATGTAGACTTTTCCCTCACAAGGCCTCTTAGCCAATAGAAAGAATTTGTAAAAATAGAATACTAATTGCTCTTATTCTCTCTCTTTTCGTCTCTTTCTCTCTCTCTCATGCTCACTCTCTTTCCACCTCTCCCTCTCCCTGTGTTGACGGTGGTGGGTGTTACATTGACAGTGGGCCAATCTGCTTCCCTAGCTGTGTCTGGTTCAAAGCATGCTCAAATCAGCACTGTGGAAACTATACAGAGGGAGGAGAAAGACAGTTCAGCTAAGACCACCTCTGCTGGCTCTAAAGCTGATCTTCAAGCCTCGCCATTACATGCTGTTGACAAGAAGAAACTGTCTGGCACATCAGGGGTAATCCGATATGTTACTTTCTCACTGGTCTGTGGTTTGTTTTGACGCCCCAGAGGTCTGCGTGGGGTGGATTTTACATACCCCTCACTGCTCGTGAGCTTTATGTGGTAGATTCATAACAATCTTGTGCCTGTTTGATTTAGGCCTAGGTAAAAATCGGTTAATGCCAGTATTGACTTTTTCTACAATCGTCATATCTGTGTGCCTACTTATATGATTCTACACATCTAAAAAATCACTCTTGATGAGAACAAGTGCCGCTTAGCTCATAAATGTGTAGAATAGCACATCTAACGATAACACTGTATTTCTTCTAGGCCTGTAGACCTACTAAACTGTTGTGTATTAAAGTCTTGTTGTCATATTACAATACTTGGACATCATTTGAAACAAATATTTTTATTTTGTGGGAGCCTCACAAGTCACGTTATCCTCCTTTAAAAAGCACTCAAAATTTGTCCCATGCTTTTTTTTTTTTGGCTTGGTCCTTCAAGTGTGTCAGTGCCAGCACCCTCACAGCTCACTCCCCTCTTTGTCTTTCTGTCAGACCCACAGAAACACATATGTGTGTGAGCGCTCAGCTGACCTCTTCTCAGCCATCCCCAATGGCAAAGACAGCAGGTGAGCGCTGCTTACAACCTCATACTGAGACATCATACAACACATAGCTCTGCACAGAATAGATTGATACTACAGTGCTCAAACATAGCAGGATTAGTGAACTACTCAGTCCAACCTAAAGCATGTTTCTCTTCTTTACACTTCCCAGCAGTCCCTCTCTATCAGCGGCCTCTTCCAATGTGGTGCCTACACCTCCCCGACACACCAAGTCTATGTCAGCTTCAAGCCATCCCTCTAAAAGCACTTTACCTCCCATCCAGGATAACAGTGAATATGACCCAGGGTGAGTTGGGCTCTGTAATAACAGATAGGCTGGTTGCAAGTTTACTATGTATGTTACTAGGGCGCAAACTTGTGTGTGTTTGTGTGCACATCCTGTATGTGCATGAAAGTCTGGATGAGCGGAATTCAAATCTATCTATATACACATTTGGAGAAATTAAACAGTCCAATCCAAATGTAAAGGACAAATAAGGAAAAAGTAAAGTAATGTAACAAGGAGTGAGGTTACTTTCCAAGTAAAAAACTATACTTACAATTCAAAGCAGTAACTAATTACTTTTCTGAGTAATGACCCCAATACTCTTTCTATATATGTGTATGTTCTTTTCCAGTTCTACCCCCCGCCCTCCCCCCACTTCTCCTTCAGCCCACAGTATCAGCACCCCGGATCACACACGGTTTCCACGAGGCACTTCAAGCCGCAGTACATTCCATGGTGCTCAGCTCCGTGACCGTCGCAGTGCCACCTACGATGGTCCTCCTGCCTCACCCACCCTCTCCCATGACACAGCCGTTCTTGCCCAGGCTCGCCGCGGCACATCCACTGGCATCATCAGCAAGATCACCTCCAAGTTTGTACGAAGGTTAGAGGTGACTTCTGCATCTTTTTCATCTCATCCTTCATCAATACTCCTTTAAAGTGAAACACCAGCGCTGAAGCTACTAAGGGTCTTTTCTTAGTGCTAGAGTTCACATGTAGGGACTCTGATAATGCTACAACTGAAGTGTCATGTTATGTTGAATCACTAAAAATAGCGATTTGGATGCGTCTGGCCAAGTGGCACTGGTACGCTCATTAAAACCATTGTAGACTGTTAGCACAAACAGTGGTCAAACTTAAAAACCCAGCTACCGATGTAATTTTCCCTTTGAACGAAAGTTTGACTTGTGTACATGCTGAAAAGGAGCCTTAATAGTTTCAGCGCCAGTGTTTCACTTTACACTTTACAATTTCTTTACTGTGTTAGGCCATGGCCCAGAGGGGGTTTGTGTGTGTTTGTGTACTAAACTGTAATTCCTCATTACTTTTCAGGTTTCCAAGTGAAGGAGAGGCAAGTGGCAGTACAGACACTCCAAGGTGAGGCCCTATCATTGCCCCTTCCTTTTTTACTTGGAGCAGTTGAGGCCAGTATGGCCTAGTGATGCTGGTTTTTGGTTTTCTAATCCCCGACTTGGGTAGATGCTGGTAAAGTAAAGCAACCTAATGACCATGTCAAATCTCTCCTGTAATTCTTCACATGGAGCACTATAAAGTTTTGAACGCTTCAGGCACGCATCTTCAAAGCTCAGAATGTCTTCCTGTGTTTTGGACATGAGGCATGTCATTTCAAATTTCAGTTAGCTGATCCTAGCTGCTGCTGACAATGCTCTGCTTTTATTGGTTAGTGGTTTTGCATTTGATGGATTCATTTGCATAAAGTTGAGCAGAGCCCAACTTTTGACAACTCCAAGCAATCATGCCACCTTCCCAAGATGCTTTGCGTGACGATTTGCCATGCTCCATTGAAAATGAACTGAAATCGTGGTCAGTGGATCTCCATTTGGTAAGCCTATTGGGAGCATCGGCTAAAAGCACTGCATTTCGGAATGCTGGAAGCGAACAGAGTTGGGATATTTGACAAAAGTTAGTACTTATTATTATGTTTCAATAAACCCCATGTCCACAACACACCGGACTTATCCTTTAATTTAAGAGTTATTTTTTTCTTTTGATTTCATAATTATACTGTAGGCTATCCAGTGTGTGTGTGTATACATATATAGAGGCCTGTATCTATCATGTTGTCATTCTTTACTACAGAGATAAGAACCAGGATCGATAAGCAGTACCAGTATTGGTATCAGTACATATAATGACTATACGTCATGCAAGATTCATTCATGTATGATTCATTTTGACTGCTGTGGCTCTTCTCCAGTTGTGTGGCCAACAGTCTTGGGTGCTCCACATTCTCCTTTTCTTTCTGACCTTGCAGGAGTGCTTCAGGAGAGCCCAAAGAGGAGAGCCGTGACGCCAAGCCCCGTTCATTGCGCTTCACTTGGAGCATGAAGACCACCTCATCTATGGAGCCTGGAGACATGATGCGTGAGATTCGGAAGGTGCTGGATGTCAATAACTGTGACTATGAGCAGCGTGAGCGCTTCCTCCTCTTCTGTGTCCATGGTGATGCACGGCAGGAGAGCCTTGTCCAGTGGGAAATGGAGGTGTGCAAACTTCCCCGCCTCTCATTGAATGGTGTGCGCTTTAAGAGGATATCTGGTACATCCATTGCCTTTAAGAACATTGCCTGCAAAATTACAAATGAGCTAAAGTTGTGAATGAACAGAAATGAGGGTGTGAAATGAATCCAACTAAGAGACCAGACAGGGCAGATAAGTATCTCCTCACTTAAGAGCACCATACTGAGGACACAAGACAATGATGTCTGTCTGTCTGTCTGTGTTTGGATACAGCAGCAGTCCTTATTCACTTGCAAAAATGAAGGGTGAACAGAAAATTGTTTTGCTCCATTAAACCAACAGCCTGCTTTGCCAATCTAATCTATTTTCTGCAGTATGTGGCTTGAAAACAATCATCCAGGCAATAATGTTGCTCACCTCCAAAGAACTATGACCATCAGGTTTGGCCATAAAAGAGGCAAATCAGACATGCTTTTGTACAGGTAAACATGTGGAACTATCCATTTCATCTCATTATGGCTATATTATGCTATGAATTTATGCGTGAGCAATTTATGAGTTGCTCTGATCTTGTAGAAACATATTATCACTGTATTGTAACATATATGTAACAATATTGTTTCATCCATATGCCCTATTACAAAAATAAAATATTTGCTGCAAGTTTGCAGTAAACTTGTGGTTAATTTGTGGCGAACTGCTTATTTTGCCAGAATATATTGCCACAAGTTTGATGTAGTCAGCTACTAGTGGCAAAGTTACGGCAATGATCTGGCAACAATGACAAATTGCCATTAGTGGAGAATGTATTTGCCATTGATTTGCCAAAACAATTGCCAGTAAATTCTGATGAACTTTTGCTGACAAATTTGCTACTAGTGGCAGTCTTTAGTTTAGTTTGCCTGAAATTCACCGCAAAATTGTGAAGTCACATTTTCATATTTGTTATGGAAATCTAAATCCAAGTTTTACTTGAATCTTGTTGAGTAAATAATAATTCTGTGTTTATACTGGACATGCCTAAGGAACTGTACATAAACTATATAAACAATTGTAACATTTCAAGTTGGATGAGAACAAGACTCTTGGACTCTGGAAAAAATTCATATCAGTCAAGTAATCTTTATGATTGTACTATCTCCTGTAAGCAAGTAAAGTACTGTATTTGCACAGCTCCGATGCACTTATACAACTTGCTGATCAGGGTTTACTTTGATCACCACATCCCATGTGTTTTTTTTATATATTTTTTATTATATTCAGTGTGTATATATATATGTGTGTGTGTGTGTGTGTGTGTGAGAGAGAGAGAGAGAGAGAGATAGATAAGGAGAGAGAGGGTGTGAAAGAGATGCTGCTTTATACTGACAACATAGAAGCATTTTGTTTCAGTTGCGGTAGTGAATATGGGTGAATAAAATGTGGTAGACCACTTGAAGTAATAATGTTCCATAATTGTTATTTCTAGTCTGCAGTGCTAACTGGTGGATCACAGTAACCTACCATAAAAAGTAATATATAAATATAATCAACCAGGAATTGGTAGAGTTTGTCACCCTCAAGACATAAGCATTCAAGATATACACTCTCAATAAAAGAAACTTTCCAGTCAAAACAAGCCACCCTGTGTTTTTAAGTGCATTGATTTGATGCTAAAAATATAACAGTCAGTGCCTTTTCAACAAGCAAATATCAAAAAATGTGTGAAGAAAGTAAACATTGAACCAGTTTATGAGTTGTTTTATGCTAACATGGCCTCTTTTGCTTACAAAGACTTTAATAAATAATAGTTTCAAGTAGAGAGGTAAAAGAAAATTGTGAGGAGTTTTGGCATAATAATGTAATTTGCCTGCAGTGAAAGGCTGGAAAACCATTGAGCCACAAGATGGTATTGTCTGTAGTTCATTAAACATGGAGCCATCCCACTGCATCACCACGGAGTCACCAATAAAGCAAGGGAGGCAGATGTACAGCTCACCTTTCACTTTAAAGGGCTTAACAGAGTAAACATCTTGGGGATGTCTGTTTGGCGGTCAAACATCTCTTACTCCACTGGTACAGCGCAGACGTGTGGGAGCTACTAGAGAGGATAAGATGGGGATTGCCAGAGATATCCAAATACTCAGCATCTGTGTCTCCGTACCCTGGGTGTAGTGCCTGGTGAGAGTAAAAGTTATTGCCGTTCCACTTGCAGACTGTTGTGGAGCCAGCTTTGGAGCTATGTGGCAAAGAAGGACTCGCCATCTTCTTGAAATGTCTCTACATCATTAGGCTTTCTTATCCTGAGGATGGGATCTTGATGAACTTGTTACCAGAGAAATCCTGTTGTAGATATGGGGGCCACCAGAGAGTTGGGCCACATTGAACAGCTGGTTATCATTAACCAGTGGTTTGCAAATCACAGTGGAGGTCCCTAAAGCATCAGACTTGTTTCATATTGTGCTAGCAATAGATAAAAGGCTGAACAAAAACTACATACTGGTTATTACATAACGTGACTTAACGTGGATGTTTTGATGGTCTTACACCAAACAGTTACCTTATAAGCTATATAGGTAATAAAACACTGGGTGGTCTACAACTCAGTTCAATTCAATTAAATTTTATTTATACGGCGCCTTTTACAATAGTATTGTCTCATGGCTTTTTACATAAGGAGCACCCAAGAGCAACAGGAGCAATGAAAAACTCCCTTATGTTTAGTTAGTCTAGGAAGAAACCTTGGGCAGATCCACGACTCAAGGGGCTAGCCCAACTGCCAGGGGTCATGCAAGGAAATTACAATCAGTGGTAACCATGATAGACTACAAGTTGTATATGGTTTTAGCTAAGGTTCATAATAGTTACTTAGTTGAGTATTATCCCACTTTACATTACATGGTAGACAGTCCATAGGTGGACTTATTTACATGGAGAGAGAGGGTAAGAGAGAGAAAGAGAGTTGTACAGCATTAGGCGACACTAGGCTATAGCAGCATAACTAAGGTATGATGCATGGCAACCCAGCAGAACTGCAGGAATGGTCAGTGGCCACCATGCCTCGCAACTGGAGGCAACAGCAGAGGTAGTCCCTCCCAAAAAACCCATGAGAGGTGATGATTTGCCATGCACCATCCCTAACTATGGGAAACAGTAAAGAGGATGGTTTTAAGTCTAGGCGTAAAGGTATTGAGAGTGTCTGCTTGTCGGATGTGGGGGGGATTATTCCGCAGGAGGGGTGCACGGTAACAAAAGGCTCTTCCTCCTGTCATAGATTTTTATATTCTTGGGATTACAAGAAGACCAGCATTTTGGGATTTTAGAGTTTTTGGAGGGTGGTAAGTGACAAGTAAGTCTTTAATATATGCCACTGAGGGCTTTGTAGGTTAGGAGCAGTATTTTAAAATCGATTCAACTTTTAATAGGGAGCCAATGTAAGGAAGAAAGGATAGGAGAGATATGTTCATATTTTTTTAGTCCTAGTGAGTGAGCATTTTGTATTAGCTGTAGGTTTTTGATACAGATATTACTACACCTAATTTACGAACAGAGCATTGCAATAGTCGAGCCTGGAAGTAATAAATGCATGTATTAATTTTTCAGCATCCTCAAAGGATAGGAACTTTCTAACCTTAGCAATATTTCGTAGGTGGAAAAAAGATGTTTTTGAAATGTGTTTTACAGGACTATTCCTGGTCCTGGTCAATAATTACCCCAAGGTCTTTAACTTTTGTGTAACATGACAGTAAAAGGCCACTGAGTAAGTTTTGGTGAAGGGGTAGAATGTTGTTCAGCTGTTTAGGGCCAATCATCATAACTTCAGTTTTATCAGAGTTTAAACATAGGAAATTATAATTCAACCAGGTTTTTATGTTTTGGAGGCAGGCATCAAGTTTAGTTATTGGCATATAGTCATTAGGCTTCATAGAAAGGTAAAACTGGGTATCATCAGCATAGGAGTGGAAATTATTGCCATGTTTCCTTATAACAGATCGTAAAGGTAACATGTACAGGGAGAATAACAGGGACCCTAGCACTGAGCCGTGGGGTACACCAAACTTTGGTGTGGGATGATGACTCATTATGAGCATGTACAAACTGGTAGCAACCAGAGAGGTACGATTTGAATGGATACCATGGTCAATAGTGTCAAAGGCAGCACTAAGATCGAATAGGATTAATATTGATATATATCCATTATCAAATGAGATAAGGAGGTCATTGAAGACCATAGGGCTGATTCTGTACTATGATTAGCTCTAAAGCCAGACTGGAAGGTTTCCTGGATATTATTTTTGTTTAAGAAGCTACAGATTTGCTTGGACACTATTTAGTATTTAGTATTTTTGATAGGTGGGAGGTTAGATAATCGGTAATTAGCAAGGACAACAGGATGAAGGTTAGGTTTTTTAATAGATGGTTTAATAACAGATGTCTTGAAAGATTTTGGGACATGCCCAGCTATGAGTGTCATTTATCAGTTGGGATAGGATCCAACAAACTTGTTGAGGCTTTAGCTGAGGAGATCAAAGACGTAATTTCTGATATATTGGTGAGCATGAATGAATCAAGGTATGCTACAGGTTGACTAGATCTAGCTGTAACCATTACATGTGGTCCAACTGGATTTGAGGTTACAAGGGAGTTTATTTTAAGTCTAATAGATTCAATTTTGTCTAAAAAAAGTCCAGGAAGTCACTGCTGTTTTGTACTCTTTTAAGCTATCTTTCCAAGCGTGCGGAACACTTCAAGTTTAGTGGCATACCATTTCCTTTCAAGTCTACACGCAGCTTGTTTCAGTGAGCGAGTCTGTGTGGTATACCATGGGGCAATTTGATGTTATGATGATAACCAGAATTAGTAGAGTTGCGTTAACTTCGGAGTGTGAACCGAAATACATTTTTTTGAAAAGAATTTCCCATTCATTTTGCCCTAGGGGTTGGAACGTTTCCAGCAGGGGGCAATGAGATTTCTTTCCCTCCCTATAAACGCATGTAAACACAGACTTCACCAGTGATGTGCTTTAGGCTAACACTTACAATGTACAAAGTTTCAAAGGAGTTATATGTAAGAAATTATTGAAATAACTAAAAAAATGCCCTTGGTGTATCATCAGGGGTTGAGAAATACATTAAATTCAAATATTATCTTCACTGTACAGTTGAACAGCCTGTAAATCCACTGCTGGATTGGAGTCCTGTTTGTGTATTGTGTTTTTGTTTTGGGCCGTTGTGCCACCTACCAATAACACCACTATAAAATGGGTTGCCAGAATTGGTAAATGCCTACCGCCTGGAATAGGAGGCAGACATGGATCATCGGAGAAATTGGTTTTTATATACAGAATTGTTAGGTAAGGTAGTCTATGTAGTTAACACTGTTAGATCTGTAGAAAATAATTTGAACAGTGCTAATGTTCTGGGGAAAAAATACTGTTGTCTAAACAAGATGTTGCAGGCGTTTTAAACTTGAGGAAATGTTCTACAATCACAGCCTAATTTGCAAACTGTCTATATACTTACATGTGCAGCATAGGCTATTCAAAAAACGTTTTATTAAAAGATCACAAAAAGGGGGTACGATATGGGAATATTCAGTTTTTGCCTACATGCTCATTAGACTGTTCTGAACAGCATGGGCTGCCTGGATAACTGCCGTGAATGTTCGGGGTTTTAGAAACCAGAAATTTGGAATAGGCTCTATGCCAATCAGAATGAGTTTAGGCTATATGATGCAATCCGAATGCTTACAATATTTTAGCCACTGATATCTGGGGTAGCGTAGGTTATACTGTGCATGTAGAGTGATTCTGATCCAGCAAAGTGCACAATAGAAATATGAAGTAACAATTGCAAGCTGAGGTTCTGCTTTAACTGACTAGGTGGCTCACATTAGGCTACTTAAGTCTACTCTTATAGCCAATAAACTAATTTTGGAATCCAGAAAGTTTTAAATAAACTGCTACGGTAGGCATGCTCTGGCTTTTGGTAGTGTGAGTAACCTGGTCTAGTCTTGCATAGGCTTGCTAGGTCAGACAGCCAAGGCATAGTTGTACAAATGTTTGTCACCATTGTATTACTAACACATGACATGACCATATTTTTGTGGAGTTTAATAGCCTATGGTCCATAACATGGCAACCTGCGAGAAGCTCTTTTCATTAAGGCTGCAATACCAGTGTGAAACTCTAAAGGGAACGATCTTACATATAGCTCCTTTAATCCTCATCCATTTTTTTTATTTTATTTTGCAAAAGAAAACACACCTCCTTTAATTCTTATTAATCACCATTAAACATTTAAAGTTTCAGAATTCTCCTTTTTTGTGAAGAAAGAATGTCACACATGCCCCTGGTTAGGTTGTCTATGACAGTGATGCTCAGGGGTGACTGACCACATGATTGAACTTGCATTCCAGGCGCACAAGGTGAGAAAGTCTAAAGAAATGTGGGACCACCGGCGACGAGGACTGGCAACGACTGGAGCAGGCCAGCGGGTGCATGCCGGGTAGACTTGTGTTGGTTATTTCAATGTTAGTTCACGCTAGCATAACCAGTTTAATGTTTGGATGTAGCTACTAACCTCCACGCATCAACCAACCAACAAGGTTAAGTTAGTTATAAGTCTGACATTCAATCAATATTGTGACAGCGTAATGGATATCTGCATATCCATCGAATGTCCAGTTTGAAACTAACTTCACCACTATAATTTTTGACGTTACCACCACTGAATGAATTTTAAAGGCACAAAATCTTACAGAAACATAGGACACACATACTCACTTTTAAAAGGCAATCATAAAGCAAGTGTCATGTCACTGCACCTTACTGCCAGTGGAATTTCAAATGCTGAGTGCCGAGTTTGTGACATGAAGTCCCAGATCTCTATACAGTGCATTGCTCTGCATACACTGTAATAAGAAGCCAGCAAAGAACAATTCAGTGTAATGCTCTGCAGGCACTGTAAAAAACACTGAAAAACAGTACAGTACATTGCTTTGCATGCCCTGTAAGAAGAAGATTTCGAAGAACAGTAAAGTGCATTTTCATCAACTGTAATAATCAGTATAATAAGAAGACTTTGAAGAACAATAGAGTGCATCTTCATTCAATTATCCCTTTTAGATCCCATAAGTGCGCAGTGTGCTGTTATCATCCCAGTACCAGTGAAAACAACGGGTCACAATGGCTTTAGGCCAGTTCCACTCACTTCAGTGACTATAACAGTTTTTGAACATCTTATACTTTCCTATCTACAATCCTTTGTATTACCACTGATTGATCCTCATCAATTTGTTTACCAAGCAAACAGATCTGTAGAACACCTTGGATCTAGCAACACTTATGTGTGTATCTTGTTCATCGACTTCAACTTAGCCTTTAACACCATTGATCCTCTCAAGACATGGGTGTTACTGTGAGACAGCCCTGTGTCACTGCATACTGGACTAAGTGAGAGACAGAGTGCAAACTATTGGTCAACAATACCATTATATCATGCCCTTTGCTCCTCACACTGTGCATTATCCTCTCCACTTTTCTCCAAATACACTACTGTAATGACAACAATGAGTCTAAGTACTGCAAAGGAGTCAAGACAAGGCCAGGTTTATTTGTATAGTGCATTTCATACCAGACAGCAGTCTGGTAATGTGCTTTACAGAGTAAGTCATCTTGATGCAGAATTAAGTGTCAAGATAAAATGACATTTATAGCATTTAAGACATAGACTGGGGCAGGAACAAGAAGCTTTATCTCAACACAATAAGGAAATAGTTGTAAACTTGAAGAGGAGAGCTACTATCAGTGCCCCATAACCTTTACTGACTTTTCCTGGCTCGTACATACGGAACATTTTGAAATGGGAACTAAACAGCAGTCACATTATCAAAAGACTGCACTTCCTTAGGCAACTGAAGAAGTCTCAAGTGAGTGAACACCTGTTGGTGCATTTCTATGAAGCAAACATAGAGGGCCTTATCATGCCACGGCGCACTGTGCATTCGCGACATGCGCATGGTGTCATTACGGTTCTGTGCCAGCGCATCGTTCATTTTTTCCGGCAAAAAATCACGTTGCCTAGATAGCAGATGACACCGCCGTCATGGGTGTGTCAGCGAAAAGAAGAGGTGTGGTCTGGCGCAAAGCGTGCCAGATGCTATTATAAGGACGCAAAAATTAAATCCGCCAGTGACCAACAAAACCCTGGTCTGTCGTCAGTTGCGCATTGCTGAAAAGCTATTTTAGGGGCGCACAGCGCTTTGGGATATGAAAGCGTGCACAATGCGCGAACACCATGCTTCTCTCATCAGCAGGGGCGGGCAGCAGGGTTTATACAAAAGTTTTTCATGTGGAGAAAAAGATTATGGAGTCCCTGGAAATATGAAATATAAATGTACATCACATATATCACAATATTTATTAATTTGCGTTGAAAGCTTTTGTTTCCCCGTCTTCTAACATCATTGTACCGCTTTCGGCACTGTTCGGATGTTCTTTTTTTTTCCAAAGGCGGAGGACACAACTGAGGATATATCCTCCCATACTTCCTTGACCCGTGGAGGTTTGTGGGGATTCTTTCCATCCCCGAAGATAACCTGTTCACGCGCTTTTACCTCATGCACTAGCAGATCGGTCTCTTCCATCGAAAAACGTTCCTGTCTTCCGTGTAAATTCGCCATCTTAATAGCAACACACCATGGAAAATGCGCCGCTGGCTTTTATTTTTGTTGAGTTAAAAGAACGTTGATGACCATCAGCCACACGCCCTTCTGTCTCCTCTGCAGCATACACGTGCAACAAGCACAGATATTGAGATGTTGTCAATTCATGGGGAGGATATGGCACACAAGGGAATACTTTCCTCCTTTCCAGGAGGCCCAGTTATGAGGCCAAAAAGCAATAGAAGGTGGGATTACATTCTTCTGTTTCCTTTTATGTTGGTTGGTTATAGTACTTACTGAATTCTTTTTTGTAGTAAAAGCTTGCAGTAGAAAAAAATGCAAGCTGATTTTGAACTTTTTTTTTTAGCTTCATGGACGGCTGTCTGAGACAGTTAGAATAAAGACCTTAAAGATTTTCCATACCCTTCATGTACCTCACTGATTTGAGAGGTACTGCACTTACCTTTTTGTAACTGATTTGTAACTGAATTGAAATATCAATGTTGATGTGATCTTAATATAATACAGTTGTTATACAAATACAAATTAGCAGTTATTAAAATATGTCTAGGTGTCTTTCAATACATTCTAAAAGCTCTCAAATGATACTATATGATGATCAGCCACCATCTCTGGAGTTCAAAATATCAAAGTCCTGTTCTCGGTCCCCATATGTTGTAGCCACTCATTTTTCTGCACTTTTCAGTATAGGTACAACAGTACAACATGCTACAGCACAATATGTGATGAGAAACGAAATGTTGTATGCTAGAGACAAGGGTAACAGGATGAGGGGATTCCCCTCCATCAGAGGTGTTAGGTGGGATGTCCTGAGGCCATGTGCATATGACGCATGTCCACATATGCTGATTATATGCTAGAGAGGTAAGCCTGTCCTTGGGCTAAAGCTGTCAAAGACCAAAGCTGAGCATGTCATTGGAGCATTCAAAAATGAAAGGCTGACATGATTTGTGCAAGACAGAAGACTTCTGCACACACTAAACAGCTGACAATCATCTTAAATATTTGTTTTACAAAATGATTGTCAGACTTTCACTAAAGGGTTGTTTCAGAACATAATTAAAATAGTTTTAGAGGAAATATTGGAAACATGAGTGTGAACTCTGATGAGGTGACATTCAAAGAACAAAACTTAAATTATTCAAAATACTATTGTGGTCCTCAGGGCTGGCCATCATATCAGGATTCCCTTCACTTTCCATGTCAGAGATGCAATCCTTTCTCTCTACATCTAGCCAAAGGTTGCCATGTCATATCACACTTTTCACACCCTGCTTGCATAAACACCAGAGCTTTGCCCTTGGGTAGCCTCGCCTCAGGTGTCACTGCTCTTATCTTCTTATTGAACGTGTGGTCTATAATCCCTCCTGAGAATATAAGACCTGCCATACTATTCAGAAAACCTGACTGGTATAATCTCCTGTAATTATAACATCCTCTGACTACTTGTTGTGTAACACAATTTGGAAATTATAGGGAGCTCAAAATAATCCAAGTTCAAACTGAAATTTTGTGTTGAACCATTTTCTGAATATGAATACACAAAGAATGTACGTGTTCCTTGTCTTACATTCATGTCATGTATGACAACAAATAAATATTCCATCTATCTGAGTATTTTTTTTTTTATTAATGTTGAGGGATATTCTCATCAATAAACCTAATTCAATTCAATTACACTGGTTATGCTGTAAGGCAATCGCATCTCATGTTCTCATCCACCTCTTTCTGGATGTAATCCATGCAAAATACCTGAAAGTGTGTATGAAAGAGTTTAACACATTTCCTTGGAGGCTATAAGCAACCTGGCCCAGTGTAAGGGTACAAAAGTTTACAATATTGTATACAACATTCTATAACAGTACCCTTCTCATATGCAACAACCTGTGTAAAATATGCACTTGAATGACTTTTGTTTATTTAATGATTTTTCGTACACATATTACAGGAAAGGAATACTGTGGCAAACATTTTGTATAACTTGTGTGCCAATGTGAATCTGTAAGTACACCAGTATACATTTTGTTAAAGAGTTTGTTACACTGTAGACTCATTTATGGTGTTATTAATACACTGTAACTGGGAACTGGGTTCAGTAATACAAAGTGCTACTCCATGATATATCCGTGTATACAAAGTATCTCAACTACTGTGAATTTTATTGATAGGTTTACTCTACTCATGGTGACAGACACTGGTTTGTACATACAGTTCACTGTCAATTAGCAGGGTTCTTAATAACTAAATCTTTGTGGATCTTCAAAGCAGGCTTACAACAAAATCCAATCCTGACAAATCTTCTTACATTTGTATAGCCTCTGCTCCATTTACATTTGTGTAGCCTCTGCCCCATTTACACTGCAAACTGTGGGAACCCAATTGAGCAATTAACAAAACACAAAATCTTGAGTCAAAATATTTCTAACATTTACTTTGATTACAATTCATGTTAGTTTTTATACATACATTACATAAACATTTCCTAATTGTTTACATATGTATACCTTCAACATACATCATGAGCATCTTTTTGCATTTAAAGCAGGGTTGTACAAGCATTTTGCAACTAGTGCGGTACATTAGCCTTTCCAAAGAGCCGGGTGGGGTGAGTGGACACAAATATTCAGCAAATGCCCATCCATGATAGAATAATATATGTACAAATATGAACCATTAGCAATCAACAGCCTGTTAATCAAGCAGGAACACACACAAAGTTAGTGCTGAACTAAAGAGTGTGTGTAAATTAACAAAAATAAATGAATAAATAATGTATAATAAATATATAATACATAATTAATATAACAAGTGAATAAATAAATGAAATAATGACAAGAAAACAAAGGTTGTTGGGAACTGGGAAGGGGTGATTACGGCCCTGTAAAGTGTTCTTTTATCATTTTATATCATATTTTGTTGTCCATAAACGTGCTGCTCTCAGATAACACAAATGTTAGATAGAAATCTTATTCAAATGATTTCCCTTTTTTAATAGTTTCCATTTGAAAGAGGAATTGTATTCTCACTCCTGCCAGCAGAGCTGTGCAGAAGTGGTTTAATTACCACAATGATGACAACTATTTCATTAGTTTTGCTGCATACCTACAGCATGTATTAATGTAGACAAAAATAATCATTTTTCTTAGAAAGGTGTATTCAAATGATTGTATAGCATGAGCTGCATATTATGAAATTGAGAAATATCAATATAAAAGAGTATAATTATACCATATGGCACGACTGAGAGTGGGGTTGGCAAGGATATTATAAACATGGGGTTGTGCTTTGGCTGTAGGCATGCAGCTGGAGGTCGAGTTGGTATAGGCCTGTCCTTACCAACCCCATGATCATAAGTGCCATACTACTTTTATATAACAGTTCTACCAACAACTAATCCAGTTAATTAACAGCAATTTTTGTCATTATATTTAAAACTACAAAAATAGTTAAATCTTGCTTTCTGTTGCCCAGCAATGCAACATGTTACCCACAAGACAAGTTCTTTGACAGAGGCTATATTCTTGTTCATGCAATAATTTGTATTTGTACACACATTGTGCTTGTCCATTCAATAATTAGTGTAGCTTCTTGCTTGTCTATCAACCACTGGTCAATCAAACATTCACTCCATTCTATTTCCACAGGCTATAACTAGCAAATATGATGTTATGAAATTACTGCTCTCGCACTTTGAAGGAATGGAACGCTCACATGCAAAATGCATATATCACGTGCATACAGTGCAAAACATAGAGTGATTGCTAGCTGTAAAATGTCCCATGGGGACTGTCCTGGGATGTCTTCACTCCTGCTGACACGTGGAATGCCTCTTGTCCAATCAGAAGTAATTAAATAATTTGACTGGATATTTTGTAGAATGACTTCTCTCTTGTGCTTTACATGATGATGCTTGCTGATACTGGTCTAACAACATTTCATGTTATCTGAGGCCCTAGTAAATACATTTGTATGCCAATACTTGCAACTGACCAAAATTTGAGTCATTTAAAAATAGTGTATCACCTGCTTTAGCCAGACAATACATACACCAATTTTATGTACCGTTTCTAAGATTATCTTCATAAGAAGCAAGTGTCCCAGCCTGTGACCTTACTCATCAGTGGAAAGGTTCGGCCTTCATGTGTTCAGCATGAAAGGTGTTCTCTGCACTGAAGGGTAAAAGGCTAGCATACTGTGCAGGTCTTAGATTTCCCACTTTCACCTAAGTGACAAAGAGAGGGGAAGAGAATGATGAAATATGAACAGAAGTCTTTTGCACACAGTTCATGTTTGAAGTGCAAGATAAGTGAGCCTACCAGCATTAGCAACCTCATCTCCAACCTCCAGCTTCTTCTGGGCCTCTTCCAGAGCTTTGATCTTTGCTTCATGGACATCAGCCAGCTTCTTCCATTCCCCTCGGTTGTTGGTCAATCCATTGAACATTGGCAAAATTTCTTTATGAAGTCTTCCAAATTCCTGCAGAAGAATATACAGTCAGTTTTGAACTTGTCTTAAACTGACACCTTCAAACAAAAATGAGGTAAAGTGAGTAAATAAGCAAATAAATAACAAACAATTTTTTACCTTATATACAAATGAGCACACAAAATCAATGAACCCACACTGCATTTTGGGTAGTTCATCAGCCTTGTTTCGGTCCATCATTGGCTATAAAACAAAGATTGAAGAAATTATATTGGCAAAACTATAGTCTATAATCAGAGCAATAGCATCAGGGGGTTATGGACATTTTACATAATGGCATGTTGCAGGGATAAGTGAGTCTTACAATAGGCTCTTGTTCCAGCACTGTCCTCTCAAGGTCTCCTTGCTCCCAGAATTCAGAGGCAACCATTACAGCAACCTGTTTCAGAGACATTCTGCATTTATAGGAATTCAATAATGACCGGGTTTCACAGAACGTACAACCCTACCTCCTAGTTCTGGGAAAACTGCTGGGTACAATGTGAACAAAAACAGAATGTGATCATCTGCAAATATCATCATATATTGAGCTACAAAGGATATATGTAATTAACAAATGGTGAAAATAAGTTAAATGTTTTGCTATTTCATGTAAATTATGTGCTTATTTTGAATTTGATGCCAGCAACATGGCTGAAAGAACTCCAACAAAAGGCTGTAAAAAATGCTACAAAAAAACTTGTGATGCTAAAGAAAACAGGATGAAACAAACAATTTTACAGCTAATTTAAGTGACTAGGTATAAAAGGAGCTGTCCGTCTCTGAGGTGAAGATACTGACATATTCTACACTGATAACCTGGGTGGAAAGAGAAGAGGGAAATCACAACTTTTCTCCTAAAATACACACAAGGTCTTCCCTGAAAAGACATTGTCTAGTAGATTATGGCATGCACAGCTCAAAATATATCATTCAACTTTTCAACTTCTGGCTTTTGAATTGCACTGGTAAAACAAGACTAGACTACATTCTGCATATATCCCAACTGTACAATTCCAGTCCAGTTCCAGTCCAAAAAGTTGTATAAAAATGTATATGCACAAAGTGAAAGAGTCTGGTCCACCAGACTAGTATATTTTCAAAAACAAAAACAAACAAACAAACAAACAAAAAAACAACTATACATTTCCCTGTTTCAGAAATGTAGAAGTCTTAGCACTATTCCCAATTAGGAGTTCACATAATTTGAGTATCATTCCATTCTATTTGTGTTCATATTTTGTACATAGCCAGAACATTTGTGGAACAGTACAAATAAAATTATTGTACATTGAACACATTGAATACATTGACCTGTCTATTTATGCTGTATTTTAAAAACCACAAATCCATACCTCTGAAAGGCATATTAGAGAAAGATCTGTATGGTATCCCTTTGAGGGGACAATTCGCAAGTAAATTACAAAATAAGCAGTTTTCATCACCATTTGATGAAATGAGGGACATACCTTGCTCTGGACCTCCCATGGCTTCGTGATAGCAGACAAGTCACAAGCAGTCATCATCATGGCCCTGCCAACAGAGAAATGGGGACGTTCCTCTTGTCTTACCCCTTGCATATTGCACAACTAATCATGAGAATTCCACAAAAAATTTAATAATTGTCAGATGACGGTACTTACATAATAATCTCTTTTCTTGTGGCATTATTAGAAATATAATTGGTAGCTTCCTTTTCATCGGTCATTGGCTCTATGACATCAACAATCTTCTGGAACATGGTTCTTTTCCTGGTAAATAAAGACCATGCTGGGAAATATCAGTCCAAGACAATGATTGAGCTAAAATAAATGTGGCTATAGATATCTATATTTGAAATCAGACGACAGTGATGGCAACCCTTACTTAAAATAGAGAGCCAGATCTGTGGCAATAATGCATACATCGAAGAGATGTTGTACAGTCTCAAACTGTCGCTTCTGAAGATTCTGGAAGATGTTCAGACTCTGCAAGCACAAAAAGAAACATGAACTATCAGTGACATCAACATATGCTAATACACCTCTACAGACAGCAATGTAACAGTGATGAGTGAAATCAGGAATGATTGCTCCATTTTTGTGGGGGAATAATGCACCTCATCTTCCATTATGAGCTTGCTGAATTCCAAGTGATGCCGCTCCATCACAGATGTAGTATGTAGCCTTGCCAAAGAAGATGCACTCCTGAAAACATGGTAAAAGATAATATATGTTTTTAGGGGGCAAGTGTTTAATAGTTGCAAAAAGTAAAAGACAATGTAGCTTACTTTGTTTGGTACAGATTATTAGTTCCTCTGTGATCGATATCGTGACAAAATCCAGCAGCAACCATGGCAAAAGCCTCTAGGTCAGAGTAGTACTTCTTCAGCTTGCCAGTCTTGAATAGAGAGAAAACATGCGCTTTAGAGGTTAGCTTAAAAGGCTTAACCAACATACAAAGATTAATTAAAGATTAATTAATGAGACAAAATCTGAATGTCTGTGTGAAAATATTTATCAAAAGATCTAAGAAAAGATCTGACACAGACCTGTGATTCCTATTGCATATATTACTGCTGTGCGACCCAAGTAATCATTCTTTTCTTTAACTGTAAATCTATCATCTAATCTGGTCGTTAGACTGGACACAGTTTTAACAAACTATCTCAGTTATTTTCATGAATTAACTATTGCTTGTTAAACATAAATAGTTTACTCACCATAAGGAGGGTGAACATTGTTTGACCTACATTAAACCCATGTCTCCAGTTGTGGTAGGTAATGTCACGGTAGCCTTTCCTTACTGTATACATCCACTTTGTTAAGATCTGTGATGATTTATTCATGGGAAGTATTACTTCATTCATCAGTATGTTGAATGTTTTCATTTTCAACATTTTTATGAGACGAGAACAAACATCACTATTCAGATGCAACAGAATACCTCTGCAGGTACTTTGAACTTCTCCACAACTCCCATCTCAAAGAAACAGCGGATGCCACATCTGATGAGATCAAATTCTTGCAAAGGAAAGTCACTGAAGTGGAATTCCAGTAGTTCCACATCTTTACACTCGGGAACATTTGACCTCTGGAAAGGATTAGGCATAACATTAGTGCTCTGTCTGTTTAAAAATCTCTTACAAGTCTATGTAAATGTGCACTATTCTCTGTGATGAAGGCAGTGTCTATTTCCATGTACACATACTGTAGGTATCTAGTCATCTATTAATGAAATCCTCATTTGGCAAAGGGGAATGGATGAATCTCATAGCATGACATGCTAGCATGACATTTAGTCAGATAAAGAATCAGAATGAGAGGATCATGAGGAGGGAGCAGTTGGCTTAGCTTTTACTCCCTGTTTAAAATATCTGATAGGATGCACTAGCCATTCCGAAAGAGCTCTATCTGATCATGGGATGTAGTCATGCTGACATGGATTTGCCACTTGTAACCTGTAATCAATTACTTTTTACTTGTTTCCCCTCTCTAGTGTATTATTTTTTAAGTTGCTACAATGTCATTTGAATATAACTCCATACTAGTCAAACATTTTCTATCATTCAGTGGTAGTCTCAGTATGTAATAATTTTGTATATGGTCTGGGAACATTTTGCTCCATGTGCTGTCATTCATAATTAGCTTGATGAAACATTCTGTAATATTACAAACTCAGGTCTTTCAGATACCAAAGTGAGTATAGACAGCCACATATATACAGTATAAAGCCTACCAAAAGCTTGTACATCTCCTTTTGATCACAGTCTTCAGGGCTCTTGTCAAACTTCTCCTTTGTATTCTGCGCACAAGGACAGATAACCATCATCCCATTGATGTTCAGTGGCAGGAAGCCTCAACCATTCCCAAAGTACATTTCTCCATAGTATTCAACAGGTAAACATAAAACAAATATGAAAGAGTACAATATGATCTAGTGCCATTTTGCATTTCTGCAGAGCTCACCAGAATCTTTTGCACTTCGTCAGGGGTGGCTTTGGTCTGGTACATGAGAATCTCCTGAGAGATGTCTTTCCTCCATTCCATTCTGTTTAAGCGATCATAGGTGTCACAGTTCAGCGTTGACCATCCCAGAAATTGAGTGAGTGCCTAACATGTCAGAAGAGAATTGTACATAGCTGTCTATTTAAGGGAAACCCACAGAAATCATTCATAACAACATGAGATATGCATTACCTCTGTAATTTGCTCATCATTCTCCTCAAATGGCTTGCCATCCTTTCGATTAAAAAAAGTAGCAACCCCCACTATTTCTTCCTTTTTGTTAACAATTGGAAGTGAAAGCACATTTTTGATTTTCCAGCCAGTCTCATCTACGGCATCTTTCTGAAAATGACAAATGTGTATGTTAGATTTCACTCAAGTTCACAAGTTCAAGGTTTAAAAAATTCTCCTTAATTATTCAATTTCTCACCTGAAAGGTGAAGTATTCATCTGCAGGGGCATTCATCATATTACAAATCTGCCAAGAAAGATCTCTGTTAATGGAAATCTATTTGACAGCACAACACACAAAGAAATAGAGAGGTGAAAAGGGGAAGATCTTACAAAGCCATTTTCAGCAACATATGCTGGAAGACCACTGACAAGTGCCCAGTGATCTGCTGGTGGAGCTCTACAATAAACAGACAAGGCAATGGATTACGTTTGAAAATAATAATTTACTTTGAACATCAGTAAAAAAATTATATTAATAATATGGCTTAAAATGGTTACTGACGGGATAACTTTAATTTCTTCTTTGTCCTCCAGGAGATAATCAATGATCTTATAGAAGTTCACCTCCTACAATGAAAAAAACAAAGGGTGTCAAAAAATGGAGAGAAATGTGAATGCTCAAACGGATAACGTTCAAATAGAACCTAAAGTTCTTACTCACTCTCCCATCTGGTGTCTTTGGGCCCTTGTATGGCTCCTGTTCTCCCAGTTTAATGGGCCACTCATCAAAGAATTCCTGTAAGAACAGTGACAAAAACGCTATTCAGACCTTCCTCACAATGTTCCTTAATATATGAAGGCTGTTACTGATAGCAGAGCAAATCATTCCTGTTTTTTGCAAACTAACCTTTTCTTTTGTCATATCCAGGAGACCTACAGAGTATCTTTCACAGTTGAGGTAAATCCTGACAGTGTACAATGCCTTGTGAAATTGTCTCTCAATATCTGTGAGCTCCTCAAACACTTTGCTGGCTGACCACAGGAGTACCTTTGAATTCAAAGTGGTGAGTTAAACCACAAAGAAACCACAATGGAAGTAGACAAAAAGCATTCCATATTATTTGGGCAGTGTCCCTGCTTGCAGTACTATGACATGTACCTGACTTTTTCGGGATTCCACATTATGCATGTAGGCTGTATGGGCTTGCAGAATAATAACACTGGCAAAGGCCATATACTTATTGAAGAGCTGCAATTAAATAATTTCTCAGTCAATCAAAACAATCAAGCAAAACAACAAAATGTGTATAATTTGTGTAATGATAGCCATGTCCAATGAAGTATCAAATATGTTACAAAACACCCATACATTGGCTTTTCATTGTTGCAGCTGATAATAACATTTGTCTACATTCTCTAAGTATAGCATAGTCGTGTAATGTCCTTTAGCCAGGCTCTCATACTTAAGGCAGACTTCCGTTGCAACATGACACAGATAATACCCATGTTCCAATTACTATCTCCTTAAATTTTCCAGGTCAGACACAGGAAGCTGTCTAAAACCTCTGGAAACTTATACTATATAAGTAATTTCAATTACTCATGTAATTTGAAGCAGCCATAATGAACCTAAAATTAAATCTGTATTTTTTATTAAAAGACATAGCTTCTCAAAATGGAAATATAAACTCATAATTGTTGCAGGATGAAATAATGTCATGTAGCTCATGACATAAGGCCCATCACCACACAATGGAAAGAATCCCCAGTCTGAAAACAGCAAACTTGCAAATTTAAGAATATGAACATTCACTGGTCCTGCTGCTGTGCTTTAGTAAACCAGAGTAGGACTGTGCGTTGTTTTGAGGGTCATGTTAAAAGTTGGTTTCTTACATCTTCATCTGCTTTGGAAAATTCATTGGCTCCTTGCTTGTTCAGGACCATCACAACACCAATAGCTTCTTTCCCACTTACAATGGGAGCAGTGAGGACATTCTTTGTAGTGTATCCCGTCTGCTTGTCCACAAAGTCACTAAAGTTCGAGTTCTGTAAAATACATGACACATGTAGCACTACATTGCAACATTTCATTTTCAACATCAATTAAAAAGTGTGAATCTATAGATTATTATATCCTGGCCTATGACTACATGCAATTGTTGATGTCCACATGAGGTATCATTTAACTGTGACAATATAATAGGATAGTACTGTAATTAGTTTCATTTGCTTCATTTCATTAATGAGTAAAGATTGCGGGTGATGTTTTCCATGATGGCACCCTAGTTCACAAGTTTGTCCTTTGCACTGACATCATGCAGCAATAAGCAATAGAAGTAACTAGACCTGATGATCCTTCAAAAAACAAACATATTTTTTTTCAAGAATACAAATGTTTATCATTGTATTCCAACATTTAATTATTTTGGAGATACATGTCTATTTTAAACTCCTAAACAACTTTCATCTGGTCTGTGAAATTAAATCCTCTATCCCCACAAGCACAAGTAAAGAGAGGGGTTTAACCTGATAGTATTACCAGCTTAGTCATGCTGCTCTTTAAAGAGAATCCTTTCACAAAACTACCTTAGTCTGAGCAGTCTAAAACACAAATCTGCACAACAGTACACAACTTTTCTAATTTATGTATACTTGAGCAGAGATGTTACATCAGTAATTTATTTATTTCCATGCTTACCTGTTTCACATCAGGAATATTGAAGAACTTCTTTGACGATGCTGTCTTACCCACTATTCCCATATCAAGAGGAAACACAATCTCTCCATCTGGGTTTACCAGGTTCTTCTCATAGACAGAGGTTGGTGTAACATCAAAGAGCAGAGTGGAGAGCTCTGGAGTACCATTACGGGACCTGCTGGTGAAGTAGCTACACTTGTCAGCCTTGAGCAGTAAGGCCATTCTTTGCAGGACCTTATGCAAAGTCTTCTCCATGGGCCCTGTGCCCTGCATCTCTTTGACCAGTTCAAAAAGAAACGCAGCCTCCACAATCTGGGTAGCATCCTTGAAAGAAGCAGTGTCTTTGACATTCAACTTTTCTGTGAATGCAGCCCCTATCACTTCAGCCTTCAGCTGCTTTTCAAAGTATGCCTTGGCAACCTGGGGATTGTTATCAAGGAACGTCTCCACCGCTTGCTGGTCTGCCATTTTCTGATTTTCTTCTTTCTCCTCGTCCAGATATCAGTGATGCATCACTTGAGAAACACTTAAAAACTAAACCAGACTAATGAACAAAAAGTAGCCCTTCACACTCAGTGCTTGCCAGTAGCTGCAAACTGCATCTCTCTAATCTGTCTAATCTGTCTCTGTATTGGGAGCAAAAGTGACCAGGAATTTCTCCCAGACAAGAAGAGAGAAAGTATTGGCTTTCATGGTGGGGGATCCATAAGGAAGGGTGGGGCTTATGAACATGACATCATAGCCATAAATCTCTGAGCTTTCTTAACCTTTTAATCCCGAGACTTGTCATTTTAGTTTCAATAATCCTATCATCAGATAATGAGCTGTCTATATGGTGAGCTATGACTTGTATGTACAAAGGTGTAACATGCTGTCTTGACTCTCTTTTCAATCAGACAAAAATAATAAATGTACTGGGCATCTTTCTTCTGTACACTATTTTACCCAAGCATGCAGAGAACTTCATCATTTTGCCCATAGCAGTAGATATAGCCTCTCATAAACCTAGCTCCAGTGTAATAATTCTTGGACAGAGGATAATACCAGACCAGCCACTTCAATAGGCTTTTTTGTGACTTTTGCCAAATGTGGATTAATCAGTTCTAGAACTCCTCCTCTGTGGGAAACAAAGACAGTGCAGCTGAGACACAAAAATCACTTTTGGAGATGGATGCAAATACTTCTTACACAAAATTCATACAGGTATCATTATGGATTAATTCAATGTATTTAAGAAACCTACAAATCAATGGATTCCTAAGAAAGAGCATTGTTTTAGCAACAGGATTTGTTGTGTTTAATCTGTAGAATTGACCTCTCGAGCATTAGCTTAATATAATGTTGGTGCTTTCAAAAGCAGACTTGGTAGCCACTGCAGCCTATTTTGGTCCAACCTATCAAGCTCAGAGGTTTGGCAAATAGCATGTACCAGTGTCCTTACATGACACATTACACTAGCAACTAGCTTATGAAGTGCTCTTGTGTGTGTGCTCTAGTGGCAGTGATTTCATTGTGGTTGATTTTTTTCCTTTATGAGTTGTAGATTTGTCATTGCTGTTTATTTAATGCTACAAAGTGATCAGTTGAGACAATGGGATTTAAAATATGCTCTCAATGATTTGCCGTTTCCTGCCTAACCCACAACTCAAACATTTCAACAAAACTGTATCCACTGAACGGTCCATCAGTACAGCATCCAAAATGTTGATGCACACCACTATTGAAGATGCATCCACAATTAACTCTGAAGAGAAATTAGGTAAAAAATACTAGAGGTAATAGTATGTTTCACCAAGAAGATGTGTTCTAGTCTAAGGACAAGAATGAAGATGGGGATCCACATAATGGAACAAAGATCATGAGTGTCCACAGTCAATAGTCTTGTCTGGGTATAGGGCAGTCAGAGATGATCTTTTTAGTTTCCAGTCTTCCTTTCGCTTTCTTACTGATGTGACAGAGAGGAGAGGGGCTGAGACTTTGGGCCTAACTTTCATAATTCCATGTTATTCTTAAATGGATATGAAAAATATTCATATTATGTATCTAAATGTTCACTTATGTTGTTCACATTACCATTTTCAGTCAAGCTTGTAATTATTATTATTTTTATAAGTATTATTTGTAATCACATGTATAGAAACACCTCTCAGAAGACTTGGCACTTTCTGATGAGGTAAATATCAAGATGTCTACTTTCACATGATGACTGAACCAAAAGGCCTCCATTACAGGCACACCCCCAGACCCAGATTCCATACCTTGACAATGGATGGAATCAGTAAAGAGCATGTCTGCCTGAGGAGACAAGTGTAGTTGAAAGAATGTCCTCTGTCTGATGTCAATAGAACGATAAAAAAACACTTAATGAAAGCATTCTTATGTTCTGACATATCTTTGTAAAACTGCTACTATGTGGACATGACAGTGTTTTGTCTTTGATTTTTATGTTCTCTCAAACCATGAACAGGTGAGCATGAGCACCCTCATCAGAGAGGGCAAGAAGCTGCTTTGAGGGAATCATGATGTTCAAAGAGGACTTAGAAAGGGATGACAGGACAGGGTCTTCTTACTGAGACAATAACATTCTGTATTAGTGGCTCTGACATGGCCTGTGCTCTCTCTGGTGCCTGTGGTTAACAGGGCATACGATATTGTCATTTGATTAGTGTTTTTTACCAGCTTAAAACTAGCTCTCGGAAACTGGGGAGGGCTCTCTTTCCGGCACCTTACAGCTGCTATTGGGACATGGGAATTAAAAAATTAGCAGTGATAAAAAAATAGGCTGGTGTATTTTAGCACGCATTGCTAAGATGAGATCAATCTGCTGTACCACTTTAACTCAAAATAAAAATCATTATTTTGCACCAAACCCATTTCTCCACAATAGTTCAGTATTATCAAATTTTGTAAAATGCAATGTCAGTAATTTCAGTTTGATTTCTCAAAATAACATCACAACCGGAACAACTTGATTCACCAATACAGATCATTTTGTCTTTCAAATATATTTAATTTTTATTGACAGAAATACAAGCTTGTTTGCGGTTTTGTTGTACAATTTGCATTGACTGCAATGCTCACGTTCCTCTCCCGACCCTCATTTGACCAGGAACCTCTTCTGCCCCCAAACCCCACCAGGCTATGTTAATCCCTGGCCTGAAATAGTATAATACACAGCTTTACTAATGCAATCTGGTTTGAGCCAATGATCTGGTTTGCAAAATGTCACAGTTGGGCTGGCGTTAGGAAACAACATCCAAAGATGAAGAAAACACGTATCACATCAGGTGTTCCAGTATTACACACAAATGTATTATTATTATCATTATTATTAAACACACATGTGAATGCAAATTCAATATTATTTTGAACACATTAAATTATTTTTTATTTTTTTTAACTCTGCTGACTTAGAAGTGAACTGAAACTTGCATTTTAAACATCTACAACTACAAACCTGACAACTTCTCACGTTAAAAAAATGTATTCCAAAAGCTGTATTGTTATTAAGACATTTAAGAACATAAAAAAATAAACTGTCATCCACAACATTTGTCAATATGCATCACTAGCTCCCTATGACGACTGGCTGGATACTGGATTCTGCAGTTAGGACACTCCAGAAAGCTCTCGTCGAGGGGATTGGGCACTCTAGGTGATCCCATGAGGTTTTGAAAACTCTGTCTCACTAGACCAGGATTGGTAATTTCCTCATAGGCACCAGTTTTACCCTGAGCTTTATCCAGCTGAAGATGGAGAAGAAAAGGAAAGAAAAGGAAAGGGTAAAACAGTCTTACAGACACCAGATATATATTCTTCATATAACTCTAAAATACAGTTTCAAATGTGCAGTACTGATCAGGTGCGATAGAGACACAATGAGACACAATAATGAGCTAATTAATTGATTTCAGAATGTTTTGAGCCCAAAATAATATTGTAGTGAACCTCCATCAACACCAACCGTCAAACTTTGTCTGGTCAAATCAGTCCTAATTGAAAGCAGGATACAAAAAGAGTAAATTCAAATGTTAAATGTCAAATGGTAAATGTTTAAATTAAAAACATGTTTTTCATTCATAAATAAAAAATACAAAATACAGAATTAATTAAACTAAAGAAATTTGTATATAATTGCACAGGAAGTTTAGAATAAAAAGCAAACAAAGATGTCCCAAGATATTCCTGTATCCATGCCCCTTGATAAAGGGAGCAACTAAACATGGCTAGAGAAAATTTACTCTAGTGTTGTGGAACATGTGGGCCCTTCTTGTCAAATAAGATGTTTTACTCAGGCACCACATAGTGACGCATCATAGAGCTCTCAGTTCACTCAGTGAACACCTGAAAGTTTTATTTAGGGAGATGGCTAAAACTTTTCAAACACACTTTAACTACAAAGACATTGACAACGACGGGATTGTAGAGAAACATAAATTAGGCAACCATATGTAATTACCCGTAAATGACTAGGTTCACATAAGGTTCGCGTAAATTAACAAAAATGCATTATCTGCGTTAAAGTGGAAAAAAACGTAGAGTAGAGTTGTTAGTTTGAAAGTGTATGCCTACATTTTACGAAGGCATAGGCTACTACAAATCAGAACCAAATCTGAACTGCGCTGTAGCAGTAGGCCAGTATAATATCAATAAATCTCTACCTTCAGCCAAATGTATATTATATATCGTTTATACCGTTCAAACCACCCACTCCAACAACCAAATGACTAATCTCATTGTCTAACTTGGAGATGTAGTCCTGAGCTTTGCTCAGATCCTTTAAAACTTTGTGCAGGTGCCTCTGCAAATGCTGTTTCTCACATTTGTGCTCTTCTAGGTTATCAGCATAGCATGAAACCTTAAGACAAAAGTGTCTTTTTTAACACAATTCTGCCATAGTGAATGCACATGTGAATGTGAGTAAGTTTGAAGTTGCTTTTCGAGGTCTGATGTCTCAACACTTCAAAATTAAATTAAACTCTTCCAAGGGCAGGTGCCGGAACATAAAGCCTTACAGGGAATTAATGAACAAGGTCTTGACACACACAGAGGATTAGACGTAGCATTCAGTTTCTATTTAACAGTAGTGCTCTACTAATTAAGTGATTATTTAGATACCCTGGCATAATCCCAGAGGCCGCATTTACACATAGCTGGATATCTACAAAAATGCACATTTATTTATGCGGATGCACCTATCATTTACATGTAAATGGAGGTTTTAGTCACTGAAAACAGCTACTTTTGAAAACTCCGGCCAAAGTGGAGGTCGCTGAAAGCTCTGGCTTAAGACACTACGTGTAGATGAGGAAGCTACGGATTGTGGCAATATGTTTTTGATAGCCTTACCCAGCTGTTTTCGAGCATTATATAAACAGAATTATCTTCTAATATGGAGGAGGATATTATACTCATTTTCATACATACCCAGGTATGTGTAAACGTAGTGGAAGACTTGTGAAAGGCACTCAGTGATGCTATGTTCATGTCATGCACCTGCTTGTCTATGCCGGCAATCCTTCTCTGCTCCTCATGTTGTTGATGCAGCACTTCTTGTAGTTGTATCCCCTACAAGTCATAGAGATGTTGATGACATTGTACATTCCAGTATATATTCTGTAGAGAGAAGTACAATAAAAATCTAAGGCCTGAGGCCAAAGGTTTGGGGGCTGTTGATCAAAGGTTTTGCAGTGGTGCAGTAATATAAACAGAAAACTATTGACTAGTATAGAGAGTATTCCTGTAACACAGGAATACTTCACCTAAAATATTATGATATAAACTGTCAAATACAAACAAGATAATTACTCACTTTCTTCAGTTCTCTCCTCTGGTCTTTTAGCTGCTGCTGAATCTGACTCATCTCACTCTGTTTGTCTCTGATGTGACTTTGCACTTGATCAAGCTCAAACTGCTTGGCCTGGATCTCATTCTGCAGCTGTTCTAGCGCTCTCCTTTTGCTGCGGAAATGGTCTTGTATTTTACTCAGATCTCCACTGTTCTCTTTGATCTTGTGTATCAACTGATCCAGCTCTTCCTGCTTCTCTTGGATGCGCATCTGTACCTGATCCAGATCTTTCTGCTTGTCTTTGATGTGCATCTGTACCTGATCCAAATCTTTCTGCTTGCCTCGAATTACAATCTGCAATTGGCAAAGTTCTTCCTGCTTGTCTTGAACCTTCCTCTTCACATGACAGAGCTCTGTCTGTGCCTGAGCAATGTTTCCAAGTTTCTGCTTCAGCTTTTCATCACAGGTCTTCAGAGCCTCCTCATTCAGCATTTGTGCTTCAAGACAACTCCTTTCTGCAATGTTCAAAATGTAAATGTTTGCACTACAATTATCCCATACCATGTCAGATATGAAGGATGATGTGTGTGATTAGGGAGTGAACTGGCAAAATTTCTGTTGTGCCTGCAGCTAAACCACAGCCGTGAGAATATCGATGAACAACCTCACTCCCACTCATTACATTGCTTAATTATATGTACAATATAACATATAGTTCTGTGAGTGGGGAATCGGGATATCCTTCCATTTCCCTTTATCCACTGGTAATCTATTCATTGCCAATGGGAAGCATGTGGGCAAAGCAGGCAAGCAGGTAATTTTTGTGTAGGGGATGGGCTCTTGCCCACTTCCAAGACAAATCTCAGAATGCCTTTGAATTTCCCTTGGTAGATCTGTCTGGACTCTACCAATGAAAATGCTTTCTGAATAACTGAAATACCAGAAACAAAATAGTTTATCTAGTATGAGAGGATTTAGGATGTAACAGAGGCGCACTGCTGAACACCACTTTGTTCCCAAAAAATTATTTTCTACTCTTTTCGGGCGAAATGCTGGATGGGAAACTAAAATTAAATGGGCAAAAGCTATTAGTGTCAGTTTTATATATATCTTTGACTGACATAGATCTCTGTTGCAAAATCAGATTCCTTACATTCATTCCATAACGGCTGGTGCAAATGGAAAATAAACTATGCTATGGAGATCCAAGAGTTCTGTTCTTTTACTGTATTATTAATTCATCGTTTTGATTGATTCCCCCATGGCAGGAAAGTTGGTTTAAGATTGAATGGTACATGAATGACGCCAGTTGCAGATTGAGGCTAGCAGACTTAAATGCACATTTTACCACAAATGAAACTGAATACAATATCTCTAAGCTTAATAAATCTCATAGTACAGACTCATATAAACATTTAGTTAATTTGCCTAAAAAGAGCGTAAGAATTTGAGAAAAAAAAAAAATTCAACTAATTATTCTTTTAAAAATCATGATTAAAACACTCTTAAACAATTGTATTCTTTCATGTTTATAAATATCGATATATATAAATGAGTTCAAATAAAATGATCATGATCACATGACTGCACAAGTGACAAGCTACTTGAGTTCCCTCACTTCTACATGTCATCAGCAATTATGTTTGCAATTACATACACAAGTGCCAGTGGAGGAATTCTGGTTTAGAGCAGGAGAGATCTCATGGTGTCATTGCCTCCACTGTACATGTGATCAGGGAGAATAAAATGTAACTTTTTTTCACTAATGTGGCTACTCTGTATTTGCAACACGGTATATCAAACATGATCAAAAACTTATTCTAAAAAAAAAAAAAGTCTGGGATCGCCAGAAATTTGTGATGTCAAAATGGGGTCAGAGGCCAGAAAAGTTGTGAACCACTGTCGTATAGACTATAACTTATCTGTCATTGCCAATTACAATGTTGGATGATGAATCACTCCTTTGAGTTTGACACTATGTCTGGCCGTTGCTACATTGTCCAGCCATAATTCCTGATAACCACCTATGGACTGACCATAAAGTGGGATAATACTCTATTATGAACTATTATGGATCTTAGCTAAAACCAAAGGCAACTTGTAGTCTGTCATGGTTACTACTGATTGTAATTTTTCTGCCCCTTGAGTCGTAGATCTGCCCAAGGTTTCTTCTTAGATTAACTGAACATAAGGGAGTTTCTCCTTGCCCCTGTTGCTCTTGGGTGCTCTTTCTGTGAAGCGCCACGAGACAATACTATTGTAAAAGGTGCTGTATAAAATTGAACTGAATTGAATATTACAAATGCTGAAAATGAATCTTCAAATCATTTTTAGCAACACATTTACTGTTGTATATTATTTATTTACATTCTATGTACAATTTAGTTAAATTTCAGAGACACACATCAGCACATCATTGTCACACATCTCTGGCAATTCAATTTAGCTTATTATTTAACTTATTTATCAGTGCAAGGAGGTTCTTGTGGGATTGTTGTTCGGCCATATTGTTCTGAAGTAGCCTAATCTCATGAATGCACTGTGTTCGGAAACCTGGAATTGTTTCGTCAATCCTTCCGAATTTGCGAGGTGCCTGAACGCAAGCTAATTTCAAGTAACCACCTCTTGTCTTAAGATAAGATTGGTGTAAAGAAGTGTCCATTTAATAGTTTACTCAGATCAGAGACTATATGAATAATTTTGTTGCAGTGTCATGTGTTATTTCAATGTTAGTTCAAGCTAGCATAACCAGTTTAATGTTTGGATGTAGCCACTACCCACCACACACTAAACTACGAGGTTAAGTTATTTTAAGTCAGACATTCAAATGATATTGCAAAAACATAATGCACATCAGCATATCAATCAAATGTCCAATTTGAAACAGGTCATACTAATTCACTTTTAAAAGGCAATCATCAAGTGTCATGAACTATTTACTGTGAGTAAATAATTAGTATTTTTGAATGGATGTCTATAGTTTGGCGCTGCACTTTCCTGCTAGTGGAATTTTCAATGTTGAGTGCTGATTTTGTCCCCCGAAACTCCCGGATCTCTATTTAGTGTAATTAACTGCTCTGCGCAGGTGTCATTTTTTACTCATATGTAATTGAAATACTGCCCGATAGCAACAGTCTGCGCTATTAAAATTTAGTCTTTTGACTGACATAATGTTTAGTAAGCTTAACATTGGTGGCGGGCGCAGAAACAAATGGGGGGTGGAATCGGGTAATAATTCGAATAGACTGAATAGACTACATTTCAGATCTTAGTTTGTTTAAGACTTTAGTGATGTTTAACAAAATGAACAGCAATTTAAACTCATCATTTTTGTTGGCCCTTGCATCTGTAGACAGTGCTATCTTCTTTCCACATACATACATGTCTGAGAAAATGATCTGATGTGTCATCATGAATACAAAAAGATGATAAATAGTCCACCACTCTTCTACCTAGTAACTTGCCATGAAATACCCCAAAATATCTGAGGATCCTATCGGACATTCAGAGCAGTGGGGTGCTAGACTTTAGCTTTTGGTCTGTAGTTTGAGACTGATGCCATTGCCATTTTCCTGTCAGGCACACAAACACTGTTTGAACACCAATTAAGTATGCCCTTATATGGGCACATGGGTGAGCACAGTGGTTGGCTTGATGTAACAGGTGTGGCCGCACAATCCCACAAAACACAGGGGAAAAATATCATATTCTAACAATTTTGTGCTACTAATGTTTCCAATGACTTGTTGTAGGTTATGTTTTATTACTTTTCCATGGCAGGCCTTCATATGAGCTCCCCCTATAGTTGATGAGTTAACATTTTGAATCAACCTTTAAATTAATGCCGGCACATGCAAACTTGTTTACAAATCAAAGAACAGACAGTTTCAAAAACAATGCCTGAATTTCGTTCCCAAACTACTTCCACTACAATTGCATTAGATATGAAATGTTAAAATGGAAGCCTGTGGGAAAAGATAATCGTAGCTTTATTGTATAATGTAGGCATTAAAAGACATTTTAATGCAAAAGATGACTGTTTTGTAGCATAAAATGTTGGATGGTTGAAATCAATGAGCTACCTGGCTAATGAATTCAGTCAACTCTACTGAAGAAAACAGCAGTCTATCTCCTCCACAAAATACTGATATGGTACACAGCATAATGTGGCCTTTAGAGACATCAACAGTTGCTTAAGTTGCTTTTTCGACAAGCAACTGGAAAGGCCAGAGGCACAGAACAGCAATAGCATTTGTAGGTATGATGTGATATTTCATGTCCTTTAAATGGCATAAAATGCCTTCATTAACACTATTGTTCGGTGTGGATTAAGATGTAGGTATATTTGCAATTTCTAGCACTGGAAATTCTTGTGGCTGGCTATTATGGGCCTGCTAGTTCTTTGGTTCTCTGGGTTTTTTTTCTTACAGACAGCACTCAGTGACCTTGAACTACAGGGGTATTGATTGATTCACATCAGATTTCTCCTTCAACTTCATTCTTTTTTTTTTTTTTTGAAAATACAGTGGGCTATCAGGGCTGCCCTGAAATGTCAAATGCCAAATACAACGTTCATTGTAATGATATACCTTTCCTCCCCCTTTAATTCAGATCTTTGTGTAACGTCACTATACTAAACTAAAATTAATTTTGTGCTCTGCAATAGAGTAAGGCTCTCTGGCTCTTTTCCCTTTCTAAAATAAAGAACATGCATCTCTCCCTGTTTTAGTCCAACCATTGCCTGCAAAGTAAAAAGAATTTACTGATTTGCGAAATATTCATATTTAACACCTTCTTTGGGAGCATACCACTAAATCATTACATTTTCTCTATGGGCCACTAAATTGCCAGTATTTTTTACCCCCCCTTGGGTATTTTTTCTGCCCAGCTAAACATTACATAATAGTGTGTTACAAACTCATACTGCTGGTTAGTTTTCCACCACCCTTTAGTCACGTGAGCTGTGGTGGTGTGAAAATAAACTAGTGAACACACTTCACCTTCTGAATCGGCTTCTTTGTGCTGCTGCTGGATGGCTCCTCTGGTCCCACCCTGCTGCTGCTCAAGCTGGTAGATTCTTGCCAGCACTGCTGTGACATAAGCCTCTCTCTGCTGGTCATATGCCAGCCACTGTTGATTCTTCTCAAGGGCCTTTGCAACAGGCAAAATGAAAACAAGAAAGGGAAAAAGAAAGAATACCAGGAGAGACACTGTGACTGGGCTAACTATTCCCCTTTCATAGAATTACCCCATCGCTTCAAACATTGAGATGATGGGGGGGGGGAAAAAAAAGAAAAAAAACAATGGTAACCCTTTGTAAAACAAACATGAAGAGGTACATCACACTCACATCTCGCAGAAGCTCTTGCACTGTTTCAACATCAGATGTAGAATTGTTGACCTGTCACAACAAAACGCTGAGATCACAAACCTTGTTTCAAGAACCCCTCAACATGACACAATCACACCTAACCCATGGCTAAATAAAGAATATATTTATTGCCTTAACAACGAAATCCTTTGCTTTTTATGATTACCCTTTGAAGATGCAGGTCTAATAGCCCCGGCATTGTTCAGCCTACTTCTGACCATAAACTGTAACCAGGTTAGCGCCGCCTAGTGCTTCCTTCCAATATAAATTTTTGCTAAAGCGCAGTCAGGAATCTCTCCATTAGATTTCCTTCCGACAATTTTTTCGGCGGGGCAATTAGCGAATAGAGGGATCAGGCATATCAGTATTTTCAAAGTTCACAGAAAGTATTTGTCTGCACGGAAGGAAACTTATCTAACTGGGGGATTCCAGACGCTTTGCACAAAGACAAAAGATGTAGAAGGGTTTGGTCCACCAGGCTACATAAACTGCCCTAGTCAATTCCTCATCTAATCACAAGCACAACATCGCCACCTCGTGGAGAAAGTACAATACAACAGATGGTAGTGAAGCGCCCACATAAAAAATACATAATTTGGCCTGGTAATACACCATAGTATTCTTTTACCATTACCTGTAACTCTAAAGTTTGTATGTTTTCCAATTCATGGCACCTAGCAGAGATAGCTACCAATCTATTCTTGATGTCTTCTGTCTCAGTTTTTAGTGACTTAAGCAATTTGGCTCGCTCCTCAACTTCTGTGGTGTGCAGGTTCATCTAAGGCACAGGGACACCCGAGTTAGACCGCTTGTGAGACAGAAGTAAGGGTAATGTCTACATCACAAGCAGGTAATTAACTGAATCATGTGATCTTAATATGTCAACCATCTACATAGCTTGTGGCTAATTTGACATTAACTGGCCTAATTAAACTATAGCCCTGTTAGATAGCCCTCCAAAGCTTTTGCAATTGACTAAATTATACCTAACATTAACATGCTAAATGATGTTTGGATTGACAAAAGTAAAGTTCATGATAATACAAGTATTATCAAGTATAATACAAGATATGTGTAAATGTGTGACAGTAGGCTACTTTATTTTAAAAGTAGCTCCAAGCACAGTTAGCTCCGTTAACAGTTAGCTAATGTTAACATGCTGGGCGGCTAACTATAACTTCGCTACTGTCAGTCAGTGCCAACATGCAAAATAAATCGTTAACGTTACCTTGATATCCTGCAGAACAGAAATGCTTCTTGTATCTTTCTGTAGGCCTGTTTGCTTACTAATTGCGACAACCACCATTCAAACCATACATGTACCTTCTGTTCAAGGATAAATTAAGTGGTTGCCTACATCGGTTTACCTTCGCGCAGAATAAACTAGTAGGAGTGACCTCATATTATGGATTTAAAGGCCGCTAGTTGGAATGACGAAAAAAACAGTTTTTCGCACCTATGGCCTCACCGAAGGATGGCCTGATCCCTGTGACTATAAGTTAAATTGTTTATTTGGCAATGCGCTGCAGAGACCAGAGAGTAGAGGTACATGGATTTGTAAACACTGCAATCTGCCCATTCCGGTTGAAGCCCCCACCCTACATTCTGTAGAGACACTTAAACTTATCTACAAATCTGCATCAAACTAGCTAGGCTAGGAAAGCCACTTTTACCAATTCATTATTTTTTTTAATCTCAGAAGAGCCACATAAAGACAAGAAGTTTGGATTTTTAACTTACAGTTACTTAAAATCAACAGAGTTTTTAAAAATACATGATACATACAATACATACTAAAAGTAATGTTACAAGTATCTTGAATTGTAAATGGGAATGACAAAAGTATAGGCTTCCCGTGTAGGCTAAACACCACCCCTTATTTTCCCAGTGTCCGTGGTATGCACAATGACAACAACACAACACTCACTTATCGTTGACCTGTCATTGACGAAATTCAACATTAGGCCTACCAGAGATGAATGTAACTTCTGGTGCTGCATAGACTTGCTAATGACCTGTACTGGCTCATATTCAGTGAGGTGACGTTCCATGCAAGCATTGGGGCTTTCATCATTTAAACGCGAGCAGGTTTCTCTTTATTTTGAGATGAGAAAGATTTCACATGCATAAGTGGAAAGAACATGGTTACCACAGCATTACTTAATCGTTGTAGTGTGCGATATCTCGGGCAGTTCATTCCAAGTTTTCAGAATCAGTTCGTCTTCGGATGGAAGCATACCTATTTCAACCTTGTGTTCAAGCGGTGCTTGATTCCTACCTGCTGATCGTTCGGTGATTTCAACTTGCCCATCCACATGTCAGTCGAGGAAATCTGTGATTTAGGTTGATACTGCGGCAACGAGCCGCAAATGTGACAACATTGTGCAGGCTACTGTTACGGAGTCAATAAAATTACTCAGATAGACCTACACCCGACCGACCATTTCGTCCGAGAGCCCCCGCCGTGCAGTAAAAGAATCACTGGTGGCTCGCGAGCCCGGGGTTCCCGACCCATGCATTAGTTGTTGAACCTTGGGGAGCTCTTGAAGTCCATCAGACCAGAGATGGACAGTGACACCGCACATCGGTTCATCGGTTTGAGTGTCCTACCATGGACTGCACCGCAGACCGCCGACACAGGGTGGAGCCACATGGTAAGTTACGTTTTTGCGTTCATTTTTTTCAAAAGCAAAAGTCTTGGTTGACTAACGAGTTGTAAACTACATGTTGGCTGGGCAAGGCCTAAGTGAAGCTTAGATCCGCTGGTATAGGCGAAGTGAAGTACTGTTTTCTCTAACTCTAGGCGTGTCATGCTCACATCTTCCTCTTTTTGCTTGAAAAAAATCTCTCCAAAGGAAACTAGAAGTGGCATGCTAGTGTAAAAGCAGCCGAGAAGATGCTTCGGGTTGAGGTAGAGTCCGCCAAAGGGATACCTAAAAAGACATTAGGAAATCCAGATCCTATTGTCACGGTCATATTTTGCGGTGAGAACGGATGCATTCTTCTACTGTTTACCATGCGCCCATATTGTCAAGCATCAGCTGTTTTGTCTGACATTAATGTTTTTTGAAGGTGAAAAGAAGAAAACAAGGCATATAGACAATGATGTAAATCCTGTTTGGAATGAAGTAAGTGTGACTGATTTCCTTTAGGCCTACCAGGCAGTGTTTCATGTAAGCATTCAATAGTCATGAGTTTAGTTTAAATGCAAGTATCCTGCCAGTTTGTTACATTCTTTTTATATTGTTTACAACATGCAAGCTGCCACTTACAATAACTCATTCAAAACAACTTTTGCTATTGCAGGTCTTAGAGTTTGATTTGAAGGGGAAGTCTTTGGTCTCCACCTCGTTCATTGATGTTATTGTAAAGGACTATGAAACCATTGGAAAAGACAAGTATGTACATTTGACCAATCTGAATCTCATTGAAATATTCTTATGAAAATACCTGCAGTGTGGCATCTTGTTTTATAGTTATATATGGCTATAACACCTGAGATATATTCCAAACCAATGTACCGAGTGGTAATGTAAATAATAATGATGTTTTGTGTTAACATTTTCTGGTCTGCTATGTATAAACACTTATTTGCTGACTGTAGGCATGTTGAACTAATTGTTACACTGCATTTTTGCTGTGCTAAATGAAAATGTAAACCTAAGATAGCTATTGTAATGATGTTTCTGTTGAGCAACTTGTAGCTGTAAGCTTTTTATGGATTGTGCTCTCAGATTGTATTCTTTTGGACATGTACAGTCAAGCATTTTCTTCCAGTCAAGTTTCAGTCTCTCAAGCCAGTTTTCTGAGCTTGTGGAGACTTGCACCAGCAGATATAGTGATACCATTCATACTCATAATATTCCTTCATTGCAGTTTTATAACCAAGGTCACTGTCTGTTTCCCTTTGTCTGAACTGTAACAACAACCATTCACGTATAAGTGTATTATCTAGATTTTGATATGTAGGACAGATTGATGACAAACGTCTTCACAATTCTTTCAGCTTCAGGTTATCTTGAACTCAGCTTTTGCATTCACTTGCAAATATTGTGGTAGAATGTGATATTTCTTCTTGTAGACTCTATCTATACATATCTCTTCTACATAGAAATGGTGCCACACATTTCTCAATGTTTCCTCTCAAATAATTTGCAAAATTAGTGGCTCTGTTTGTGTGTGGTGCAACATGGTAACCACCCAAAAGAGGAAAAGAAACACTGATTCATCACAGTATGGTTCATCCTCAGGCGTTTTTTGGTTATGTGCTCATACCAATGCTTTGACCTGTTCAACCATGGTTGATGTCTGAACGGGTTAACCTTCGATATAGTCAGTCATAAGCTGAGTGGGGACATCCTTCAAACTCACCTGACACTTATAGTATTTACTGCAAAAAATTTTATATGTATCACATTTCTTTCCAGACCTATTGGATCTGCACAGGTCTCCCTCAGAGAACTTACCTATGGTCAAATCAGGTCTCTTCCTGCAAAAAACATCTCTCTTTTAAATGACAAGGAACAAACCACAGGGGTATGTCTTTTTTTCTATTGCAGACATGCAGGATTTTGTTTTGAGTAGTTTGTGTCATACTGTGTGATATATCTGATGAGAGGGATGCAAATTTGTTCAGTTATTATGCATGTAATGTAGAGAGAGGCTCATTGGGTCATTATTTCTGTTTGTTAAATGGTTAGAATGGAGAGGAATATAGGTTGAGGGAAGACATGACACTACATACACAATGTATAAAGGAAATAGCAAATAACTACAAAGATACATTACCACATTTTACATTTACTAAAATATGCACTGTTAAAATATAACTAGCGTTGTCAAAGAGTTAAAATGTTAAATTTCATGAAATTGTGATTAATTATTTAAATGTCTAATCTGTTCAAATTTGATACTGGTAATAGAGTGGGCCAAATAAGCAACTTTGCGATAGTCGTTAACAAACTTTTCTCAGATGATTTTGTAGTGCTTTTTCATGTAGAATCCATTTCAACTTATGTTTTGTTGAGCAGAGAGGAATATTTTAAAAAGTGGTACACATAAAATACTAGCATTTAGTTGGAATTTTCAAGGCTATCCATAATTGAAATGGCATATCTCAGCAACGCAATAAAATATTAGGCTAAAATTTTTGTATGATGATCAAAGGACATGGGGGGTTGTTTGGACAAAAAATGAGCAAAATTCTGAGATACTGGTGACAAGGCTCCTCAAACATACCTCAAATTTATTAAAATATACAAATGATCTCATTAATTGTGCATGATACAAAAATGTCCCAAGCAGAGGTGGATTCTACCCGAAAAAGCACTATTGAATCATCTGAGAAAAGCTTGCTACTGACCTTTATCAGTAGTTGCTTATTTTGCCCTGTCTATAAGAGATCTTGTGACAGTTAAAGGAGACATAGAATAGGAAATTATTTCTGCCTTGGCTTTGATGAATTAGGAGAAGTTGTGCATTGCCAAAGAGCTGTCATGATCATGAGGCATGGTTGTAACCTCCTTCATATGAAAATCTTGAATGTAGAAATAGCCACTAAAACTTTGATGTATTACAACAAAGTATACATAAGATCTCAGTTGTGGTTGCCAAATCAGCAATCAACCACATGAGGTGATGTGTGTTATGGTTATTTTACAATGGCTAAGGGGAATAATTAGGCACGTGAAACAGTGTGAGGATATGATGTTTTTACAGTGGCATTGAATGTGATTCAGCCAGTCACAATCAAGGGCCAGAGCTATCCATTTTAGAAGGTTATTTCTAAAATAGTTCTGGTCTTTGATTATGATTGGTTGAATTGCGTTCAGTGCTGTTATATATTCTCCAATATACCTCAGCTCAGATTGCTTATTGTTCTGTATTGCTGTGCAATACAAAAACTATGGGTGCTGTGTTTGTGTGTTACTTGGCAGCTATTCAGCCAGAGGAAATAACATATATGTTTATAAATATTTTATTTCTTGGTGGAGGAATTGTTATCTGTGAATCAATTGCAGTGTTTCTTGTTAATGTGTCTGTGTTTAATGAAAATGTGACTGGTTAATTTGGTAACCGTTTTAGAAAAGCAATAAACCATTCAAGGCTGTGGTTTATGTTGGTTTTACGTACAAACATTTACAAACATTTCCCTTTTTAAGTACGTTTTAGGTACCATAATTTAAACATTACATCATGGTTGCAATGTGCTGTTCACATATGTTATTGTTAGTTTTTGATATTCCTATTATGAAACTATGTGGGAATGGAAGGTTGTGTCGTTCAGTCCAACAATTCAGCACATCAATGTCAGCTGAACAATCAGAGACGGTTGAGCCATTACGTTGATGTATAAGAACAATACATATAGGCTATCTTGCTAGTTTTTGAGTTCATTTATTCACTTCAGCTGTGTAGCTAATAATTTAAAATCTGTTGTATAAATTATTTATGAAACTGTTACTGTTTCCAACGCAACTTGCTGTGCAGGAAAGTATAATTTTGGAATTATTTCTTGAGTTTCACAAAACTGTGTCGGAGTGAGCATCAATCAAAGCATATGTTGTTGCAATGTTGAGTTGTCCAATCACATTGTTCGTTAAACAACCATTACTCCGGGAAGCCAGGAAGTAAATATTCTCTTGGGGAAATGAATGCTCGATAAGATAACATCCAGGTTTTGTTTTACAATGACTAACCAAACTCTATGACATGTCAGATATCGCTTGTTAGGTTTGTAACATATTATATCTGTAAGCCACATACCTTTCCATGAATATGGTAATGTTAGTGAGAACAACAGCTGTGACAGGAAGTTAGCTGTATGTAAGCTAATGTTACATCAAGTGACAACATAGTCAAAACTAAACTTGATCGTGGTCATGTAACAAACAGAATTTGTATTTTGTTGCCACAGTTTTATAGACACGTCTGCACACAGAAATTATTTAAGCACAGTAGAGCACACATGGGTTTGTAGCCAACTATGTGTATAATAAAAACCTAGCCTACTACAAAACTATTCCCTACACTTTTACTGTAATCTGGATCTGTGCTTCTTTCTCCTGTTAAATGCCCAGCCTCTCAGCAAAATATTAAGGTGCAAAAGTGCACATGAATAGAATTAATGTTCAGACAGGCCAAACTTTATTTAAATTTAGATTTACAAAAATTTAAGATTGACTGGTGGTAGGCAGCTGTGGCGTTTATCTAACTTCACCCTTTTCTTTATCTATCCAACTTGCAATTTGTCTTATGATCCAAAGGACCAACAAGGTGAATACAGCAGTTGTGCCATGATGGAGCAAGTGATGGGAGGCTACTCAGCATCAGATGCATAATGCACCAGTATACATTTTGAAAAGTGGTAGTAGTGTACAGACTGTGCATGTTGTGATGTAGGCCTACACATGGTATTTATGTGTATGTTTAGGTGGTCTGATGATAGAGACTGCTCAGTCTTTTGTAATCTTGTGATGAAGCTGTCCTGCAAGCCAGAGAATTAGAGCAGTCTGTATCAAGTTCTACTTATAAAAATCCTGTTACACAGAACTGTCATTAAGAATGAAACTAATGCATCAAACATTCACTGTGTTTTGTTGCTTTTTGTCCCATCTGTTGTGGTGTAGATTTATATCTTTCTTCACCTCACCACATTATTGCCTGTCTGCTGTTTGTTGACAAAGACCATGTAGCCTAACTTAGCATTCCCAACAAGTAATCCAACTAGCTGACACCCCTTTTACGTTTTCTGAGTTCACATTAATTGGCAAGTACACAAACAGCTCGAAAGAAATGGTGGAATTTATTAGAACAATGATCTGAATCACATCAAACATACTTTACAAAAGCAATTACAAGGTACCATTCCATTACCTGTAACGTACATTACATGTAATGATCATAGTAGACTAGCGAGCTATACCATTGGTTGGCCTGTTGTAATTTTGTTTAGATAAAAGAAAGAAATTCATAAAATTTCATATTCGATAAAAGTAAGAAAGAGAAGACAGCAAGAATTAATTCCCAAGAAAGTTGGCAATCCAGGTTAATTACTTCTTGGTTGTCAAAGTCTACTTTACGGACTAATGACCAAAGATTCTAGAGTGCTACTTGCAAGATAGATTACTGGCTGGAAAATACGTTAATTATGAGGAAGTGCAGAAGTATGGCACTATGGCCACCATTTTGGTAAGCTAAATATCGTCACAGAGGCTTTCTACTGTAGAAATCCTATGGCATCTATCCTGAAATTTTTATATTATTTACTCTTGAAAAGTATATTTTTATAATATTTATGGATTTTAAAACATTTCTGAGGTCGTTTTGCGTCAATTTAATGTACATAGTCCCAATGCAAGACAGTATGAAAAGTTATGGTCACATGAAGAATGGCGCCCATTCTGGCTCAGGGCGTACTTCATGCCTGTTGTCTTACAAATCTATCTTGCTCCGCTCTAGAATCTTTGCCAGTGACTACGGTTTTCTGTAGTGGTCCAGCGAATTTGCCAATTCAGAAAGGTGAGAGTTTGGAATCAAATTTTGGCAAACTGTGCACGAAACAAAGTTGGAAACAATGTCTGTAGTGCTTAAGTGATTTTTTTTAATGTCATCTGTTAAAAAAAAAAATACCAAGGCTCAGCCCACCGCCTAATATGTACATCTAATATGCATTATGATACCTACATCATAATGCTCACTGGTAGGCTTGGTAGGCAGCTGGTAGGGAGAAGTGCTAGCATAAACAATAGAGTATGAATAGGAATTATGAATTTGTTTAGTGGATGAAGAAACAACAAACAAGGTGGATATTAGCAGCCTATGTCAAGCTGGTGGTGTGCTTGTGTCACATTGTTGTGGGAAAGAAGATTAGTTTGACAGCTAGAATTTTGTGTTAGCATTAGCCACGAATGTGATGCGTGGGAAAATTATGCTAAATTAACCATATGACAACTTTGCAAATGGTTGTTAACCTTTCTTACAAATTATTATATAGAACTTAAAGACCCATACTAATTTTGTGCATTACAGCACATATTACTGATGAACTTTGAGGTAGTTATTACACTCGTTTTGAACAGATTGCATAGTGAGTTATAGGTGATATAAATGAGCTACGTAATGAAATAAATGCTACTAACAACTTATCACAACACAACACCTGGTGAACACCAATATTATGCAGTGTTTCCCCAAAAATGAAATAGAATAAATGCAGCGATTCTATGTGGACAATTTAAACTGTTTATTAGGCAAAATTACACAGGGATCTTTGTGTGTCCAGCCTACCATTCTTGTTGCAACCAATAATCACTGTCTGTCCATGATGCAACAGAGAGCAACAGCAACAATATGTAAAAGCCTTTCAAAATTTTCATGTTATCAAGGTTTGACATGTTGGCAGCTATGGAATATGACACAACTATAGAAACTACTGTTGATAACACAGGTTTCTATTGATCAGCTGACGTTTTGCCAACCATGGGATAAATGATGGATGTCACAATGGCTCAACATGTCATCTGAAAAACCTCAATAGGTTTTCAGCCTAATGCCTTTCAATGAGTGAGCGTGTGGCAGTTGGACAGATGCATTGGAAATGCTATTTTTAAAACACTTAGAAGTCTCGACATCGCATGACACTTTGGGCAAAGTATTATCAGGGTCTCTACACATGAGCTTGTGCAAAAATATTGTTGGTGTAGTACACAGAGTTTAGTAAAACTTTTCTGTTTCTGTAGACAGCACATTACCTATTCTGCAACTTCCTCTCGCTGGCATCTTGGATGAAAAGTCAGAATAAAAGTCCATCTTTGAAAGTGAATGGACGGAGGGGGGAATGTGCAATTTGTTTATTTAGCAGTTCATGGCAATAGCTTTGCAATAGCTCTCCACATTTTTTCTCTGCTAAATCAGAGACATTTTAATGTCACACACATTTTACATTGATGTTGGGTCCGATGAATTTTATTCTGACTTTTAATCCAAGATAGCGAGAGGACCATAGCTCAGACCATAGTTCAGACATTGTCCTACAGAACTTAATGTTTTGCATAAGTACTGTATAGAACACATTGTTTTTTCCCTCTCAGTGGACAAATGTTTAAATGAGGTTTATGTCTAAAATATGATTCAGAAAACAGCATGGTTCTGGAAATGTCAGCAGACTTTGCATGTACTGTAAGGAGCAAAGAGAAAATCTAGGCCTACTTTTGATAGTTGCTTTGTCACCAAATAATGAATAAGAACAGGGCATTGTTTTGTGGCCAAAAGTTGCTACTTCTAAGAATAGGCCTTTAAACAGCACTGAAATTGCCTTTCACAGAAACAAATGTATTGCACAGTGATATGGATATCTGAACTGGTGAATATTTGCCAACTGACTTTTTGAAAAATATATTCATTTAGAAAGAATTTCACACATTCACTGAAGTTATTGGGTGGATAGGTAGGTAGATAGAAAGACAGACAGACAGATAGACACACAGATAGATAGATAGATATATAGAGGGGAGGGGAGGGAGAAGAGATGTGACATCAACAAATCATTCTGATTTGAGCCACTTTCCTCAGTACCTGGCGATTGGAATGTTGCTGTCCACAGACAGGCACCTGGCTTCTGCAGAATGATGTGTCCAACATAGCCTACCATTGCTGGTGCTCGATCCTCCATTCTTACTGTTGCCTTCTGGCTCCTTCAGATTTGCTTCCCCTTCATGCTATGTTTCTGCTTCGCAGATGAAAAAGAGCTCACAACAGCACATAAACTGCTAGTATATACCATCAGAATGTAGTTTGTTGTCTATGTAAAATCACCAGTGTGTAAAATAAAAGATTTTTGGCCGCACATAATAAATACCATTAGGAAAAAGTGTTAACTCTCATATAATGCATTGGTGTTAAATCTCATATAATACATTGGTGTTATTTATAATGTGTGTTTCAGGCTGTCATCAATCTCATCATTGACTATGATCCTCCAGCTAGTGCTACAGTAACTGCAAACAATAACATGGATAAAGAGCTTCTTGCAGAAGAAACAGGTAAGCATAGACTGTACATTAGTTTTGCTCATTTGTCCCATGATTCACTGATATTTACTTTTGTTTGTTTATTTATGCACATTCTTACAGCAGGGCAATTCCATATCAGTTGAAATGGGCTCAACAACATGGTCCTCATTTTTTTCTGATTTTTGTCATTCCTCCATGTCTTATTAGAATCAAGCTAAAATTTCAGCTTGATATCTTGTCTGGTTTCTGAGATATCAGAACATTCAGACATGGATAGACATGACCCAGAGAAGTTTCAGTTTTTCATGTCACCACTTTTTTATGTACTCACATTTTTTCCTGAAAAAAATTGCACACTTGGGTAGTAACATGTGCAGATGTCTAAGATCACATTGGAATTACAGTTTGTCCCACCATTGCTGTCTAGAAAAAAAAACAAATTTTATTCTCAAGTCTTCTTGAATGTGGATACTCACTCATGTTCAAAACCTTGACAAGATGTGTAGTCTATGAGAAAATATACAAGCTGAAAAAAAATGGTTTAATGGTTAGTTGTCATGTTCAAAACTTCCACAAAGTTTTTAAATGATTAGTACTTTGCACTCAAAACCACTTATAAACAAAAACATTTATTTTATATCACTTTTTTCACTCCTGTTAGCTTATAGATATTCTTTAAAGGAACACAGACGTAGTAAAGTTTGATGTAACAGTATAAAGCAAACATCTTTGGCAAAGATCACGTTAAACTTCAGACATGTTCTGAGAAGATTGTAAAAGAGAGTAGCTAAATCTTACACGTTTATGTGCTCCACGAAGTGACAGACTATTGCTACATTTCATCTTCTCGTTAAAAGAAGGCCACAAAACTGGCATATTTACAGAAAAACACCATTTAGGAAAAAATGAAAGGCTTGTAACTTTTAAACAAGAAAACTAACTATCTCATATCTATAATTCAATGAATTTCAATTAATCAATGGTGGGACGGACTATAATTCCGATATGATCATTGACATCTTCACATTGTACTACCCCAGCACCTCTGAATTATTTTGTTATAGAGACACACAAACAATTCTAGCATTATTTTGGAGTGAGTCTCTTTTTGATGGCACACACCTGGTTCTATATTTGTTTCCTAATCATTTTTAGTTGGTCATTGCAGTTTTTGATTCCACTTGCAATTCTACTTACAATTGACGGCCCTGCATGTTACTGTCAGAGTGCACTAATGTGCGTTAATAACATAATTGGACGATGGTTACATGAGTTTGTATAATATGGAAAGACACAGTGTGCACGTTATGCAATGACTCTTTATGCTGTGCAGTCGATGTACCTGATGTATGTGATAACCTTTAGACTACCAGGCTATGCATATATCTAGAGGGTTAAATTATCAGACAGTCATAGCAATGGTGCTGATTTGTGTTGAATGAGACTAAGACATCTGTGATTAGAAGTTTACAAAATACAGATGTATCATTTTGCTAATATTAGGATTTTTTATGATTTATCTAGAGCAGGAGTCTCCAACAGGTAGCTCGGGAGCTACTAGCAGCTCGCCACCTCCTTAAGAGTAGCTCTCCAGTAGGGTCAAAGGAAATATAAATAAATCTCATAATATAGTGACAAAAGGCATTACACCTGTTAATGCCTACTATGAATTCTATGAAATGAAATTCAAACATCTTGTCCTGCACGGTAGCCTACAAAATGATCCCAGTTTTACTGCTTTCTGAGGAGAATTGATGTTGGTAGATAAGTTGCTACGAATTTAGATGATAATTCTGATGAGTGTTTGCTTTGTGCTATAAGTGTGTAAGATGGCAAAGGAGTTGCCACATCGAGATGGCTTCTCTAGTCAAGCTCCCTCCAAGATAGCATTAGTGTATTCACACTTTTCTTCATAATTATTTTGGTCAAAGAGAGGCAGATGTACTGCAGTTGTTTTCCATAACTACCTATTGTTTGCTAGCTAGTTACCAGCAACATAGCAACCCTAGTACCAGAGTGATCACTCTCTCGATTCTCATTCCTGCCTGCACCTGCCTGTAGTATAGAACAAGAGTGTGTGAAGTGAGACAAATTACTGGTTAATTTGTTTTATAAAAAACTAAAAATAGTCTACTATCCTGCTGTTCACATATGCTACAGGGCAGAGAAGAGTTGGGAAATGATGTTAGGTCAGGACGTTAATGGGAACGATTTGGCCTCTTCCCCAGTTCAGTTTGGGTTCAGGTTCAGACTCTACCTCAGCAAAGGTAAACAAAGTGTGTATCCCTGTACGCCTGCAGGCCCCATGGTAGTACATCTTTGTCTAAAATAATTATGAAGAGAAGTGTGAATACAGAGGTCAAGCAAAGATTCATTTACATGGAAATCTAATTGTCTTATGTGTGAATGTCAAATTCTTCTGTATAAGGCAAGGAAGATGATGGAGGAGAAGGAGCTGATGATGTGTTTAATGGACGGCAGTTAGCGCCTCCTGAGGATGCTCCCTTGTCTGGTCAGCCTAGAGAACCATCATGGAAAATTACCAGGAAGAAGAACAGGGCCCTGGTGAACAAACCTCAAGATTTCCAGGTAGTGTGGGTGAAGGCACCAATATGACAAAATCATACTTTTAGCGAGGCAATTACGCCTTGTAACAGTAGACACATCAACAAATGTGACAGACAGTAGTAGGTCATATACTTGTAATAGCCTACAGATAGTACAGTTCAATCAGCAACTTTGTTGCTCCAGCTTCCCTACTTTACCACCTTTCAAAAGTTTGAGGTCAAAATTTAAATTTTTTCAAGGGAATAGCTGAAATATGGGCCTCCAAATCAGCCAGCAGTCACTAGCTAACCCAGGCTGTCACACTGATCACTTATTTTCTGATTTAGGCATGTAGGCATTTTTGGCTTGTCATAGCAAGACTCTGCATTACAGGGCATGGGTTTGCTGAGCCACCAAATAGGAATACCTATATACTAACCATACACACCTGTAAACTATTCTAAACTATTCTAACCATTCTACGGTAATTTGAAAAAAAAAAAAAATTTGCCTTACATACAATCCATACTGCAGGGCTTGGGTATGGCAGAGGTCCAACAATATTATAATTACTATGGTTTATTAGCTGTTTATTTAATTGAATTAACTATTCTTCTAGTAATTTATGTACAGTGGATTAAATTAATGTTTCTAACTATTGCCTATAGTAGGTGGTATGAAAATGACCCCAATTTTTTGAAAGGCAGTGTACTATTATCAAACTTTGAGCCAATATTGGTCCTTAATATTGTGTTCCATAGTTGTGTGTTTCTGAGTGAGTAACTGAGTAAACTAATAATTCAAATTTCTTATCTTTTTTCTATTAGCTCCGGGTCCGAGTGATTGAAGCAAGGCAGTTAACAGGCAACAGAATCAAGCCTGTTGTGAAAGTCAGTGTCTGTGGACAAACACATAGGACTAGAATAAAAAGAGGAAATAATCCTTTTTTTGATGAGGTGAGTCACTGTTCATCCGACATACCATGAAGCTCCGCTCCACTGCACCACTGGGTGACACTGGTCTAAAGAATGCACCCCAAGGTCTCCAGTCCATTCCTGTTAGTATTTGGTGCGATGCATTTTGCACAGTGTCCAAATGAGTTGTAAAGTCTATATGATCTACGCAATACGGAAAAGTAATAATTATTGGCTATGTAACCAACGCTTTTGCAACTTTGATAGTTTCAACACTAACCCTATTTCCTATGTTTGCTATTGACAGACTTTGCTCTGGCCTCCTCCATTGTTCTCTCTGGATGTTTAGTTGTCGTGGCATTATGCAAAGTAGCAATGTATTGCTTATTAGTGTGCCAGTTACTCCTTATTTTTAATGCTAAGAAGGATAATGACAAGGCTATTATTAGGCTGAGTAAGGTTAAGAAATCATGTCACACCTGCAACATTGACGTCATAACTACAAGATGTCCTGCCATCATCTTTTTGTTCAAGCATTGGCTCTGTTCATCCACAATAAAGGATTTATAGGACATATTTGGCTTTGGCCATCAGAGGTAGGGTGTCCACTTTCTCGTAACTGTATGTCCTGTAATGCCCTTTTCATTTTAGATCTTCTTCTACAATGTCAACATGCTCCCATCTGAATTGTTTGATGAGTATGTCACACTGCGGGTGAGTTTAACCATGTGCGCTAGATGGGTGTCCATTATGTTGAAAGACAATACTGTATGCCATCAAGAAAGTTGGAAATGTTTGGGAGAAAGTTTTATTGTAGATAATTAGATCAAACAGTGAGAGAGGACATAATCCTAATTGAGTCTAACCTACGTCTCTTTTCTGTCTCCAGGTATATAATGCTTGCTCATTAAGGGCAGACAGTGTTATGGGCGAGTTCAAGGTGTGCATTTATATTTCTGTAAATGCTTACCCCAAATACAGTGTATGCATTATAATAAGTATAGTTTGCAGGAATGACAAAAAAACTTTTTTTTAACAGGTGGACATTGGATATATCTATAATGAGCCAGGTACCAGCCAGACTAAAATGAAAACTTGACCAATGTTTCTGTACACTACTTACAGTTTTTCACAGTTGCTTTGGTGAAATACGTGAATAATCACTAAAGTATAATATTGGTGCTTAAGCTATGTTGGCTGTTCTTCTGCAAAACTATGTCTGTGGCTTTTTTTTGTTTTTGTTTTTAGTTTGACCGGCACTTGCATTTATAGCCAAGTGGATTTCAATTACACTCTGAAGCTGCTTCCAGTTGCTGCTGTTTTCCCCATTTAGACTTTCAGCCAAAACTAGCTAATAAGTTTGTAAGCCAAATTGAGATGCTATCTGATAAATTTTGGTTGAGCCAGCTAAAATTATTTGCATCAACTAATAATTATGAAATTATCAATTTTGCATAGATCTGCTATCTGAGCGTAGTGAACATGAGACTCACACAACAAGCACATACATTACTTCGAAATATTGATAAATCAGTATACATCAATATCTATATACATGAAACTTCAGCCATTTGTTTCTATGAAAATTTTGCCAGTTGCAGCAGCCATTTAGGTTTTGACTGAGCCGGCTAGCTAGCCAATAACTTCCATCAGCCAGCCATTATTTTCAAAATAAATGGCTTCGGGGTCTACTTTCAATAGCTCTATTTTTAAAATACAGGTCTCGACATAGTATGACACTTCAGTCACAGCATCATCAGAGTCCCTGACATGAATGAATTTGAGCATTGAGAGCTTTGTGTATTTACTAGAGTTTTTTACAGTAAGAGAAGGTTTGTGAATGAAGCACTTTACCTAGTTTTTGATTAAATCTGATAATATTACAACTGAAGTGTCATACCATGTCAGGCCTTCTTATTGTTTTAAAAATAGCAATTTGGTTGTGTCTTGCACAACTGGCTTACTGGTTGACCTGCAGATTTTAATTTTTTGACATATGATTCTTCTCAAAAGTCCCAAAAAATCCCTGGGGGGAAGGAGGAGGGTTTCCACTTCTTGTCCACAGGCTATAATGAATCATGTCTGATCTTAAACATCTCACCATACAGTATTGTGCATAAGTTAATTCTGAAATGTGTGCTGTGGAGGTTGAAGAAGTAGTTCAGGGAATTTCAATGCAGATATGATAAATGCACTAAAGCAACTGAGAAAAGTGGTTTAAAATCTTGGCCATGTTTGTATACTTAACACGTGAAGTTTGATTTGTGTGTGTGTGTGTGTGTGTGTGTGTGTGTGTGTGTGTGTGTGTGTGTTGGTGTTTGGATGCTGTTTTTAACGTCACAGCTCATGCCATTACGAGGAAGTGGCTTCTTCTAAGTGACGCAGATGATTTAAGCTCTGGGGCAAGAGGTTACCTGAAAGTCAGCATGATGATAGTTGGGACAGGAGATGAGCCACCAGTAAGATTACAGACTGTCAAAAGATCATAACAGTTGGGGTTCTGGGCTGTGACAATCTCACCAACATTGTCTGGAATTTTGTTTTTAAATTAGACACTAAAACACTAAAAATATGATTTTTGCATTGTCAGAAACCTCTACACCTAAACCTCTTCCTTCCTCAAACCAATGTCCAGAGGCATAGCCAGATGATTTTACTGAGCATTTAGCCAGGGTATATTTGAGTCTAGTCTGCGTAGAACATTATCCCCGAATAATGTTGACATGTGAAATCTCAGAATAATTGTAGTTCGTTTAGTTAAGCTCATTTGTAGCTTGTTCTAACTCTGCTGTCAAAATGAACAAAGCATCCCATCAGAAGTAAGATGAAGTGGGCTAGGGAAGAGGTCTGTTCAGCGCTGTCACTGACATCAATCTCTACTGGGTCAGTGAGAGGTTACAGTATCCTAGTCCACAAACATGTGTGCTGTTACACTACATAGTACATGTAACAGTTGTGTTTAGTTGGTCAGCAAAGGGTGTCCTAAGCATTGATTCACCCACTCCAGCATTAGGGTGTCTTGTTCAGCCCATTACCTTTGCACTTGGACAAAGTAGGCCACTATGACATGCACCTCATATTATACTGTAACCACAGTATAGTTACGCAAAAATACAGTACGTAAGTACAACACTAGTACACGATATTACATGTTGTTACACAGGTTGTACTTCATTAGGTAGATACACTGTAACAGCAGACCATAAAATAAAGTGTTCAACCCATTCGTCCAAATGTCTTAAAGTGACAGTACACAATTATCCAGTGCAGTGGATAGTAGCATCTCTTTTATAGGCAGTTCCATGTCAAGTGGGTGATAGAAGATGAACAAGATGAACATTTTTAACATTATTATTTAAGGTAACCTGTAGTCTACAATAAATAATCAAATTACATAGGCTAATCATTCATACAAATAGCCTAGCTGGCATTTAATTGGAGCTATGGCTGTCACCAAAAATCCACTTTTGCCCTTAAATTAAAAGATCTATGCAAATGCTCTGAGAATTAGCTAGACATAACATAATTTCAGTGCTCATTCAGTAGAATTTACTCATTGTTAACATATGGTCAGTTATCTTAAGGTGATGTCATCAGTCTTAAACAACCAACAACTTTTGTGTGCTCCTGTGTATTCACATCAGAAACAGTCTCTTGTGTGAGCTAGCTGCCTAAGCTGTCATTTAAAGTCTATAGAGAGCGCGTTATACTGCACACAACTGGTGTAAAAAGATGTTTACGGCAGTGATTCGTGGGTAGGGGGCAATTCATAGTCAATACAAGCATACACAAACACAAGGCCACCATGATGCGTAAAGTGTGTTGTGTGTTGACAGCTTTTTTGATGTAGCGCAACAACAAGTGTGATAACGTGGGAGTCAATGGAGCAGTCTGCACTGCAAATACACGTGTGAGCTTGCGTAATATTTGCGTACTTGCGTTGACTATGAATCAACTATACATTTAGAAACAACCAACCAACGACTAACCAACCTGCCCATTTTCAGCAGTTGTTATGTTTCTTTGTACTGTTCTCTATCAAATGTATGCATGCAGTGCATGTTTTGAACTGTTGAAACCGGCAAAATTATTGTTTCGGGACAAATATATGCTCATTTGAATATAAAGCATAATAATAGCATAGCATTTACAAATCTATATAAATGTTTTATTTACTTAATGGTACTAATGCGTTATAAGCATTTTGGCACAATACCCTCTAAACAAAGGAAAGCTCAAATTAGTTGGAGTGTATCAAACAACTGAATCCAAACAGCTAATGGATTGTTTTGACTAGGTGGAAAAGAGAGACTGTAATGAGGATGAAGATGACATTGAGAGGAACCTCCTTATCCCGGCTGGGGTCACATTGAGATCAGCCACCCTCACTCTCAAAGTGTATCGAGCTGAGGACATGCCTCAGAGTAGGTCTCACACATGCATCTACATATCACATATGTATTAAAAGTATACATATAATTTTAAAAATCTATTGTTACCAATGAGAGGCGCTATTTCATTGTCACACTGACTTTTCTTCATTTCCATTCCTCTACCAGTGGACGATGCAATTCTACATACAGTCAAGAATATCCTTGGAGGAGTGTCTGATAGTAAAAACTTGGTGGACCCATTTTTGGAAGTCAGCTTTGCTGGCAAAAAGGTATTTTTAAAATTCTTATTAAGCATTTAATCAATTTTGTGAACCCCTCATTAACATTTCATGAATCTTTCCATCTTTGTTGTAGCTGTGCACAAAAACAGTTGAAAAGAATGCAAATCCTGAGTGGAACCAACTTATTAGTCTTCAGATCAAGGTCAGTCACAGGTGTCACCAGGACACTTCTAATGGTTCATCTCACCTTGTGAAAAGATCAATACCACAAATTTTACTTTTAATATTACTACTTGTAATAGTAGCCTGTTTGCTAATAGCCTGTGTATAATGTGTGTATTTCCTCATGTGCTAGTTCCCATCTATGTGTGAGCGTATAAAGCTGACTGCATATGATTGGTAAGTCAAGAAAATAAATGAAAAAATAGATTCTCAAATAAATGAATGAATGTTATAGTCACAACTGCATTTAACATAAGCTGTTATACGTGATAACAGAAATGCTGAATGCTCTTGCATAACCAAATATTTTTGACTTCTTTAATTTTCTTTGTAGGGATCGTCTAACAAAAAATGATACGATTGGAACCACATTCCTAAATCTTTCACAAATAGCATCTTCTGGTGGAGAGATTGAAGGTAACTCTTTACCTATTACACATGTTTCTGTTACACTTTATATTAGGGTACACATATTTACCATTAACTAGTAGCTTATTAACATGCAAATTAGTAACATATTAGCCATTTGTTAGCCATTACAAATCACCTATTAATGCCTTATTCTACATGACCTTATTCTACCCATAATAAACCATTAACTAATAACTTTTCCAATAGAAACTCCTAATTACAGTTTATTTGTAGTTGGTTAATATGCTTTGGTTAGCATGGGGCTTATGAGGCAGTAGTACAGCAGGAACAGTTATTTTCCTTGGTCTACTGATAGGAACAAAACCGAACTCTCGAACTAGGTATGTGTCTTGCTGATGGCCCAAGTGAGCGCAGTGCCAAGTTTGGTGGTTTTTGTACAAAAAAATACTAAATATATCCTTAAAAGAAGCACAGTTGCCCTCTTCCTCTCTATTTGTTGTAGCCACTTCCCCTCTTACATACTCCCAGTGCCATACTGAATAGGGTTGGGTTAAAAAAATCGATTCAGCAATTAATATCGATTCTTGTTCAAAAAATGCGATATTGATTTAGTACTTCGTGGATTGATCTTTTGTCTACAGTATGTCCGTTTAATCCACTATTTTCGCAATGGCACAAGAGATGTGCACGTTAGAGACTGGTCAATTAAAGTAGAGGCTGCTCCGTTGAAATCAATGTTCGGTCTATCCATATGGCGCATGGCAGTGTTTTTTTTTTTTTTTTAATTTGGTGTCTGCAAGTGCCTCCGCTAACTGCACAGACCTAAATCCTGACTGTATCATCACAGCATCACAGATTCAACATGGACCTTACTGCACGTCACCATGCTACCAGTTTACTAAAATGCATTGTTGGTAGGCTACGGGCACTGTATAATTATAATCATGGAATTATAATCATGGAATCATCAAACACATTAATAGTGTGTTAACGCGATTAGAAAAAATGACACTGTTAACGCAGTGTATTTAAACAACAGTGAACTGGGCTCATATTGGTAAGGAAAGAACTCTAATTTTCCGTAGTGTCTAGCACACAAAATAAAGCATGTTATAACATTAATGTTCTATAACATTAATTCTATGTTAGCAATATGCACTCCTTGTTAGTTCATTGTGTTGTAGCTTGAATGTTATCCTCTTTTGTAAGTCGCTTTGGATAAAAGCGTCTGCTAAATGCCTAAATGTAAATGTAAATGTAAATTAATTTTGTGGTAAAATGTCGCTCTTATGTGCAGTATAAACGTGACGTGTGCGTGTGCTGTTGCCACCTTAAAACATAGCATAATATGTACAAAGCAACAAAAAGCGCAATTTGGCTCCTTTTGGGCAGGTGTTGGCTCGTCTTCCTTACTGTAGGTTTATGCATATGCATTAGTGTTGCCCGGCAACCATTTTCCTAAAGGAACTGTATGTTCTGGGAGAAGAATGGTTATTACAATACACTATTTTATTCTTTTAATTTGTGTGGCTGTATTTAATAAAATCTTATCAAAGATTTGTTGTAACAGTTTTAGAAAAGCAATAAGCCACTCAGGTCTGTGGATATGTGGTGGATTTAGAACAGCTTAGGGGGTTTAATGACACTTCGCTTCGCATCGTGCCAAACAACACCCCTTACCTGTTCTAAATCCAGCACGAACCCAAGGCCTCCTGTGGCTTATTGCTTAAATCACTTTTCATTGCTTAGCCCACCTTTAATAAAGAAGTCATGGGGTGCGTGTTATGTTTTCAACAAAGTAGTATTTACATGTATGTTATCATTAAACAATTTGTCAGCTTGTGAAACAAGTCAACAAATGACAACTAACTTCAGTTTAAAAGAATTATCTTTTCGTTTCTTTTAAAGAACTACATTCTGAGTATGACACTGATGCAACAACAAAGAGAAAATAGAAGAAAACAGTAAAAAAAAACAACAAAAAACATTGCTGTTTTTTAAGGATTTGATTGGCACTGTTTGTATGCTACCATTTCTATGACTAAGACATGTACACAGAGTGTAGAAGGTTTATTTATATAGCGTATCACCTCGAGAAATGGAATACTGATTTCTGATTGGCTGAAAGTGTGTGTGTTAATAGTATGTTAGTAGTAATTACCGTTCCATATCAATGCTCTTTTGAATGGTAACTATAACAACCATAGTAAATGGCAGTTGAACTTTTCAGTAACAATGGAATCGGCTGCTATTAGCTATAACCACCGTTAAAATTAAAGAAAGAAGTACAGCAACTGAACAGGTTTCTTTATAATGGAACTGCTAGATCTTCCATGTTTTAAACTGATGTGGATTCCTTACACGCATGAGTTGCAACTGGATGTTAAGCAGGATCATGGCCTTCGAGGTGTGCTGTTATATGGAATTAATGAACTTTGCAGAGGAACTTTACTCCGTCTTCGGCGTTGTGAAGTTATTTGCCTCTGCCTCGTTCATTAATTCCGTATACAGCACACTTCGTCGGCCGTTATCCCTCACATATTTTGTGTACTTAGTGCCAGAGGATTTTGAGAACAGAATCTTGGAACTTGGTGAGGCCTCAATATAAATACAGGAATCATATGCAACTAGTTGATAGATAGATAGATAGATATAGATAGATACTTTTATTATCCTGTAAGAAATTCTGGTATCCTTAAGGTTACACAGCATTGCATACACATGACATACATCCTCTTATGTGTGTCATTTAGGGTACTAATTTGTTGTTGTTTGGGTACTAAGTGTCTTCTGACATTAGCATAAAAAGTCACCCGAATGTTTGTGCTGACCGAGTTTATTGAATAAAAGAGATTTTGTTACAAAGCTCCTAGAGTAGTAACACTACACGTGACCTATGATACAGCCATGTCCTTAGTAGAGTGGGATCTAAATCTTTCAGGTAGATGCATACCCGAAATGCTTTATGTAACATATGATATATTCTCTGCACTGTATTGTCCAGCCAGTAGGACAGTTTCTGAGTTGATATGGCCATTAGCACCAACGCAGATGAACAGCTGTTCTGTCTTGAGTACTGGCTGTGTTCACTCTGTATAGGCACAGAGCACACAGAGCACTGGCTGCTCAGTAATCCTGTCCCCTTGGACTGAGGTCAGCACCTTGGACTGGTAAAAGGGCTTTGGGTGTAAGACCACTTTCAAGTGTTCTAGAGCAAACTCCATACAGGCAGGTTTGAAGAGCTCTTTAATCACTGATACATTTGACTAAAGTCAAGGCCAGTGGTGGTCTTGTGATCATAGAAGACAGTGCTTTGTGATCTTGTGGGGTTCAAATAGCTTGCTGGTTATACTACTTGAATCTGTTCTGATATGTTCACTTTCAAGGTACTGCTCAACAACGGTATTGATTGATTGTCATCAAACATTTTATTTACTAACTTCAGCCAGATTCTGCTTACCTTAATGCATGTTTATTTCTGTGCATGCACTCCGGTTACCACTGTAAGATTCTGTTCTCAAACAAGTAGAGACTGCTAGAAATACAGCACAATACAGAAACTGAAGTTGGATGTACTCCCTTTATTGCAGTTGATTTCCAAGAACCACAGGTTGGATTCTTACCAACCTTCGGACCTTGTTATGTAAACTTATATGGCAGTCCTAGGGAGTTCTCAGGACTACCTGACCCATACGAGGAGCTGAACCATGGGAAGGTAAAGAGCTACTGGGAGTTTTGCTTCAAAGATGTAAAAAAGTTTTGCGTCTTCATTCATTAAAATTTCCTGTCTTTTGCAGGGTGAAGGTGTTGCTTACCGAGGTCGCATCCTGGTTGAACTCTCCACTCAGCTGGATGGGAAATCTGATGGGAAAGTTGAGGAAATTCCAAGTGATGACATTCTAGTAGCCCAGGTAATATGCCTGATTTTAATAAAATCAACCTGATTAGGTGTTTATTTTCTATAAAAATATGTTGATAAAAAATAAATTAAATCTATTTTGAGCAGAAGTACCAACGTCGGAGGAAGTACTCTCTGTGTGCAGTGTTCCATAGTGCATGCATGCTGTTGGAACCTGGTGAACCCATCCAATTTGAAGTCAGCATTGGAAACTATGGCAACAAGCTGGACAGCTCCTGCAAGCCCTTGTCATCTACCACTCAGTACTCCTGTGCTGTATTTGATGGTGAGCTCATTGTTCCTGTTGTTAAAGAACACTGAGGGCATTTTTGAAATCATGTGAAATTCTCATGTGACTGCTTTGTTTGGCTTTTCTAGGCAATCATTACTACTATTTGCCCTGGGCTAACACAAAGCCTGTTGTTATCCTCACGTCATACTGGGAAGACATAAGCCACCGTTTAGACTCTGTTAACATTATCTTGTACATCGCTAACCGTTTGGTAAGCTCATGGAATCAGCATAAACATAAAGTTATGATTAATATGTTTTGTAGAGCGATTGATTGGTGCCTGTGCTGAGATCATGTGTGCGGGGACTGTTTTTTTACTCACAGCAATCAAACATCACCTCTTTGAAAACTGCTCTATTGGCCAAGGCCTCAGACAGTCGACTGGCAGAAATCTGGCTTAAGCTGATAAACCATTTGGTGGAGGACCTCAGCAGGTAAATTAGATGTAGGAGATACATTTAACTATTAAAATCAGCAATACTGAATAATTAATTGAACTTCTCTGTTGTAGCTGTCATATGCCAGAACTGGAGGGTAAACCAAACCTTACATCACTGGATCTTCAGTTGAAGATATTGCGGAATTCAAGGCTTGCCAGCATCCAAGAGGCTGCCAGACGCATGAGGGAAGAGGCCACTGACATTAAGGCCACCATTGCTAATATTGAGGATTGGTTGGATTGCCTCATGCAAATAGCTGAGGAGGTAAGACACTCATGATTGCAGTGTGCTCAAGAATTGCATCTTCTGTGCAGGTATTGTAACCAGAGGTGAAAGTAGTTTCATATTCTAGCTAGTGCCATTCAATAGGTCGAAGTGTACATGCATAGCCTGCCCAAAAAAATGTTCATCATACAAGAATTCACACTATTAGTTTAGAGCACTCCTTAAGGCCTGTTATCTGAACCATTCCCACCACATCCTTTTTTTCGGAGCCAGATTGCCTTTCAACACGTTAGAATACATTGATCATGATCATGCAACATTTTTTATCATAACATCTAAAAAAGCCAATGAGTTGGTATTATTTAAAAGCCTACTAAGATGCTAAAAATATCTATCAATGCACTTAATAAGAACTAAATGTGTCTTTTAATTTTTAAAAACAGAAAATTAGCAAAAAATTCTCGTGATTTCTAAAATGGATTACTCAGAAATTGCTAATAGTGTAGGTGCTTTAAACCAATGACTCCGATAGGTTCTCGCGCTTATTCTGATGTATGGTTTGCCACATGTTGACTAAAGAGGTGGTGAGCTGTTGCACTGAGAAAATGGGTGTCCATGAACGCAGAGCTGCAAAATGTAAATATTATTAAATTTGATGTCAATTCAAAGTTCATTTTCTTCAGCACCATTCATCACAGCTAATGACTAACACTAATGGAAAGTTTTGATTACACAGTTTCACGTGATAGGCCGTAAGTTGTGAGAACTCTGCGACAAATATGGATTTCCATGCTCTAGCTTAGGACTATATGAGACGAAATGATAGACAAAAAGTTAGAGAAAAGGTATTTAGGCACGGGAGTTTCATGTCTAATAGGCTACGCTTGGATGGCAGATCTGATTTTCTTGGCGGTACTACACACCGTCTCTGAATCTTTTAGGGGTGCAAAGTACAGGAGCGCCTACTTTCACCCCTGGTTCTAACCAATTACCAGGGTATAAATATAAGTATCCATATACTTTTCTGATCATGGGAGGGAAACTTGGAGAGTGATGTTCAATCACTTCTCCTGCCCAGCCTTTGGTTACAAGGCCAAGGCCCTAACCAGTAGGCCACGCTGCCACATTTATTATCCTCAATATAAATTTGTTTTTGCAGTCAGCACAGTGCCTCACAGACTTAAATATAATATAAATACACTTATCACACTTTACTTGAACCCACCACCTCCACACCAACTTATACATCTGTTGAAACAAACCAAATTGATCACATCACCCATGTACATAAACAAGTATCAACACATGCAGACCTGACCTAATCAGAAAACGGTTTCATATTTATAACAGTGGAACATTCCAACATTATGTAACTTATGGAACAAAACAGAACAGGAACAGAAACTTGGGGCACATGAGTTGCACAATAATGAAATGTAGGCCTATTAATTTTTCCATGCATACAGTGCAATTCAATTTATATTTATGTAATCTGTTCTGATTTTGAATCAAAATACCACACTATGTCCTCTACATGCATTGAGCAGCGGCACACCCATGAGCAATCATGAGCATCAACACTGTTTTCAACAGTATTTTCCATAGTCTATGCTTAGCTAGAGAAACTGAAGTAGCCCAACTAACTTTGTGTTCGAATAGCTGAAGGCACAACTTGTCACATTAATAGGGTATATTATGCAAAAGAAACCAGTTGCGGTAATAGTATTTATTTTATGTCTAGTTCTGTTGCTGAGCAAACAATCTGTCAAGATGTCGACTTCTATTTAGTCAGATTTCTTTAATGATATTTATTATGTAATCTGTTGAGACAAAACATTTTTATTGTGCGCACTAAAATTAAGTTGTATATATGTAGTATAGTTGTATATATCTGCAATGAAACGTACAGTGACTCTTGTTTTGCTACATTCTCCTAGCTATCTAACAGGAATGAAAATTTTGTCTACCTACCATGTATTTCTGGAGATGCTTTCAGATAGCCCTGCGTCATTGCGGAGTAGAAAATGTATATGAAAGTATAGTTTATGGAAAGCCTTTAACATTTTTGCCTAGTCATGGTATTGGACATGGTAGTGCATAATGGACATCCTTAATTAAGTCCTTCCTAGTCAAAACCTTTCAGCGAGCAAACAGGAGAATGTGTAGTAATGGCAGTTTTTAATTTACACAAAAGTGTATAAATCCCCAAGGATTTCCTAGGAAATACATTAAAATGTTGTGGAGCCTGAACATTGTTGGGCATTAAAGTGTCAGAATTCTGGAACCCTGATCTGTTATTGAGACCCTGTCACTGTCACTTTTCTGTTGTTCTCAGCCTCAGAACAGCATGCCTGACATCATCATCTGGATGCTAAGAGGAGAAAGACGGGTGGCCTATGCCAGAATCCCTGCCCACGAAGTCCTTTACTCCACTCACAGTGAACAGGCCATGGGAGAACAGTGTGGTAAAACCCAAACCATCCTTATGAAGGTACAATCTTATTCACACACACACGCGCGCACAAACACACACACACACACTCACATACTTACTCCTTCTTTAATCTGCTGGATTTATCCCAGTATCCTATGGACAAAAATAAAGGAGCAAGGATCCCAGTTCAACTGCGAGTCAACATGTGGCTAGGCCTGTCTGCACACGAAGAGAAGTTTAATCACTTTGCAGAAGGCACCTTCAGTGTGTATGCTGAAATGGTATGAACTTTATATACTTAACCTCTTAGCCTACCTGCCTGTGCCCTCTTATGCAAGTTTTAATATAACTGCTCCGAAGACATTATGATGGTAAACAGACTTGTAACAGAGAGAATGGTGATATACTCTCATCCCAAAGCTAAGCTGGCAGCCTGACAACTCTGTTGCTGGTGCCTTGCTGGTACTAGGTCACCCAATAACTTTTGCATGATATTTGTGCTACTAACCCAGTGAAGTTCACATAGACATAACTCTGCATTTCCTACAAGATAATGAAGTATCTATCTATCTAGTTAGCTAGCTAGCTAGCATCAAACTTAGCCTACATTTTACCCCTAGACATTCAAAGCATGTCTCAGCTTATCCCACCAAAACCTACTTCCTGTTACATACTTGAACTCATTATTTTGTGGTGGCATGACCCATTTTTTGAAAAAGTAGATTGTGGTCCTTGTTTTGATATTCTAAGAAGACCTTATGACTTTTTATGTCAAAAACAACCCTCAACCCTCTCTCAGTATGAAAACCAGGCCAAAATGGGAAAGTGGGGCACCACAGGCCTTGTTGGTCGCCACAAATCATCTGATGTGACAGGCAAAATAAAGCTGAAGAAGGAGTGTTTCATGCCTCCCAAAGGCTGGCAGTGGGACAGTGACTGGTTTGTTGATCCTGAGCGAAGGTAAGATTTAGCACCAGAACATATTTGGACTTACTAACATGTGCTGAGCCATCTACAAGCCACACTCTTCCATGTTGACTCACTCAGCACATCCTGTGTGTGAGAGTGGCATGCTACAGTGTTTTGCTGTGTTTATGTAAGGGCCATTTATTGAAAACCTCTTTTGCCTCAGTGCTTACAATCAGAGGAAGGGGAGGCTTACGGCTTGGCTGAAATACACTAATGCTCTCTTCCTCCCATAAATGTGTTTATTCATTCTTTAGTGACTAAATGTTCCATCCTCTGTGATAGCCCTCAGTCCTTTCCTGTTTTCCTCTCTAGTGGCTTGTTCTCTGCCAGTGAGATGTGCATTCTATGGCTTCACCTAGAAAGTAACTGACGATACTTAAGATACTAAAGATTTTTTTTGCTGGAATGTTGACTTTCAGTAATGTGTTGGTGTCTGGTCTTATGATGTAGCTTGCTGATCGAGGCAGATGCTGGCCACACAGAGTTCACTGATGAGGTCTTTCAGATTGAGACACGGTTTCCTGGGAGGGAGTGGAAGCCTGCTCCTGAGCCTTTCACTGATGTTGTGAGGATGATACACAATGACACTACAATTAAAATAATTTTCATAATGTTAGTGAAGTATATATAGTATAAGTTAGATGCATAGAGCAGACTATGCAGACTTATTTGAAGTGTATTTATATTTCAGGTTGTTGTATCATATGCAGTACAAGCAGTAGCACATATAGGTCCTTTAGTGAACAGATTTAGTGAGTCTGCGATTAGTAACTACTGTATGTGAAGTCACACATGTACTATGTATGACATCAGTGAACTAAATAATTTATTGTTGGTAGTGGAAATGAACTATTATGTCAATCTTGTCACATAACATAAAGTCTCAGACTAGTGTCAAAGAAATAGTACCCAAAAGGTTTGGCTTGCAAAGTAATCAATTACATAGATAGATAGCCAGTGTAGATCAGATTTATACCACTGCTTGGTCAAGCTTCTTATTTGTGATGCGCTATTTAGAATGTGCATTATTTTCTAACCACACACCTAAGAAGTAGATAAATTTTTTGTCTCTATTACTCTTGTGTATCAATTGGTTTAGAAGCTAAATTAACTGTCAAGTTAAGACAGGGTTTCAGTTTAGCGGCCTGAGCGCCATTTATAGCACAGCATCAGTGTAACTTGTGACAAACATGGTTATTAAACTCTGTTGCACTGCATTTGGGAGTAAGGGAAACAGGGATTTGACAAAGCCAACCTTGGATATGGTGCTTTACAATGAGAGATGGAACTAACAACCTGCATTTGACCATAGCAACCATCCATGTAGACCTAGTAATGGCAGTTTATCCTAATAAGTAAATGAATGAGTCGATGTGTGGCGGAAAAAGGTAGTTCTGGAAATGACTGTGTATATATATATATATATATATGCAATATTTGCTAACAAATTGACATGCTTTGATAGCTAAAACAATAGACAATATATATATATATACTCCGTTTTGTGTTGGTACCGCATCACCTCCTCTAATGTGTGTTATTATATGAATGCCATATCATTCATTATCCCTCACATACAGAATATAGCAATAAGTTGCAACCAGAAGCAACGCAAATACTTCTTCCAGTCATTAATATAGAGGAATGAAAGTAAAAGAATGACATGATAAAGACAAATGAACAGAACATACACTCTGTGCTCTGTTTTGCAGAATGGGGAGAAGGTCCAAAGTCCAGAAGCATTGGAATGTCCCCCTGGATGGAGATGGGAGGATGACTGGGCCTTTGACCATAACAGGGCTGTAGATGAAAATGGTCAGAGAGCTGCTCTCACATTTCTAAAAGAGTTGAAACTTAAAAATTGAATTTGCTGTCTGATTAGAATTACCATATCATAGATGTAGATTTTCAAAGATTCTTGGGAAAAAATAAATGTTCTTTTTGGATCGGAAGTTGTAATCTCTATATCTCCTTGACTTTAACATTATGTCTAGCTGCTACCATGCTGTCTAGCCAGAACTGTAGACAACCACCTATGGCTTGACTACCATATAATGTTGTGAGACAATATTTTGGAATTATTATGATGCTCAGCCAAAACCATGGACATATTGCAGTCTATCACTTAAAGTAACTGTACCTTTCCTGCATGACCCTGGGTTGGCCCCTTGAGATGTGCATCTGTCCAAGGTTTCTTCCTTCAGTAACCACCACAAGGGAGTTTTTCCTTGCCCCAGTTACTCTTGGGTGCTCCTTGTTAATGTCTGTAGCGCCACAGACAATTCTATTGTAAATGGCACTGTATAAATATAATTGAATTTAATTGAATTGAATATATTTTCACTGTATGTGGTACCTCAGAAATATAAGGTCATGTTATCACTGAAAACAGGTTGGGAATATGGACTCACTATTCCACCAGATGATAAGCCCAGGTCATGGGTATCAGCAGAAAAGGTGTACCACATCCATCGCAGGAAAAGGCTCATACGAAACAGAAAGAAAATTTCAGAAATGCCTTTAAAAGTGGTGGGCATCTATTTGATTCAAATAAATAAAAACCTGACCTGATGGTACCTTAACTCATTGTGATAGAGATAAAATACTTTTCATGTTATTCCTATAGAAAGCTGATTCAGGGGAAGGCTGGGAATACTCCTCTCTTATTGGCTGGAAGTTCCACAGCAAAGAACGTACCTCCGATACTTTCCGTCGTCGCCGTTGGAGAAGGAAGATGGCTCTTTCAGACAGTGTTGGTGCCTGCGCCATCTTTAAGCTGGAGGGGGCTATGGTAATGTAATATTCTTTACAAGGTCTCCTATGCAAATCTGGGATTTTTTCAAACTGTGGAGCTCCCCCTACAGTTGCCATTTTTTTTACTTGCATCAACATCCTAAATTCTTGCCAAAACATGGATTTGTTTACAAACAGGAAACAGCGATGATCCTTTTTGAATAGTTATCTTGCAAGCAGGTTATCTTATAAATTCACCAAGAGGGGATGGTAATGAGTCATTCAGCCATAAATGTGGCCAAGCAGCTGGTGAATTAATCTAAAATTCTTGTATAGTTTACCTTTACTTTACCTTTACTTTACTGTACAGGCTTCAACACATTCAACATATCCCCACTGACACCCCGTGCTTACAAAATGGTATATTTTGTTTCTTTGCTGGCCCATCTGTAATGTCCAACCTTTTGTTTGTGTTAATGGCAAATGCCAGTCAAGAAATGGCATATATATATATTTTTACCTTGTCAGTAAAATAATATTGATACATTATCATCCGGAGAAAAGAAATACTGTTGTCTAATTGGCTGACAGGCTGTTTATAAAGTCTGTATAACAAGACACCTATGAAGTAAATCTGGTAATTTAGTCACAGTTTCATATCAATGCTTTTTTGAATGGTTATTATTACAACCATAAATGACACTCAAGTAACAATGAAATGAAACAGATTTACCTCTTTTGAAACTAAATCGCCATGTTTCTTTTATGTGTTTTGAACTTATAACAATTGCTGTTACCTACACATGAGTTGCAAACGAGTGTTAAGCAGGGTGATGGCCTTTGAGGTGGCCTGATAAAATATTGTGATGGAAATAATGTACTTGGTGGAAGCAGCTCCACTCCATTAATGCCACAAGTGTCAGGAAATCTTCAAGGCCATTATCTCTTACATTCTTACATGTATCAGGACATCTCTAAGGCCATTATCTCTCACATTCTGTATACAGATGTAACAGTGTAAGCAATTTAGGATATGCAAGTATACCAATTCTGTCGTCAGCCATGTGATATAGTAGAAATGTTGAAATGTGTTTATGAAACTGATGAAATATAAGATAAGATATAAGTTTATTGTGTTTAAATTTCATACTGCTTTGGCTTCTTGACTTTAGGAGAACCCTTCCAATTAGGCTGAATTTCATCAAAATTGAAATATTTCATCCATTCATTGAAATATTCTGTATATGCATGTGTGTGTGTTTTGAAGGGAGTGGATGTTGATGAAAAAGCCAGTAAAAAGGACATGGCTAAACAGTTTGGTGCCAACACACCCATGGTGTCCTGTAGCATTGACAGTAAGTACTGCAGTTTGGAGCATTGGCAAATTTCTTGACCCTGGCCACTCCCCTGTTCCTCTGGCAAAGTCTGTTCCTAGATACTTATTATAAAATCTCAAGTGGTGTCATGACAGTTGGATATACAAATGTCTTTGGAATTTAGTTCTGTGTCACACTTGATAATTAAACTGTTCCCATTTTGATGTCTTGCAGGATCTTTTTTGTTTCATCTCAGAGTCTATGTTTATCAGGCAAGGAATCTCCTTTCTATGGACCACAACAGCTTTTCAGGTTAGCAATGACTCCCTGTTGTAAAAATGTAATAAATATCCAGAATATTATAGATCATTGATGATATGTTCTTGACTTTGCAGATCCTTATGTGCATATCTCTTTCCTTCATGTGAGCAAAACAACAGAAGTGATCACAGCCACATTAAATCCAACATGGGATCAAACTCTGATTTTCGACAATGTTGAGCTATATGAGAATCCTGCAAGTATAGCCCGCTATCCACCTAGTGTGATCCTGGAGATCTATGACCGTGACCAAGTGGTACATCCTTTCATTGGAACTAAATGTAGTATGGCTGTTAGTATAATAGTTGGGTTATTAGTCCTCTGACTCCACTATTGAGCAGCAAAGCCCAGAACATGTCTTCCATTTGCACCCAAGTGTGGTGTAGTGGTTAAGGAGCCTGGCTAGGTTTAGCAACCTGGCTAGCATGGTAGTAGCCTGGAAATTGTGGGTTCAAATGCACTGTTGTGCCCTTAACCCTAAATTGTGCCCTTAGCCCTAAACTGAATATGGGAAACTGGCCCTGATGTAATTGAGAGTTGACGAACGTAAGTCGCTTTGGATAAAAGCGTGTGCTAAATGTATAAATATGAATGTATCAGAGACTCATTTAGAGCCAGTTGCTGTATAGTTTCATGTATATTGGACAATTGTGCTTTGTTCCAGGGGAAAGATGAGCCTATGGGCAGATGCACTTGTCTTCCTGTGGTAAATCTGAACCCAGCAGTGCCGCTGAGCCCCCGGCTGCTTTGGTATCCCATCACTCTGAAAGGCAGGAGTGCTGGGGAGATGCTGGTGGCATCAGAACTCCTACTGAAAGACAAGGTACTTTTTTACTCATTTCTTCCATATTAGTGAGATCAGAATGCACAAAGGATCAGCCCATCAATTTTTTTGTCTCTGTGATAGATAAAGCTTCTTGAATATTTAATTTTCTATGGATTCTAGGCGAGGAGCAAAGAGATTTCAAAGCCATTGAGGCATTTTATCAGGTTAAATGAAATTAAAGTAAAGCAACAAGTTACCAATAATTTACCAAATACCATTTCTCTGTTCTCTTTCTGCTTGTCAAATGAAGTCAAATGAACTGCCCATCATTCCCCCAAGAAAGGCTGAGAAGATTTACATGGTGCCTCAGGGCATCAGGCCAGTGGTTCAGCTCACTGCCATTGAGGTGGGAGGCAGATAGGCTCTTCAGCAAAGCACTCACTTAAACACACAAAATCACTTTGTAAGTTACAAGTCACTTTAGAATCACTTTAATTTACCTCCCAACCATGTTTTCTTGTTGTGTGTGTACAGATTCTGACCTGGGGATTGCGTAACATGAAGAGCTATCAACTGGCTGCAGTTTCCTCTCCAAGTCTGATTGTGGAATGTGGGGGGCAGGTTGTTCAGACTGGATTGATCAAAAACATAAAAAGAGACCCTAATTTTCCAGGATCTGTGCTGTTCATGAAAGTGGTATGATATACTCATGGAATACTTTCAACTTCAAGTCGTCTTGAATATGGTGGCCACACACATAGGAAAGCTGGCCCAATGCTAGCTGATTTGGATCTAGACAGCAATGTGCTTATGAAATCATGTGTTCATGAAATCATGATCTGCTGCTGAATCATTGGATAATGTTTAGTAAACAGAGGTTAATACATGGGAAATTACTGTATGTCTTCATATTACTTTTTTTTTTACCTAAAAGCACTACACATACATAGCCCCTTTAGGCAAACAAAAGTCCTTTGATGTATTTTGGGATACAACTTGATATGATCTTGTTTCTCTCTATGTCTCACTCCTCTTATCCCACTCTCTCACTGGATCTCTATAGCTTCTTCCTAAGGATGACATGTATACTCCTCCCATAATTTTGAAAGTGATAGACCATAGGCCATTTGGCAGGCAGCCTATTGTTGGTCAGTGTGTCATTAGCTCCCTGGAGGAGTTCAGGTGTGATCCCCACATGGAGAGTACTCAAGGGGATTTCTCAGCTGCCAAAGGTAGACACTGTATTTACAATGAGAGGTACATCAAATTACTTTTTTGTACAGGAAAGCTGTACAAGTGCATGTGTAAACTCTGCTCTTATTTCTGTGTCAGTGTCCATGCTTGCCACAGGCCTTGAAGATGTCATATTAGACATTGAGGAAAAGCAGCCGGTCTTTCACACCAAGGTATGAGTTGTAAAAATACATTTGAACATTTTATGGATAGATTTTTAGATAGATAGAAGTTTATTGTCTTTTCAGCTGATTTTGTCTGTATTTTTGTTGTTGTTATACTTACCTCTTAGCTCTGACCTCTTTACTCACAGACCATTGAAGAGGAAGAATTTGTTGATTGGTGGAGTAAATTCTACTCTTCTACTGGAGAGAGTGAAAAATGTGGCCCTTACCTACAAAAAGGTTTTCAAAAATTGATGGTGAGTCTTGAATGTAGTAGCATTCAAACATTCAGCAACTCTCTAACAAACTAGATATACTGCATGTACTGTAAAGAAAATGCTCCATGCTTCTCAACCTTTCACCTTCGCCTACTCCTGCAACTTCGGTAAACCACAACTCTCACATACTCTCCTCTTGGTTGCTCTGTCATTGTTTTCCCCTATACCTAGATCCCTCAATGGCTCCAAGAGGTAAAGCCATTAGGCTATGTTGTTGTTTTCTCTGCCCAGTACTTGGGGAATATGTCTAGGGATTCCGTCCAAGTAAAGTTTGTGTGTGGGAATACCTGACAATGATTGCTGAAACTCAAATATTTTATTATAAAAACATGTTATGTTAATTTTTTTTTCTGAGGTGTTCTAAACCGCACTCATTGACTTTTTTTTCACGTACTTCTGTATCCCGAATATGAGGCGTATTCTGTTTTTGATCATGTTCTGGATAAAGTGTTTACATGAATTCAGAGAAATCAGGTTAATAATATCCCTGTTTACATGATAAATACTAATATTCCGGTTACCTGATTATAGCTCTTTGTGTTGTTCTCTAAAGAGCGCCACTTGATTGTCTTGCCACTTATCAGCATTCCGTCTGGCATGACGCACTCTAGAATCTTTCTCTGCAACTGTCAGAAATTAGGATAAAGTGTTTACATGCTACAGTATCTCAGTTTCTTCGGAGTACTCCACTTAGCATATCCTGATTTCTCAGCAATCCGGAAAAGGGCTTATATGGGAAGTTGAATTTGGGAAAAGGTGTTTACATGTGCAAACGCAAAGCCGGAATACTTAACATCCCGATCATATTCAGGATACTTCAGTGCATGTAAACATAGTCATTGTCATATTCTCACAAACCTTTGTGCCCGTCTCTCACATTGCCAGTCTGCCTATGAGTGTGTGTGCATTTGAAATACATGTCTGTATTTACTGGTGAGTGTGTATGTGTGTGTCTCCGAGTCTCGGTGTCTGGTTGTTTTTTGGATGTTTTAATCTCACAGAAAAAAAATATATGTATTAACCTTGATTAATAATAGGGAAATTATGGTTTGCTTCTATATTTCTTTCTTTAATTCATGTTCATTAGAAATGTGAATTGTATATGAAATATATATGGACAAGACCATCTGCTAAATCCATGACACATAAACATGTACAGTATTAATAAAATTGAATCATTTTTTTTCATGAGCAGCAGTTGAAGTAAAAAAGTGTTGTGCAGTATTTAATCAACTTTGAACATTGTCAACAATTTACATACATATTGCAGAAGACCTCATTTGGGTGCCATTTTTGTGTTCTACCGACAATATACAATATTTTCTCTTTTCAGGTATATGACAGAGAATTAGAGAAGATCTCAGAGTTTCAAGGGCTGACTGACTTTTGCAGCACATTCAAGCTCCATAGGGGGAAGACTGAAGATGAGGATGATGATCCCTCAGTGGTTGGAGAATTTAAGGTGAATCTGCACAACCCTTAATGGTCAAAACATTTAAATGGTTGGTTGGGAAGCATTTTTATTGAGCAGTGACATGTCAGCATAGGTTTCCCCATACTAAACAAACCAAGTGACTATTGAAGTTCACTGAATCTTTAAAAAGTGGTTTGCTCATGTACATATAGGCCATTCCTTGGAAAGTGGACTTTTTGTCACATCCATAACACCAAACATATAACATCAGGTACTGTATGATGTGAATTGTCATGGGTTTTGAGCTTTTGCTGTATTCAGCTGTAGAGACAACAAGAAAAAAATGTGAAAAATATGAATATAACACTGTACTTGCTCATGTTCTGTCACATTCATAATGTGGAATATCTTGGCATTTTCACTTCTGGATGCACCAAAAAGAGGTGAATATGTGGCATTCTACTGCCCTCAAGTGGAAGGCAGTAGAGGTACACTTAGATTGGAGAACATGGGTTTCTTTATTTATCTATCATTTGCTTTATCTGTGCCTAAAAGGGATCTTTTCGAGTTTATCCCCTGTCTGATGACCCCGGCATATCTCTACCACCTCGCCAGTTTAGAGAGTTACCTGAGAGCAGGCCTCAGGAGTGTCTTATCAGGATATACATTGTGCGCTGTATTGACCTGCAGCCCAAGGACAGCAATGGTCTGGTGAGCCTTAGGTTAAAATGTACCATTAAAAGTGACCTAAATTTTCATGCTGAAAATAGCCTGCCATATATTGGAAACGTGATTATTATAATGGCTGTTGTAATTTCCTCTTTTTTTCAGTGTGATCCTTACATCAAAATTTCTCTGGGAAAGCATTCTGTGGAGGACAGAGAGCACTACAAAGCAAATACCCTTAATCCAGAATTTGGCAGGTAAGATGGCAAAGTTCAAGAGTTCCATTATACAGCTATATTCTGACTAACACATTGGGATTTTATCTCTCGGCAGAATGTTTGAGCTATCCTGCTTTCTCCCACAAGACAAAGACTTGAAAATATCAGTCTATGACCATGATTTACTG